>JAZKJV010008802.1:0-291611 GCA_037367405.1 Ottelia alismoides
TAAACCTAAGGGTCCGTTCTTTGAGGCTCCTCGGTATCCGCCACAATGGGTACCACAAGCTCTATGTGGAGTCTCTCACGACATGTGTTCTTAAGTCCAAATAATCAACAATTAATTTTGACTAAGTCCAATCGTATAATATTATAGGCACATGCCTCTTTTAGGTTTGGAGCTAATTTTGCAAGTCAAGCAAATCCTTGTGTCGAAAGGCTCATTCCACAAAACAAATAAAAATAAAGGCGAAAAACTCAAGATATGGGAAGCAAATAGTAAAAAAGTTGAAAATAGGGAGAAATAAAGTGAGAAGGTAATGAAAACATGATAAAACCGATGAGGCCCCTAGGTGAACAATCACCTAGGCACTGGACCTCGTGATGTGTGGAGAGTGTACTGTCTAATTTTTTACAAATTAATATGCAAAAATAAAAAAAACTATCTAAACAAATAAAAGAAAAGTCTACACTAAAAGTCTACTCCTCTCCTTCTCTCTCTGTCTCTTTCCTACTATCTCCAACAAGCTCAACAAGTGAATGGGTTCATCTCCTCACAGCACGGGTGCATCAAAATCAAAGGATTCATCCTTGCCTCGCGATCCCTCATAAGAAAAGCAACAAAGAAATATTGTTCATAAACAATAAAATATTTATCAAAAATAAAAAAAATAAATAAAGAGGAAAAATAATGTACAAATATCTACAATAAATGCTACACTCTCTTGCTCCTAGGCAACGACGCCATTTGAAAGAGGCAGAAATATCTGAGGGATTTTCTTGTGGACCACACAAGGTGGGACCACTAAGTCACTACAATGACAACCCAAAGAAAATCTCCGGCAAAATTCAACAATTAACACACATAATAATATAAAGTAATCAAATTGTGAATCAAAATTTATTACAACCCAACTGTTAATGTTTGTATAGTGATAAGTAGATTAGGGTGTCGAACACAGGGAGGGAAGCCAGTGTTGTAGTGATTATTATTTATAAATAAAAAACAAATAAATAATAATATGCATTTGTACAATATATACATAATTAAGTATTGTTTTTGTGGGTTTTTGTTTTTTAAATTTGTATTATATATACAACAATCAGAAAAATTCCTAAAGAATAGTCATTTTTTAAGGATTTACAATTTAAGATATTTATAATAATTGATAGTAATAATAATAATATATGACTATATATATATATTAGACAATATAGGGTATTATAAATATAAATATAGTTTTAAGTAGTCAAAATTTACTAAATAAAATATTTTTGTATTTTTAGGTTTTTCTTCTGTTATTATGATTTTATAGGCATTTGTTTTTCTAATTTTTAGATATTTTTAAAGTGTAAAACATTTAAAAATCGATGACATTTTTAAAAAGGCTGAATTTTTTTGAGATATAAAAATAACAAAAAGGAAAAAATTTCTCAAAATCTCAATTTTATTACATAATGATATATATATATATATATTATAGAATAGAAATTGATAATTTTGGGATTTTTTTAGATTTTTTCTAACTTTTATAAAGAATTTGTAGATTTCTAATTATTAGTGTTTTTCTTCTATTTTAGGGATTTTTGGTTTGTAGCTGAAAAATACAATAATATATGACTTCTATTTTTTTGGAATTTTAGAATAAGATTTATGATTTTTAGTATTTTTCAAGGAAAATAGGGAATAAACCTGAACTTTTTTATTTTAAATAAATTGAAAATGTGCAAGAAATGCAAAATAAATTAAATACCGTAAACAAGCATGTAATAAGGAACACTATCCTATTTTTCCATAGTTTTTGCATCATAAATTATATATATATATATGAAATAAACTAACATGCATAAAAATAACTAAATTAGCAGGGGTATTTTTGCAATTAAAAAGAGATATAAGGGTTTGCATGCAAATTGTCTAGAAGTTTATAACATATACTTGATTTGTATGTATTAATTAGTAATACACAAAACTAGAGGGTTATAAGCATAAATTACCCAACTCACGTGGTAGCCACGTGAGGTGAGCTGACAAAGGTCTCACTTGAAATTAGCAATAAACATATGTGCTTTGTTGGAGAAGTTCCACTAATTTTTACATGCAATAAAATCTTTACAGGGTTACTTGTGAAATACAAAAGATGGAGGGGTTTTAGTGTACTTTAAAGGGTCATTTTGACTTAGCTTTGACGTTCAAGATTAGATTTGGCGCCCCTTCGTCATTAGATGTCTCTGAGGATGTGTGGGAGAACATGAAGAACACCTCATTGGGTTAACTTCAATAAGAAATTACTCCTTCCTCCGACCATTGTTCTTCTCGCCGAATGGCTCCACAGCTTGTTAGTTTCTTTCTGTGCATGTAGGTGGTCTCTGATGGGATCGAGTTGGTGTGGACATCGATTTGGTGGCTCCCTTAACTCCAGAGAACCTAGAGCTTCATCTAAGTACTTCAACTGCTCCAGAAGGCTCCTCGAAGGACCTAGCTAGCACCAAAAGATCCTGCAGCTCAAGGCGATCCTCGGCCTGAGGTATGAAGCTTTTGTACAAAGGAGGAATGGATTGGAAAAGCTAATACAAGTTGTGGAAGGTATTCTTTAATTCACTAAAGCACGAAGGGATTCGGGTTTGTCACAACATGGAAAATATGGAGAACTTGAGAAGGGTGGACATGAGATGGAGAATAGATGGAGAAACGATCGAAAACAATACAATTTGGCTAGGAGATCAAGTTCCATGTAAAATTAGGGTTTAACTAATTAACCTAATATATTGTATAAAAGGCAAAATTAAAAGTTAGAAATATTAATAGGGACTAAGATTTTCATGATGAAGGAAGGAAAACATCCTCAAGTTCCATGACTAAGATTTTCATGAAGGTTGAACTGGCGAGAGGTAGCTCCGGTAGTGCTTTGGATCACCTTACCTGACCGCTCCTCTTAGCTGTAGGGCTGACCACCGGCCTGCTATCACCAAGGATGATGTATGTAGAAGACCTAAGGGGCTAAGATTGGCCAGGAAGGGATCAAATCTACAAAAAGGTGGAATGGATTTTTTTATAGAGTGGTGAAGTAACAACTTCGATGGGGCATTGCATGAGATGGAGCGAAGGTAGATGGAGATGGAGAGGTCAGCGAGGGTCACGATGGTGCAAAGGTTATATGGCAGAGGTTGAAGGTGAGGACGTGCATGAATGATGCATGGAAAAGGGAAGAAAAAGGCATCCCCATGAGTTCTGCCATGGGTTCGGGATCAGACAGGATAGTTGACCCGCGGTCAATGTTTGTTGGCTCTTGGTTGGTCCACGTGGACCAACCAAGAAATTACAAGTAAAAAATGCTTTAGTAAATGAATATAAATTAATGATTGAAATAATTAATTTTAGTTTATAAATTAAAAAGTGTTACTAATGTTATGTAGTATTCTATACATATATTTATTTATTTTGTTTCGAATCATTTATTATACATTACTTGTTACATTATATACATGTGTAAATTGGCATGTAATTTACTTATTTTATTTTTAATTTGCATTTTGTTTTTTTATTATTAGGTAAAAAATATTTTATGTATTTTGGTTTATTTATATGCATGTTTGGGTACTGTTGTTGTATTTTTTCGAAATTTATTTACGTACTTAATTAAATATTTACATATTCTTTATACAATATACTTGACTTATATATTGAAATACATTATTTATTTTAATTTTTTAATGCTCTTAGTTTATTTTAATTATATACATGTGTTTTAAATAAAATTAAAAATTTTATAAAAATAAAAGAATTTGAAAAATACATGGAATAAATGTAATGACTAAAATATACATGTATAAAGAACAATATGGGTCAAAAATCTAAATTTTGCATCTAAGCTTTAAATTACATGAAACTACCTTCATTATATAGATTATTAAAAGTTATATAAAATTAAAGGTGATTTTTTCCATTTTGAGATAGTATGTATACAATACAAGTCTGTGGAGGTTTATTTGCGACTTTTGATTTTATATGTCCTGGGCACACTATGCATTACTTTTCTGTGAAGTCAATTTTGTATTTTTCTTCTATTTTTGTCTACAATATCCATGTTGAGCGTTTTTTATTTGATGTGTAAAAATAATAATATAAAATAGGTATCAGAAATTAATATAGATGAATTAAAATTAGGGTTTTATTTATGGTTTTCTGTGTATCTTTGCATAGATTCTCTACCTTATCTCCCCTACTTTATTCCTTGTCCATGAAGTCTTCATATTTACCGGGTCTTCGGATTTAGGGTCACTCAACACCTATGCTGTCTCATTTCCTTTTATTTTCTTCCTTTATTCTTTTTTTGAAATTAAATACAATAAATATATAGTATTTTATATAGTGTTTTGTACAAATTAGAGTGTTTATTTTGATAAATTAATGAAATATAATGCATTTATCAATGGATTTAAGGCCAAAATATAAGAATAAAGACAATGAAATGGAGATTCATTACGAAGTAGTCCAGGGCTGATTCACATGAGTTGCCTTAGATGATTCAGTGTGCTGACCATGCTGAGAATAATACAAGTGAGGCTACTGATGGGAATACTATATTTGGAGTGAGGAGGATATTGCTGAGGATGAAATTGAGGAAGAGGAGGAAGACGTTAATACTAGTGAATAGTCAAATGAAGTTGACGCGGTTGGTACTAGTGGTACACGGGCTGCTGATAATTTTGATCCTGCCTCCAATTGTTCTGATAGGGTGGAGGCTGTTATTGTATAGGTTGTTTCTGGACAAATCTTCCACACGATGGTTAGTGGCACATCCATATAGCCGACGACAAGCCCTACTAGTGTCCGTCTGCATGGGCCAATAGCGCAGCACTGTTCCATATGTCATTGACCTCCTGGCCTTTGGGTGGAGGTCGAAAAAATAGGTCTACATAAGATGGGGATTGAGGGTCTGGAAGGTACACAACAAGCTATTGCGGCGGTGACTGTGGACTCTTCTCAGGAGCCTACATGTAATATATGTGCTAGACCTAAGGTTGCTCTGAACTTGGTTAAGGTTGCGGTGGCGATAGCAACTCCTTCGACTTAGAGGGAATTGTGGCTAGCTAACTTGTGGACACTACATTGATGGTACTAACTAGCAGCTCTAGCCGCTTGGAAATTTAATCCAGCTTGTTTATATGGTGGATCCTTTGCTCGAATACAGATAACATCTAAATTTCATATGATCTCTTCTCAATAATTTTGACCATGAACATGTGTCTCCCTATGATTATGGGATTGGGGCTCTCATCCTTGTCTTGATCATGGGACGTTTCCATATTGACAGGCCTGTGGTGAATCTGGGGTTGTATCTGATAAGCACGGGATGAAGATAAGGAGGCTTCTCTTTCGATAGTATCGTCAAAAATCTACCAGAGTATGTCTTCGTCCATGTTAAAATGCGAGCTACCACAAGCGGCATCAACTAGCCTCTGTCTTTATGGAGTGTGGCCAGGAATAAATGTCAGATCGTGCAATGATGAATCTCTATTTCATCACCTTTATTCTTTCATTTTGGTCTTTAAACCCTAGCTAAATGCATGTCAATATCATTTTGCAAAAATTAACATTCATTATTTCTTTAATAAATATTGTTAAAAATGCATCCTTTAAAACCAATATAAAAGAATAAAGAGAATATAAGAAAAAAGAAATAAAATTTTGTAGTTATTTGATGACCTTAAACTCCGAGACATAAGCATCAAGATGACTGGGTCAACAAGGAATAAAGTAGTGGCACATAAGGGTAAAAAACACAATAAAAACCATAATTATTATTCTCCAATTATCTTATTTTGGGAACCATTTTATTTTTCATTATTTATATATCAATGAAATAAACTTTGTACATGAAAGTTGTAAAAAAAATACAAAAATGCAAAATATACTTCACACAAAATAATACACAGTGTACATTTTATACTTAGAATAAAATTTCAAAACTCAAACCTACTAAACCCATATCCTCCATATGAAACTAAAATGCACAAATCACCTTTAATTGTATATAACTTTTAATAAACTATTTAATAAAGGTAGTTTCACTTAATTTGGAGTTACGATGTAAAAGTTAGATTTTGGACCCATATTGTACTATATATACCTGAATAAAATATTAATTTTATTTATTATTTATATTTGGCATTACTTTATAATTCTATAATTTGAAAAATATTACTTATTGTATATGAACATATTTAGAATAAAATAAAATTACCAAAAAGACAATAAAATAAAATAGCATATAAAATACAACGATGAATATACTATACAAACACCTATATAATATATATCTGTATTTGTTTAAGCGCATAAAATACATCAAAAAAATGAATAAAAATATATTTGTGAATAAAAAACAAATTATAAATATATAAATTATGCAAATAAATTTCTAAAATAAAAATTACAAAATAAAAATTTTAAAGTATAAAATATAGGTCAATTAACCTATAAATACACTTGTAAAATTAAACTTGGAATAAATTAATCCATAAAAATAAATAAATCAGATTAAAATAATACACAAAATAAAAAAATATATTTTAAACAAAATTTAAATAAATAATTAAATATTAATTTCAATTAATTTCTTCATTTATTTTCCCATTTTGTCCTCTTGCAGAGGATGTAGCCCAAACAGGGATCATCATTTGCTGACCTCGGTCAACTCTCTAACCAAGGCCGTAACATGTATTAAACCTCGTTTGACTCCGCATCTCTCGATTTTTTGATGCTTAATCCTTGCATCTATTTGGCTTGATTCATGCTTGACTTTTGATCAGGGACCTTTGACTTTTTACGCCCAGATTATTCCTTGGAGGAGGAGCCTGCGCATCGAGCACCAATGCCCGATGAAGTCACCTGGTATTTAACATAGCCTCTGACCTTCCTTCGATCTTTGATCCCTCTTACACCGACTAAACCCTAACCTAAGTCTTGATCAAGGACCTTGGTAATAGCAGCCTCCTCTCTGGTGGTTCAGCATGTGAAGTGGTGTCGAACAGAGGATGATCCGGAGCTCCGCCTCCTCCTCCACTTGAAGTTCAATGCCAAGTGGTTCCTATACGGTGAGCTTCTTGCTTCCTTTTTTTTATTTCATTGCATAATAAGAGCGTAGAGTCAGTTTTTATCTCGTTAAATTTTTTTAATTTCCCATAAAATTGAAAATTTGCATTCACTAGAGCTACGACTCTGCCTACTGTTACCTACTAGCCCAACGACCCCCAACTCCACTCTCACCATCATCACCTTACCATTCATCTGTAAACGCCCCACGCACATCCATTCACCGTGGTCCTGCTCAGATCAGGAGATCCGGGTCTCCCTCTCTGCCTTTCATCGGAGACCATAGCCCAAGCCATTAACACGTTGCATCCTCCACCTGAAGCTCCCCTTAGCTTTGTCTTTTTACCGCTAAGACTCCTGCATGAAAGAAAGAAAAACTACACCATTGTAGGGGACATCGATCCTAGTTTTTCAGCTCCAGGTCTTGAACTCCACCAGATATTGCTGGAGTGCCTCAATCCATTTTGAGCCCTCCAGCCGTTGAAGGAATCCCCAAGAATGTTTTGGAGCAACACTACAACAAGGAGGAGGACCATCGACTCTATCTCTAGCAGATCGAAGCTCGAAGGAACTCAGTTTCTTCCTTGTTCCTCTAAGCTATCTCCCACCGTCTGATCAACCTCCTTTGCCCAAGTGTGCAACCACCATCTGATTGGAGAGCCCAACACCATTGATCTCGGTCGTGAGATCTAATCTCAGATGTTGGTTCCAAACTGTCATCGGTCCACCTCGTCATGCCATTTGTCCAAATGATGACCCCCAGCCACAAGATGGAGAGCCTTAAGGGGTAAATTGCAAGATCTCCCCCACCTTTTATTTATTTTGCTTTAGTCTTGTAATTATTTTTAGTAATTTACAATTTTGTGTAAAAATTGCAAGGAACCCCTCACATTTTTTGCATATTACATTTCGATCCTTTCTAGGTCACCTCACATGGTGTCCCACATGAGGAGGCCATTTTGCACGTAATCCCAAACGAGTTTTTGTATTTATGTTTAGACTTTAAAGTTAAAATATTAGTTGTAATATTTTGTATGATTTGTATTGTAGCCCGTGACTTATATTTTAATAGCAAAATACACTTGTTAGTTTATTTAATTTTGTACCTATATTCCTTTTATTAAAATTACGGTCATTGCTTAGAAAAATATGCAAAAAGACGATTAAGTACCTGCTAGTATACACTTTTGCACCATATTTTTAGATTTTCATTTCAAACATTTATACTATTTTAAAAATAAGAAAACAACACATTCAACCCATGTTTACATTAAAAAATCCATAACAAAATATAAACCTATTTGAAAAAATCAAAAAAACATTAATTATAATATTTTATAATTCCAGACCAAAAACCCTTAAAATATAAAAAGATAATAACTAAAAATTAAAAAGCTCCAAACTAATTATGAAGTTTATAAAAAATCTTTTAAAAACAAAAAATGTTTACTTATATCTCTGAATTTTCTGTTTATCATTTTTTATTATATAAAAAGAGTGTTGGAAAATTTTGACTTTACTTTCCATTTTTAATTTCCAAAATAATTTGAACTATTTACTTAATCTATTTTGGGATATTTTTCACTTTAAAAATATATAATAATTAGCAAAAATATCTAAAAAATTATAAAAATGGTATCAAAATAAAAAATAAAAAATGTATTCAATAATTTATGAGTATTTATAGTTGTAATTGTATATTTATGAGCCTATATCATCTATTAGTACTTATATCATATTTTATCTTCTATAAAATCAAAAAGAAATTAAAAATCAAGAAAATATTGAAAAAACGTACAAATTAAAAAATTAAAAACTTTAAAAAATATAAAACAAAAATTAAAATAAATACATCACTAAAAACCTATAAAAATTTGAAAATTAACTAAAAATATAAACATGTTTCATTGCCTTTCTTTGCCAATTTTGATTGTGTATCCTTCATTGTTTCTAGTGTTCGACACCTATTGTACTTGTCAACTATACAATATATTGTAGGGCATAATAAATTTTTACCCGTTTGCTTGAGTAACTTAATTCTTGTGTGGGTTAATTGTTGATTAAACAAGGTTGTTAACAGGTCGTCACAGTGACTAAGTCCTCACTTTGTAAGGCTCAAATTAGACCACTCGATTTCTATGTTTATTAAATGGAGGCGTTGCTGGGGAACAACACAAATGATAGAATTTTGGATCATTTTTGTTTCATTATTTATCTTCATTTGTTTTCGTTTCATTTTATATTATTGTTCATTGTGCTAACATCCATCTTTTTTATTTTTCTGGCGAGGGCCTTCAATACAATGGCGATCGCTTAGTTGGTTGAGGAACTTTTGGGTGATCCTTATAGGATTTGAGATTTGATTCTTCACACTAATAGCATTGCCTTCTCTTATGATGATTTCATTGTTGCATTTGCATATAGACTTTGTTTAAAAAGTTTGCCTTGCATCCCACATGGAGAGAGATGAGAATCACTGTAAGTCTTCTAACCGAGCACTCATCATAGTTTTTTGAGTTACATTACATTTCTACCATCTCCCTCTGATTTAACAACCTAGGCAAAGAGAAAATCAACAAAAACCTCAAAGCAAGTGATAACACAAAAAAAAATAAAATTCCCAATGACACTTGACGTAAATAAAATTTATTAATTGGATTCGTTTAATTGGGTGAGAAAAGACCTCATTGTTGAGAAGAAGGCCTGTGTCTTGGAAAAGCTCGATTTGATTTCGCAGTAGCTGGAGCAGCTCGTTCAAGCATTGAATGTCAGTGCTTGCAACTCTGTGTCTATCCCTACCGAGACTCCCGCTGAGCCAAAAGAGACATCATTGATACAACCTCCTCAAATGAGTCTCACTCGGCCCCAACATATCCAGCACGTATACTACATGCAGGTTACGGAGCAACCCTCGTAGTCCCAGATCTAGATGATTGTTTATGAACTGGAGTTACAACCAGCCTATTCAGAGCAGCTTCTTCCACCCCCTCTGCAGATTCAAGAGATAAATGGTGTGTGAGAGCATGAATAGGAGTTGACCTGTTCTCAAGGACACTTTCAAGGTCAGAACTCGACCAACCAACAGCACCATCAGCAGTATCATAGAGGGAGCAACTTTTACCCCTACCCACACCAAAACCAACATCCACTGCAATATGGGAGCACATGGAGGCAAGGGTATCATCAAGGCCTTCCTTAGCTACAGTCGACTACATAATATCAAAATTTTTATCCCTCTCAACAGTATCCATAGTACTCTTCTTTCCCTTCTACTCACCATTTTTCCTACGGTTACTAGCAACAACCTCCCCTTGTAGCATCAGAATCAGAGGCCCCAATTGGGTGACTCTTCTGAGGCCAAGCTGGTGAACCTGAACCTCGCATGTCTAGAGCAGCTAGTCAAGAACATGGCTGAGATGACCCAAAAGATCGACAATCTGATGGCTTCCAGAATCGTCATACCATCCCAGGTAGAGGCCAATACAAATAATTTCTGACGTAAAGAGCAGGTAGTGTGCAGTGATCTGCTCGATTCAGGTAGAAATGATTTTCTTATATATAACGATGTTACTCATAGGAACGATAGGGCACTGCATCCATCAGCAACTGCAAAGGGAAGGCACCATGCATCTAACTGGGAATTGTTAGTCCAACTAGCACGAGGGCCAAGCATCATTTTCAAAGGAGCACCATCTATGAAAAAAATCACAAAAAATGAAGAAAATAGATAAATACAAAAAAGATAAAAGCAGTTTCGATGGAGAACATCCAGCATTGGAGACACTTGCACGTACCTCGAAACTTGCAGTTATCAAAATCCTGAGTTGGTCCTAGCGCCTCCGAGTTGCTATTGTTAGGATGGGGGTCTGTGTAATTTTTGCAGTGAGAATCATCTCTGGTCTTGGGATATATTAGTAGGCCTTAATGTCTTGAACAATCTTGCACATGTAGTAGATCCAAAGATAACACATGAAGCTGAGCCTATAGTTTTTGGTCCACTGCTTGTAGATATTTTTTCACATTTTGCCATCTACCTGTAAACAATGATATGGACATAATGTTGAATGGTACAATTTTAGAATATGTAAATATCCCTTTCCCAGAAGCAATGGAAAAACACAAAAAAAAATGATTATTCTGAAAAATGCTTTGTCTGATCCTGCCATCATGAAATTATTAAAATTTTTGTCTGGAATATATGCCTTTGATGAAAGTTCTTGAGAAAATGTCGGTTGTGAAGAAAAGATTAAAAAATGCATGTACAACAAGGCGCAAGCCTCATCCTCACAATGCAAGGAGTAAAAGTGGCAAGTTTGAGAAGCATATCCACACCATGGCCACATTCAATTTTGAGCCAAAATAGATATCATGGCTGATGCAAAGCCTATAGAGAAAATATCCACAACGGGTGTGTGGGTGATCGACCATTCTGTAGACTGTCTAGATGAAATTCAAGAAACCAATATATTTATGGATGACAATGAGATCCATGAAATACTATACCCCGAGGAAGGAATGGATAATGCAGTCAAATTTCCCCTTGTCAATCTCGATGAGATTTTCGCTGAGTCGCTTGATGAGGTTTCTGTGGAGATAATGCACCCTCAAGACCAAGAGCAGGTCATTGAGGAATTTTGCAATGAAGAGGATATTATTGAAAACTTTTGTGAATTTTGGATGAATAGGATGAGTAAATCATGGTGGACACCGAACAAATGAAAGATCCACCACCGGTTATGATCATCGAAGTCACCGTCAAAGTAGCTCCCACTCCACTTGAGCAGAAACAACTACAATCTAATATGAAGAATGCTTTCCTATTGGGTAAACCTAACATGTACCTGTTCTTCATCAATTCCCATCTTATCGAAGACCAAGAATCTCGTCTGATGGAGGTTCTTCAATGAAATCGCAAGGCTATTAGTTGGAAAACTTTAGATATCCATTGGATCAACCGTTCCCTTTAATCGCATCCCATTTTCCTTAAGGAAGACAAAAACCCTCTCACAAAGTTTAGAGAAGGCTAAATCCGAACCTTCAGGAGGTTGTCAAGAAAGAAGTTCAAAAATGATGTGATGCAATATCGTATCTCCGACAGCAAATGGGTTAGCCCGCTACATGTAGAGAAAGAAATTAGGGATCACCATTGTAAAGAATGATAAAGGAGAGGAGATCACAACGAGAGTACCCAATTCTTGGTGAGTGTCCGTGGATTACAAAAGACTCAATCTTGCCACCAAGAAGGACCACTTTCTGCTGCCCTTCATTGACGAGATTCTTGAGAGACTGGTTGCGAAGAAATAATTATACTTCTTGGATAGATACTCTGGATATAATAAAGTAGCTATAGCTCCTGAAGATCAAGAGAAGTCTATGTTCACCTATCCATTTGGCACATACACCTTCAGATGAATGCCACTTGGGCTATTAAATGCCCTAGCCACATTTTAGAGGTGTATGCTTGCAGTTTTCATCGACATGGTGGGCAATTTTCTCGAGGTTTTCATGGATGAATTCACAGTCTATGGGGACTCCTTTGATCAGTGTCTTGATTATATGGACCGAGTCTTACAGAGGTGATGCAAAGTCAATTTAGTGCTCTCATGGGAGAAGACCAATTCATGGTGACTGAATAAATTTTGTTGGGTCATGTTATATCTAAATGTGGCATGGAAGTTCACCCAGCCAAGGTGGAGGTAATCACCAAACTAGAGCCTCCTACAAATATAAAGCAAGTTAGGTCATTCTTAGGCCATGTCAGTTTTTACCAATGATTTATCAAAGATTTTAGTAAATAGGCCAGACATTGACAGAATTGCCAGGTAAGGAGAGTGATTTCATCATCAATGACCATGTCCTCCTTGCCTTTAATCACTTGAAAGAACTTATCACCTAGTCCCTTTGTCTTACAGCCGCCAATTTGGAAAACCTTCATAGATAATGACCGATGTGTCAGATCATGCCATCGATGCCGTGCTTGGATAGTGGAAGGATAACATCCCACTTGCTATTCACTATGGTAGTCGAACACTCGACTAAGCTTAAAGAAATTTCACAATCACTTAGAAGGAGCTGCTGGTGGTAGTTTTTACCTTGGAGAAGTTCATATCCCATCTCCTCAGGTCCAAGGTCATCTCATATATAGATCTTTCGACCATCTGGTACTTACAACAGAAGAAGGATGCGAAACCACGTCTAATATGATGGATCCTTCTCCTCCAAGAATTTGAACTTGAAATTTGAGATGAACCTGGAGTTAAGAATGTGGTGGCCGACCACATGTCCTGACTTCCTGAGCCTGAATCTCCTGAGCCAAACTTGCAACCAATCACAAAGACCTTTCTAGACGAGGCAATTTTATCAGTTACTTTGCTTCCATAGTATGCTGATATTATAAACTATACTGTGTCCAAGAGAACACCACAAGATTGTCTGAAGTTGAAAGTAGATAAATTCTTATCTAGAATCCTTTTTTACCGGCGAGAGGATCCATATCTATTCCGTGAGGGGGGTAGATAACATTTGGAGGAGGTGTATTCCTCAGGAGGAAATTCCAAGTCTCCTTGCAATTTATCATGATAAAGAATCAAGAGAACATCATTCAAGCGAACAAATGGAACAAAAGTTCTTCAGAGTAGCCTTGGGTGGCCTACATTATTCAAGGATGCAGAAGATTACGTCAAGCATTTCACTCACTACTAGAAGAAGGGTGGTACTATAGGAATGAGAGATATGATGCCTTTGAAATTCATCTAGATATCAGACATCTTTGTTGCTTGGGGCATCGACTTTATGGACCCATTTCTAAACATCCAGGGCTACAAATATATTCTGCTTTTGTTGACTATGTGAATCACTGGGTGGAGCCTACTACCCGAACCTTCGATAGTCAGACTCTCTGTCAATTCTTAAGAAATCACATCATTGCATGGTTTGGGATTCCTAAGATTCTAGTATCAAATGGCGGTAGACATTTCATCAATAGAGAGGTGAAGAAGTTAACTCAAGAATTCTGCATATAACATCTTGTCGCTTCTCGATACTACCCATAGTCCAATGTCTTAGCTTAATGCTCAAAAAGGGAGATAAAAACAATTCTACAAAATCTTGTGTATCCAGATATGAAGAACTAGTCTTAGCTACTTTATTTAACTCTTAGGGCTTACAGAACTACGTACCAGTCTCCATTAGGAATGTCCTCCTGCCACCATGTTTATGCCAAGCCAAGTCATCTGCTCGTTGAGCTGATACATAAATCCTTATGGGCCATCAAGAACTATAACTTGGACTCTAGGAAAGCTGGGAAGCACTGAAAAGTGGATCTGAATAAATGATTGGAATTCAGAGATTATGAATATAATAACAGCTTGATGTATAAGGAGAAGGTCAAAATGTGGCACGAAAAGCATATTCATCGTAAGTCCTTTGAGCTAGGTCAAAAGGTGTAGTTGTTCGATGCAAAATTGATGATCTTTCCAAGCTTGTTGAAGAGTTAATAAATCGGGCATTTTAAGTAGAAGAACGACGATGATAGTACTACAACGGGGCCTTTGGTGGCCGACCATGTTCAAAGATGCAGAAGAGTGTGTGGAACACTGCACTGACTCCCAGAAAATGGATGAAATAATCAGAATGAGAGATATAATGCATCTAAAATTAGTTCGAATTTCAAATGTGTTTGATGCATGGGGCCATTGACTTCATGGGTCCATTTCCGAAAAGCTACATATTCGAATACATTCTACTCGCTGTTGATTATTTAAGTCAATGGATGGAGGGTATCCCAACCCGAGCCACCGACAATCGCACCATCTATCATTTTCTAAAAGATCATTTCATCTCCATGTTCAGAATACCTAAGATTCTCATATCTAATTGTGGTAGACATTTCGTAAATAAAGTGAAGAAGATAATTAAGAAATTATGTATTAAACATTGTGTAGCTTCTCCCTTCCACCCAGAACCCAATGGCTTGGCATAATGCACCAACATGGAGATCAAAACAATTTTTCTTAAGCTTGTGCATCCGGATCATAAGAAACGATCTCAGTTGCTTGACTCGGTTCTTAGGGAATACAGAACAATATATAAGTCACCTTTAGAAATGTCTCCCTTCTGCCTGGTACACGGCAAGCCATGACATTTGCCCCTGGAACTCATTCATAAATCCTCCTGGGCATTCAATATTTGAAATTTGGATTCCAAGAAGGCCGAAAAGAACAGAAAATTGGATATGAAATGGCTGCATGAATTTCGTCACTAGGCCTATGACACCAACCTGATGTACAAGGAAAAGGTGAAGAAGTGGCATGGCAAGCACATCTGTCAAGAGATTTTGAGGTGGGACCGAATGTTTTGTTGTTCAATGCGAAATTGAAGATTTTTCCAGGAAATTTAAAAAGCAAATGGACTGAGCAGTTTATAGTGGAGCATGTGCGAGACAATGACAATTTATTGATACCACAATTTTTAGCTGATGTGCATCCTTTCGTGTAAACAGACATCTACTAAAACAATACCTAGAGCACAAAACCTTCATTTCCGTTGTGGATTCAATTCAAGTTGTATATCAAGATGAGCCGGACATCACCACATGTGATGCATCAGAGAAAGCGTATAAAAACATTTCCGGATGATCTTTCTTTTCTTCTTTTCATTTTTTTCTTTTTTTCGATAAGGTGTCACCCGTTTCATAATTGCCATATTTTGATGTACTTTGTCTAAATTATTGGGGGCGATCACCACGAGTTGTTCATTCTTTGATCCCATGTCCCCTCAGCTATTGACACTTTATACATACTTAGGGATATTTTACCCTAAGTACAAGGGGGATGGGTCGAGCTGATGATTTCGTACATTCCCACCTTTGACCCTCCCTGCCCTATGTAAAATCTGCTATAAGGATTATTTCATCCTAAGTATATGGGGGACAGTCAGTTTCTCATTCGTTCGTTCTTTAGTCATTGTCGTATTGATTATCATATACTTCCTATGAGTTTTGTCTTCTCTTTTTCTCTCTGATCTTTGCAGACAAAGCTCAAGCTAAGTATAGGAGGGTTGTAAATATGTTGTACATACTTTAGACATATCTCCTACTTTAATATTTTTAATAAATATGATTAAAATATAATTAATTAAGTGTAAAGAACATACTTATATAAAATTCATTCAAATTCTTTGTATATCCCAATAATAAATCAACTAAAAATGTTTTGCAAAATGTTTGGAAATTAGTTTGAAAATATCTTTGAATAATCTTTTGAACATTGTTTGGAAATTTTTTTGTAAAATACTTTCAACCTTTTTAAAAATATTTTGTTTGTAGAAATTTTTTTTCTTTATTTGAAATCAAATATTTTGTTTTAAAATTTTCTTCTTTTTTATTGAAATAAAATGTTTTATAAATCCATTTGCAAATGTTTGGAAAATGGTTGCAAATTTGAAAAGTTCATGCATATTGTTTGAAAAGATTTGCAAAATGATTTTCAGATTTTGTAAAGTGTTTGTAAAAATTATTTGTCAAATTAGTTTGCAAAATAAAGTATTCAAAATATTTACAGAATTATTTTCAAATTATTTTGAGGACTATGTACATAGTTCAAGCACATAAAGGTCCTTTACAAACCTTGTATATACAAACATGTAAATACCTTGTGCAAATCCTTCTCTCTAAATCTTGTAAATAATAAAAGCACTCCCATATAAATATCTGTACTTTTTTATTTTCCTAAATTTTTTGATTTGAAAATCCCTAAAAATTTGCAAAATTAAAAGTCCCAACAACATTTGTAAAAAAGCTATTAAAAAATTACATAAAATTTTCAAAACATTTTAAAAAATCCATAAAAATTTCAAAATCAGAAAATATTCAGAAAAAAAATCTTTTTACATTGTATATAGCATCTGTATTTTTTGCAATAACCTATACAATTGAAGAAGTCCAAATAAAGTTTGAAGATTGGAGCTTGGAATTGAACTTAATACACTATATTTCACAGGAACCCATTGAGAACTTGAAGTGGATATATTTTAGTTCACCTTGATATAATTCTTTAGGTTCCATATGACTATTTTCATGAGTCAATTCCATATAACTAAATAGAATGCTTCATATCATCTGTAAGACTCTTGAGATGGTAACTTGATTGGATACCTCGCATCTAGCACTTAGCTCAACTCAGATGGACTATTGAAAAATCATGGAGTTTAAGTCAAGAAGATGCAAGGCCGCTTCGTCAAGGGTGGCTCAAGAACTATTCTTGGGGATTGCCGAAACCTATACTCTAACCTACTTATTAGGGTAACAATGATATCTAAAGACTAGAGATGGATTAAGACAAAGATTTGGATGAGGAATGGTCTACCGACGCAACTTTTTCTAAGATCCATAAAAATGGTAGAACGAAAGTTCCATTGGGGCACTGCAAGAAAGCAGAAGTTGCACAATGTCAAAGATAATATCGAAACAAGCCTATAGCAAAAATTTCCACAAAAATTTGAGGTTCAGAGAAATCCTGCTTCTTCTTGAAGAATCAGTTACATTGTCCGACTTCACAAAGGAATGAAGACTACACTAGTCCATTCCCACCACTTTTCCCATTATTCTATCTTCTTCCCCCACTCAGATGTAAATACCAAGAGCACCTAACCTTTGAAAGAAATGTTTGTCTCCATGAAGATGAGTTACTAGGAGAGCAAAAGCCTCGATAGTTCATGATTTTTGATGGGAAGAGTTGAACAACTTCATACACATAGTTCTATCACTTAAAGGTAGTTGGAGTATGCGAGTTAGAGGATGGTTCTGACCTTGCTGTGAATTGGACTAGATGATAGGACTATGGAACCTAAGTGTTGTTGTTTCATACTTCCTGACCTCCATGTGGTTCCTAACACACCTTAATCAAAAGGCTTCTCTGAGATCCAAACTTGGATTTTATTAAGACAAGTTCATAAGTCGATAATTATTCCAAGTTGTTTCTTTTTCTTTTCGTTATTTTCCTTTTTGCACATATAAACATAAGTGTTTGTTTGGAACTAGTAAAGGCAAGTATAGGGGAGCACGAATCTCCATTTCATCACCTTTATTCTTTCATTTTGCCTTGAAACCCTAGCTAAATGCATGTGAATATCATTATCTTGCATAAATTAACATTCATTATCTATTGTATAAATATTGTATAAAATACACTATCTAAATACAAAATAAATGAACAAAAAAAGAAAAGAAAATGAAATCAAATGCCAAAGGTATTTTAAGACCCTAAACCCTGAGACATAGGCATTTCCATGACTGTGTCGACAAGGAAGAAAGGAGGGGGAGATAAGGGCTAAATACACAATAAAACCCCAATGTTTAGCCTTCAATATTGATTTTTTGGAACCATTTTATTTTCTATTATTTATACCTAAAATTTAGAAACTTTTTACATGATAATTGTAGATAAAATAGAAAATACAAATTTTATTTAACACAAACATAATAAACAATGTACTTTCTATACTCGGAATAAAAAAACAAAACTTCCCAGGATCATATCTTCTCCATATGAATCCAAATGCAACAAAATCAACTTTAGTTGCATATATTTTTTATTATATATTTAATGAAGTGGTTTCGTTTAATTTGGAGTTAAGATGCAAAAATTTGGTTTTTGACTCCTATTGTACTATATACCTTAATAAAATATTAATTTTATTATTCTTTATATTTTTAAATTTAAATTTTTTAAGTTTTTAAATATTATTTACAATATATGTACATATTTAGAATAGAATAAAACTATGGATAATACAATAAAATAAAATAGTATACAAAATACATAGATAAATATACCACACCTATACATATATAACTAATACCCATGTTTATTTAACTGTACAAAATACATCATAAAAATACAATAAAAATATATTCATGTATATAAAAATAACTTACAATATATAAATAATGTATATAAAATAATAAAATACAAAATAAAAAATAAAAAAATACCTACTGTATAGGTGAATATACTTATATTTGTGCTTGTAGAAACTAACTTGTTATAAATAGACATGTAAAATTAAATAATTATTTTTTAAAATACTACATATATAATAAACAATTTTTAAATTATAACTTTTAATTCATTTAGTAATTTTTAGTTATTTATCAATTTTTAACCTACTTTATCCTCTAGGTTCGTGCCTAAGTGCACTAATGCGATGCAAGTTAGGGCTGACCTTGGTCAACTCCTCACCCCCAAGATCTTCAGTGCCAGGTCCTTTACCACATTGATTTCATCAATTTTTGGAGCTCGATCCATACACCCATTTAGGTTTATCCTTTGCTGGCTTTTGTGCCTCGATCTATACACTTTCATGGGCCTTCGATTTCTCGATCCCAGAACCTCTGAATCGAGCCTTCTCCTCGATTGAATCCACAATTGTATAAAACATCTCCTCCGCAATACTTCACTATTTGATCCTTCTTTCGTTGACTAATGCCTTAACCTTGGCCCTAGATAAAGTCTCGGTGACAGTAGCCTCTCCCCCCCTGGCCATGCAACAACACAATTTAGCATTGAATCGAGGTGATCTAGAGCTCCACAACGTCATCCGCCCGAAGTTCCACTCTAGGTGGTTTTGGTACGGCAAGTCCCATCTTTTCTTATTCTTTTTTCTTCCGTATAATAGTAGTAGTTCATTATACATATTTATTTTATTTCACTTCACCTTATTTTTTGTAAAATTAAAAAATAATTCCTCACTGAAGCTCTGTCTCTACCGCCTTGGTCGTTGTACTCAACTACTCTCCACCCACTAAATCCTCCCCATCTCCTTTGCCATCATCTACCCTTCACCCTCAGTGCCTCCAGACACCCATATCTTGCAATGATCTAGGGATCGAGTCTTCCTTTTTTGTCGTATGTCGGAATACCTCACCTCACATCACCTCCAACCATTCCACCCACCTGAAGCTTCCTGAAGATTCAACTTTTTGTCGTGAGGTTCACCCTATAGGAAACAGAAGGAAAATACCTCCCCCAGGGGGTTAGAAAAGTAGGAGACCACCTCCCAGGTCTCGAGCCTCGTCGGATCCCCTTCGGGAGTCTTGAGCTATTTTCGAGTACCTTGGAGCTTCATCGGAGCTGTAGGAGCATGTAAAGCAATATGGAGATGTGCCAGGTGGTCAGAGAAGCCCGCTTCACCCGATCCGAACTCGCCTACGGTGAGTTCATGATCGGTTCTTCTCTTCCACCTACCTTGAGAATTGTCTTATGAAGGACAACCACCAGAACGTGCAGGAACTGTCGGATCAGTAGAGCATCAACTATCCAATCCCAGCCGGGGATCTAATCTCCACCATCCGCAATTGAAGTGTCATTATGCATCCTCAGCTCGCCACATGTCCAAGTAACCCATCCTTCGCCGCATGATCGGACACTTAGTGGGGATAATTTGCACCTTCTTCCCCCTACTTTTCTCTATTTATTTTTTAGTCCAGTAAGTTTTTATTTAGTTTAAATCTTTTGGTAAAAGTAGCAAGCACACTCCTATACTTATTTCATATTGCCTTTAATTCCGTGTCATGTCTCCTCACATGTTGTCCCATGTAAGGTCATGATTTTGTAGAAACACCCTTGTAGGTTCTTGTATTTTAGTTTAATCCATAAACTTTTAGTTTTGGTAATAAAATTTTAGGTATTATGCAGAAAGAACCTTGGCTTATTTTTAATTGCAATTATACCCTTGCTAATCTATTTTTTGTGCTTGTTTTCTATTTTCTTTAGAAAATCATCTGTTCCAATAATTATGAATTATTAGTGATAAGTGCTTCTTACATCCACTTTCATGTTATTATTTTATTTTTGTATATTAGGCAATTTCTTTATTTTCTAAAAATCAAAAGAGCACATTTTTCTCGTGTTAGACTTAAAAATTCCAAAAAATTATAAAACATTTTGAAAATTCCAAAAACATTTATTTTTTTTATTTTAGTATGTTGCATCTCCATATCAAAAATCCCCAAAAAATAAAAAGAAAGGACTAAAAACTAAAAATCTCCAATATCATTTAAAAAATATAAAACATCACAAAAAATCTGAAAAATGTTTATTTCTATATCTAAATTTTCTTTGTATTGTTATTACATATTAAAATTGATTTGATGAAGTTTTGAAACCTTTTAGTATTTTTATCTTCAAATGAATTTGGCCTAATTATTTAATCCGTATTTTGGGATATTTTTTATTTGAAAAATCCATAAAAATTAGCGAAAATTCCTCAAAAATCACAAAAATAGTAGAAATTTTTCATAAAACAGAAAAATATTTTATTTTTCACTTTTATTTTTAATTATATTTATAAATATAATACTTTGTATTATATATAGTTATATATAAGACTATATTTTATATTAAAAAAAGGAAATTAAAAACTTTAAAAAATAAAAAGAAATTAAATATATATATATATATATTAAAACTAAAATCCATAAAAAATACCTAATTAAAACCCTTAGAAAATTTAAAATACCCTATAAACCAAGAAACATTTATTATATTTCTTCGCCTATTTTTGATTGCATGTCATTTGTTGTTTCCTATGTTCGACCCCTATTATACTTGTCTACTATACAATATATTTTTATTATAATAAATTTTGATTCACACTGTTTGCATTGATTTTCTATACATTGTATGGGTTGACTAATGATTAGACGTGGTTGTTGAGAGGTCATCACAACGACTGAGTCCTCGCTTTGTGATGCTCATTTTAGACCACTCGATATCTGTGCTTATAAGAACTAATGATGACAGGAAATATCTCTTTGGGCCCCACATGAAAAGCATACTTTAGTGTAGGAGGGAGCCGCTTCAGCTCTAATAGTGGCGTATCATATATTAAGTCCGGCGGAATTTTGTCTGAATCTGGTTGTGTTCTGCATGAAGATGGTTCATCTGTACAGTACTTGCCACCAACTCTACTGTGTAGGAAGTCGGATCACTAAGGAAATATGGTAGTTAGGTTAAATCCATGTCCAACTTGTCATCTATGTTCCTTGACCATACCAAAGGAGGTGGAACCGACCGATCCTAATGGATCTCTGAGACATCAAGGGAATAGGGGGATGCATCTCTCAAGACATCAAGCAACACCTAGAAAACTGCATTGTGCACTAAATCCTATCTAGATGAGAGGGTCTCGCTCTGCCCTACTATGTTCTGTCTCTAAATACCGATTGTGCTAATCATCTTATAATCTACCTCTAAAGATGAGTACTCTTTGCTGGTCTCGGAGTTAGGTCGCTGCCACTTTATTGGCTTCATATCTAAGTTTACTTCTCCGCTTGGAGAATGGAACTTCATCATTCTCATCTGATAATCAAATGCTACATCTTCGATCCTTAGGAATGACCTCCAAAGAATGATTTGGGATTCACTCCAATGAATGGGTATTTCCATTTCAAGGACCATGAAGTCCACCTTGTAGTCCTGTCCCTCAATCAAGATAACCAAATTCTTTACTTCTCACTTAGGCCTCTTCATTGATTTGTCTATTAATAAGAGTAATGCTCGTGATTTCTGAAGTGGTCCTAACTCCAATTTCTCGTAAAATACTAAGGGAAAATGGTTGATAGAAGAACCATTATCTAGGAGATTGTGTGCAAACATATTGTCATCGATATAACTCTCCACATAGTGAGCACCCATGTCTCTCTTCTTCCGTGGTAATTGTTGAGTCTTTAGACCATAGGTAGTGTCTACTGATAAGACATGAGTCTTGACATACTAGCTTGGTTTCATCCCACTAATCCTATTAAGTGTGCATTGCACCTTAAGGTAGTAATGGAATGCAGTATTGTTAGCCACATACTCTTCAAATGGTGCCTTGAACATAATGTTTTCCTCGTAAAACTATAACATTTCAAGATCATCCTTTTGAATCTTTTTCCTACTATGCTTTCCTATTGTATCAAATGATGGAGAATACGAATCATAAATAGAAATGTTATTCTTAGCATTAATGGAAACAAAATTCTTCATACATGAGTCTTTATAATACGACTTGGAATTTAAATTTGAATTGCCTACTACAAGCATGGGGATAGATGCTGCTGGTATATCCTCCACAACTAGAGGTGTAAGGTCCACTACAGACTCAAAAGTATCTCCATGTTACTGCTGATGTGCTCGCGTTCGCCTCCACATATCTATCCCTAGAGTGGATTTCTTCTTGCTCTCCTGAAGGGGAGACTACAAATGATGCATGTCCCCCTCATTCATTGAAGCTCCTCAGGTCAAGCTCTAGAGGCGACCATCTCCATTTCCTTAACCCGATAAGGTATGGCCATGGTCCTTCCACTCCTGAGTGACATATTGTAACATCATCACACAAAAGAATCTCATGTTTAGATATACGGGAGTCCGAATAGTACACCTAAAAAATTGCTGCCACTAATGAGACCTGCTCAGAGTCTAGGCGAGAATGGAGGTTGACGGTGTAGACTACTCGTCTCGCCATTGAGACATGCAGTTGACATCCACCCACAAGTCTAGAATCTCATTCCAATAGAAACATATCTCCTCAAGAATCGGCTACTGAAAGATTGTAGTTCCAAATGACGAATGCTATTATGAAGAGTAACACAAAGACTGTCCATGTGGGCCCTGATACTAATGTTGTCGCCTCTACTACTGGGGTAGATTTTGATATTGTGGGCTATGTTGGCATATCTAGTACTAACATTGACGGTCGTACTATTGGTTTGATTGTCACTTCTGTCGGGGATAGTAATATCTAGGTTTGTGATGTGCTGGATGAGGTGTGGAAGTGAATGCAGTGTTGTAGAAGGTCAAGGGGCGCTGGTAAGACTGTTGGTTCCTTGTACTTCACTACCAAGTAGGTTCCTTTGTATACCAAACTCCATTCACCACCCACAGCTGGGGAGGCTCCTCCTGAGCTATCTTTGGTTGATGGTAGCTGTTGCTGGCAAGATTTGGTATAGGATTGGTGTTGTACCTAAGGCTGGGGTGGCCCTAACATTGACTTCTCTTGTAAATGGTGAACATGGAAGACAGGGGCAACATATGTAATCATAGCTGGTATCTTCATCATAGACTCCCTCTCAGACATCCTCCATCTATTTTGGAAGCTTGGAGAGACTAATATCTCGCTCATTCCTCCTCTTATCGATCCTCCTGACTACAATCAACTTGTCTGCAATGATTACCATACTGGGAATCAAGTCTTCAAAGTGATCAACTACAATCTTATGTCACCCTTTCAATATGAATGAAATAGGGGACTCTCTATGTTCTCTACTGGCTATCTGTGAGCGTCCTCGGTCTTCTTCTCAAATACATTCCATACAATGTCTGTTAGCCATGTACGCTCAAGGTGAACCATTTCCACAAAAATGTTATTGTAATATTTTATATAACAATAAAGGTTAATGTTTTATTTCACTCCTTATCTGAGATTGAATTAATGAATGCACTATTTGGTCCCTCTATACAATTAGGGTTAAGTACCATGGTCATCGTAATGATCATATAGTTGTTGGTTTCCATGTTGAATCATAGAGGCTAGTACTTGATGATATCTAAAGGGTTAGATTGATGGTTCATCAAGCACCATCAAATGATTATAGGGGAATGATCTCCAATCCTAGATGAAGATGGTAATTCTTCGCTTAAGGCAGATATATAATCAAACTCTTGATGCAAGTCCTCTGCATAAGAAAAGAGATTTGAAGGTTTTAGATAAGTTAGGGCAAAGAGTTGACTTAGCAAGATCAAGATAATAAAGACTTATGTCGTATACTATCATGATATGGGCATGCATCCTCTGACCAGAGATAGATGGGTTACTATATATCTCAGTATGTACATTTGGCACATTGATATGTCGATGACCTAGACAAGGTCTATAAGCCAACGAGTTGGTGTGCATAAAAGGCTTATGACTAATATGATCTATCAAAGGGATCATACATGCTTATTACTGAATAGCAAGATATGAGCTCACTTATGAGATATTGGGACAAATTTCCAGGCACAGTCGTCTTGCTTCGGAAGCTTGATAGAATTTATCAGTATGATATATACTTTTGGAAAGTATATGATCGATACCAGCTCCCAATAATAAAATGAGAAACTTAATGATAAAAATCCTAAAAAAGACAGTTTAAATATGATCTAATACTTCAAGTTTAATCTAGGTCTTCCAGTATGCAAGATTTACGGATATTCGGAAGACTCGAGGGTGATGTGATCGTAAACGATTGTATAACCATGACACTTCCATTATGAGGGAGTTATGAAATAGGCTGTGATTATAGTGACTCCTCTCAATCGATTAGTGATTTGATCTTAGTTCAAATGTTGGATATTGATCTGAATGTGATTCATATGCAATATGAAGATTATATTTACCGTTTAATTTAATTAAACATCTTTGAGAGGTTCCTAATATTGAGATATGATCCCAATCTAAGTAACTATACATGGAATATACATTCACCATATCCTTATCTCCAAGTATCCATGACGAAAGCACATTATTCTTGAAAGAGTTCAAGAATAATTTAATTATTGATAATGTATCTGAGAAATGGGAAATAGATAATTAAATATGTTTTAATTATCATAAATAATGTGAATTTGATTCATATTATTTAGATACGTGAGAAGAGTTATCTGAGATAATTAAATGTGATTTAATTATCAAACATGATATGAAAGTGGATATCACAATCCATAATATCATAAATATTTTAAATATGATTTATAATATATTGGATATAGTTAAATGTAAATATGATTTATAAATTAAATGTTAATGTGAAATGGATTCACATTATACAATTAATTGTAAATGTAATTTACATTTTTATTGGGTGGTCGAATTTGATTCATAATTGTCAATGGTTTTGTTTGCAATTGTCACAAATTATTTGTTATAGTTGTTTGGTTTTATTTCATCCGACAAAATATTCCATGAATTAATATTGAATTTAATTAGATTACATTAGCATTGGAGGGAGATTTTCTCTTTCCAATAATGGGTGGTTGTGCACCTTGATTAAAAAGGGAAGGAGGCTTTCTGCTTTCCCTTAGAAGGTGGATGCTTCATCTTATTCAATTCATGAGAAAATTGATTTAATTGAACTAAATGTGTTAATATTATTTACAACATATTTTTTTATTTTATGTTATATTAATTATTGTTCAAACTTTTGATACCAAATCTTAAACATTTATTTGAATTAGGTGTGCACTCCACCATCCAATTTAGTATGAAAGGAGGGGTAGCTCTAGCCTTTTATACTACAACAATTGCAAGATCAATTTCTCTCTCTCTCTACATGTCAAATATCCCTCTCTCTCAATATTGTAGTCATCCACCATATTGCTTGAGAGAGTATCGCCATCTTCACGACGTTGTTGTGCTACCGGATCGGCTGTATATGGATATCGGCCTTCTTCAGTGCATTTTGCTCATGAGGAAGTGCATTGATTTCAAGAAATAAAATCAAGGGACTCAATGCTAAGATCTTCAACTTGGATTGCGAGAAGCCTACATCTCATCAACGTTCTCGCAAGTGCCTTCTTCATCGGGTTAGACTTGAGACAGGATAATCTCTTGCTTTAGAGATTAGCAGTTGCAAACATGATCCAAGAGGTAATCCTAATTACTTGTTATGATCTTAATGAAACTAATGGAGAGGTGTTCTTGAATAATGTTGTTTCATCTATTTATTTTTTTTAAATTCCCATGCCCCTCGCAACTAGTATGACTAGTTGACCTAGATTGCATTCGATGCAATCTACACGCTTTTGTGTCCCTAAGGCCTAAACCCTAGCCTTCAGTATCTATTTCCAATGATGTATAGCTGCCTCCATAGGCAGCACTCACCAAACCCTGTACCTTATGGTTGAGACCTCTGAAAAGAGACTAGAACATAATGGTATCTCCCATACCATAAAATGGATACTTTTGCAATATGTCTTTGAACCTTTCCCACGTATAATAAAATGGCTCATTGGAGAGATGAGAAAATCTATTAATGCATGCCTTCATCTAACTTATTGTACAAAAAGGGTGGAACTTCTTTAGAAACAAGACCTTGAAATTGTTGTAAGTAGTCACTATGACACCTAAAATGTTCAACTTGTAGTCCGCTTTATCACCCAATGCAGATGATGGGGCAGTAAGTCTAATATAATCATGGCAAACCCTAGGGTAACTGAGGTTAGCATGGACGAGCTCAATGTTCTTTAAGAATGCATAAGGATCCTCATTGGCATCCTAGTTGAAATGTGTAAGCAAAATTAGGAGTTTTGGCTTCAACTCGTACTCAACTTCTGGCTCAACAAGACTCAAGTAAATTTGTACCCTATACAATCCAGGATTATAGGTCGCATCCATGTGTGCATCGACCCCAATATTTAACCATCCCATATGAGCTCTAAGTAACACATTTGTTGCATATATGTGATAATCCTAGGTAATATAATTTATATAGAATCCTCACAGTGTTCTTCGTTATAATTTTTTTCTTAGGAGGCATCATGAATGAATCTTCTTGGAAACCTTCATCAGGAAAGAGGTTCGAGTTATATGAGGTTGTTGAACTCAAATCAACCTCACCGAGGCAAAGTTCTTTACTTGGTGAGAAGGTAAGAGAGGAAGGGGTTGGTAAGTTTGTGACCATCCCCGAAGTGAGTGAACTTGGGATCAATAGAGTCACAAGTCCAGGGAGTTCTAGGAAGTATAGGGACCTCAGAAGAGGTACTATTTAGAGGGTTCAATGACAAGTTCGCAAAGTCCGAATAAAAATCCCCCAACTAGTCATATTCGATGTCAAAGGGAGTGTAAATAAACATGAAAGGCAAGGAGAATCTATGCACTATTGGGCACTTAAATGTGTGGAGAAGACTTATGCAAATCAAACACAATACAAACCTTTATGTTCACCAAATTCACGCGTGAAGGCCGTAAAGGTTTGGTCGAGTTATCTTGTCAATTTTCTTGATGGTAAGGCAAACTTTTAATCCATTATACACCATGTGTCGACTTACGACCAATGGTGCTCCTATATGGTCCAAATCAATGAGGTGATCTGCTCGGGATATCAGGTTCAATATCACACCCCAAAGGAGACTCACATGCTTACATGTTGAAACATACACTAAGGTCATAACAAAGCCCTTGAATCTCCCAAGCTCGTGAGAGTCCAACCTGGAGACTTAGAGGGCAAGTTCAATGATTTGGTCTCTAACCTTAACGTATATGTCCTAACTCACTCTGTCTAGGGGTAAGTACTTGCATACAATGAGGGCTTTATGCACCCGTAAAACAAGTGTTCATTTTATTCCAAGTTCTTTAGATTGACTTTCTCAATTCAGTCCCAATTTTAGAGTATCAATGATCACTTGAATTTATGGTGAACGCACAATCATGCCTATCGTTCAGTGCCTTTTTATTTTTGCCTTAGGTTACAAAACATAGGGAAGAATTGAAAAATCGAATCTAAGGGAGAGGAATGCTTAGAAGAAGTCATACTTATTGTGATTCCCAGCACTCTCTATATGTTATGTAAGCAAGAAATTAAATGTGACACTAGATGCAGCATGTCGATGAAAAACCGCACCTAAACATGATATTATTAGCGAAGAAAAAGTTGATATAAATTTCTCTAAGTAGTATGAGTTTAAGTGTGTCTCATTAATGAATCATGAAGATGTTAGTATTAAGATAGTGTGACCTAAATTACGAAGGGTACAAACATATTTGATTTACACTATTGTGCAACTACCTTAATCTCGTCACTCATATCGAAAACCACTCTTGACACAACAACAACAAAATAAAAGGATAAAGTGTCCAATCTCTTCTTACAAATGCGATCCCTCAATCAAAAGTCATTGCAAAGAGGTCATTATGAAAATTAATACAACAAATATTTATAACAAATTATTACAACTAATGAGATCGAAATTTATTATCTATCTAAGTAGATTAACCTCTCTCTCCATGGTGGATGAATTATCCCTCTTCATCTCGAGCACTGAGCTCAAACCTCCATGTCACTCATCGAGTCATTTCACGGGACCTGGTCAAAAAACATGTGATCAGATATTCTCAAGACACTACAAAATAAAATTATAAAAAACAATAAACTTATCTTAAATAGCAATAATTTCACATAGTCACCTTAATTGTACCTAATTAAATACTCTAATCAAGTTGTGTCCAAGACAACAGAGCCATCTTTAGAAAGAACCCTTGACTAAGATAAAATAAGTTCATTGTAATATGGATAAAACCAGATAAATCAGACACCGAGCGAGAATATCTATGAGGAGCTGCTCGTTCTAAAATTTCCTGGATAAGTCCAGGGTCGAACACAATGATGCTGTTAACTAGGGTATATAATAATGACCTGAAATTAGGCAATGGGCTACTTTAAGAGAATATATAAGTCACGTTATGCAATACAAGACAATAATGCAAGGATGATTTTTTACAGATTTTTCAAGACAATATGTTTTATGCAATAAAATGATCACAAAAGCAAACATAACACCAGACATGCACAAATATATAAAACTCACAATTAAACTCCTAATTTAATGATTAAATCATACTCATAAATAAAACAACCAGTCATACATGTGGCCATCCATCCAATAAGTTACTAAACTCTAATGTGGAAGCAATGGGACAATTAGATAAAGTTGTCAAACACTTATTTCAATGATCTCCTGAAAATCACTTAAATTCATGAATTAATATCCATATTTGATCAAGAAAAATCTTGATTGAGTTCTAATTAATGGAGATAAAATAGAGGCTCAAGGACACATTAAAATAATTAAAAAATAAAATAAAGGATATTCAATAAAAAGCTTCATGAAACTATAACTCTTTCAATTTTAGTTTGATTTCAGTAGCACTTACCAGAGATTTAAAGTTATCACATTAAAGAGAAAAAAGGTCATTAAAATGCAACTGATTTCATTGAATTTGGATCAAAGATGCTCAATTTATTAGCTCATCAAGTCAAGGGCCTAAATATAATAAAACATATAATATATTTAATGAAAAGAACCAAAGTGGATAAAAGTGCAATATTTATAGGCCTCTAGGGTAAACAAGATATTTCACCATATTCTAGGGTATAAATGCAATTTAAAATAGACAACGAGGCTTATCTACAATTTTCCCATGATACACACGCTTTATACATGCTGGACATATCAACAATAAAAGGAAATATGGGACCATGTGCTGTAAATTACCCCATCACATGACTCCTCTTACGTAGGGGCCCAGGCTCGGGAGGCGAGTGTTGCTTGGGCCATCTAGTGGGTTGGTATGCTTTGGCTCTGGTTCAGACCACCCAAGCCTCATGTATGAAATGTTGCTTCGAGTCGAGGCTGGTATTTAATCCTAACTATTAGATCAAATCAATGAGATCTTATATAACTGTGTCTACTCCTTCTCACTCCTCCTCACTGACCAAAAGAGGTGGCTCTCCAGGTGAGCTCCGACAAGGTAGACTACGCTCCTTAATGCTCCTCCTCATTTCCTGAACGTCCAGACACCTACACAAAGGTTTCATGAAGATGCTAGAGATTAAGAGAAGCTCCTATGAGTCTCGATCAGTGGATTAATGTCATGCCATCAGAGGTGAAGATAGAGATTTATGATGTGCGTGAATTTTGAACATTCAAGGATTTACCTAGTACTTGTAAACTTCAACAAATAGCTTAAACATATAGGGGTGGGATTTGGATTGATAGTGGATGGAATGAGGGCTCACCATAAGCAAGAGATCAAAGACCTAATGGGTTCACACCTCTGTGCAAGAGGTGTGAAAGATTAAGGTGGAGGGGATTACGGAGAAGCGAATAGAGAAAGAGAGGTGGTGTGCGAAGTTGGTGAGGCAGCGACAGAGCTAGTAGAGTGGGCGGAGTAAACTGGAGATGTGCGTGTCTATATGTTTGTGTGAATAAAAAGGAAAAAGTAGAATAAATGTATAAGTAATCACTAGGAGAATGGAGGAGATCATTGGAGATGAATGGTTTGTCCTAGGAGTAGAGCTAAGTAGCTCATGGATCCTCGCTCAAAGCCATGGCAAGAGACTGAGTTCAAGTAGCTCGAAGCAGAGCCATGAGATGATGAAGATAGACTCTACGACTGGAGGATGAACAGAGATGCAGTCTAGGTGTTGCACGAAGGATATGGAGGTTATGTCTATAGAAGAGAGTTGAACTGAAGGTTGGAGATGGAATGAAGGAGTGGGGAAAATATGGAGAGCGACGATAATTAGAACGAAGTGCATGGGACAGAGGGCCTAGGTGGAGGTTGATGATGGTTGAGGACCTCATCTAACGGTTGGCAATGCAACATGAAATAAAGGACTTCAGAAAGTCTTTAAGTGCATCATAGAATCACGAGGAACACATCGTATGCGATTGGGAGCGACTAGTCGTAGTAGTGGCTCGAGGCTACGATATTTAAAATTTGTTAATGATGAAACTACATGATCCAAGAAGACATCTCGAATTGTTTTATCTAAACAACAAACAAGTATTAGGTTTACCTCTTGAAGCATGGTTGCAATTGAGGCTCTAAAGGAAGAAACCTCATGTCTCAAGCCTGATTTGGTGGGAGGAGACACTTACAAGCGCATTGATGAGGTGCATGCTCCTTGCAATCTATAAGTAGAAAATCTCCTGGTCTTGTCTCATGAGATCCGACATCTTCTTCACGAGCAAGGTACACTACAGGAGATGGAGATCTACAAGCAAACAATCCGGCAACATAATGATGATGTTGCGATGATGGTGACTCTCTCTTGGACTCCATGGTGGACGGCCACAATGAGAGAGAGAGAGAGACTTGGCGTGTAGAGAAAGAGAGAGATGGAGAGGTTTCCAACTTCTCTTAGAATTATGAGTGTGTGTTCTAAAAGGCAAAGGCTACTCTTCCTTTTATACTAGTTGGATGTATATAGATCTCAATCCATGTGCCCTCGGTATCCAACGGTTTAGATTAAAAGGTTATTAATCAATGGCCACGATTTGTTTTACAAATTTGCAACAAAAAATTAAATTAAAATAAATTAATTATATTCCTTTATCAAGATTCAAATTAATTCATTTTAATTTCAATACTAATAAATAGATAACAAGGGAGGCAACCACCACCCTAAAAAGAGGGTGGTTGTCACCCCTTGGTTTGGTCAAGGTAGATGACCACCTTGTTGGTATTTTTGGATTCCTTAATACATATTTTTTAAATAGGATAAAATGCAACAATTATTATTGCATTTATCTTCACAAAAATAATTCCAAATAAAATTTCTGAAAACATCAATCACGTTATTGATAAATATGAATCATGGTCATATATCCAACGTAATATGAAAATTAGATTTACAATTAATTGTTTATTATGAATCCAATTAACAACAACATATAATGTGTAATTATATTTTCAATTTGATCTCTCCATAATATTATAATACATATTTATAATATTCATGGCTATTCTGGATAGTGATATCCACAAATCATATCCTTGATCATTAAATCATATCTAATCATCTTGGATCTCTAATCTCATGTACTCAAATAACATGAATCACGATCACATTATTCACAACTTTGGTAATTAAATCACATTTAATTATCTCAGATAAGTCTCCTTACAATATGAATCAAATCATAATATTCATGATAATTAAATCACATTAAATTATCAATATCTGAATGCTTAGATACATAATATCAAGAATGAAATTATCCATGAATTCTTTCAAGGATAATGCACTTTCTCCTCACATACTTGGAGATAAGAACAACACGATTGTATGTTCCATGTATAGTGACTAGGATATTGAGACCACATCTCAAATCCAGATCTTACGGACCTCTCAGGTAGCATTTGGTTCGCGGGTTACCTGCGGGTAAGGGGAGTTTACCCCCCCTTAACCCACACCCCCTCTCTCCCTGTGGGCCCCACTTTATTCCTTTTTTAAAAAATTAAATAAATCAATTTTACATCGTCAATCCTATCAAAAAATAATATATTATACCATCATATCATATAAAGATTATAAACTACTCCACTTCTACCCCCTTTTCCAAACTTCAATACAATCACATCACAATAACTACTCGCTTTTTCAAACTCCAATACAATCATATCACCCCAAACCAACTTCTAACCCATCCCCAGTTTAACCCTCTATCCAAACACCAAAATACAAAAACGGGTTACCCTCTACTAGTTTAACACGCCTTATCTGCCAACCAAACGCACCCTCATAGATGCTTGATTAAATCAAGACCGCAGAACTAAATTTTCTCATTGCATCTGAATCACACTCATATCAATGTCCAACATTTAGACCAAGATCAGATCACTTCTCTACTGAACAGAGTCACTACCAGACCCGTTTCATCACTCCTTAAGAATGGAAGCATCATGGTTATACAATCGTTTATGGTCACATCACCTTTAGGTATTCCTAATACATGTACATCCTGCATATTGGAAGACCAAGATTATACCCAAAGTTTTAGATCTATTTAGACTGTCTCCTTAAGGGTTTTATCACTATGGTTCTCATTCGATCATTAGGAGTTGGTATCAATTATATACTTTACAAAAGCATATACCACACCCAGGTACTGATCATATACTTTCTAAAAGCATATATCGAACCTACAAATTCTATCAAGCTCCCAAAACGAGATGACTGTGCACGGAATATGATTATTCTCAATATCTAATGAGTGAGCTCATGTATTCCAATTCAGTAATGAACCTATATAATCCCATTGAGAGATCGTATTACTCATATGCCCTTGTTTGCAAACCAGTGTGGCAATGTATAAACCTTGATTATGTCATCAACCTATCCGTCTGCCAGATGTACATACTCAGACATATAGTAACACATCTGTCTCTGACTAGAGGATGTGTGCCCATATCATGACAACATATGACATAAGCCTTTCGTTATCTCGATCTTATTAATTAAACTCTTTGACCTAACTAATCTGACACCTCTGAATCTCTATTCCTATGTAGAGGGCCTACATCAAGAGGTCGGTGAGATATCATCCTTTAGAGAAGTATTTCCATCTCCTTCTGTGGTTGGAGATCCTCTCTTAATAATTATTTGACGATGCTTGATGATTCCTCAATCTAACTCTTTAGATATTAATTCAAGCACCAGCCTCTGTGATTCAACAATTGAATCAACAATTGTATTATCACTAAGACAACAATGGCACATAACCCTAATTGTACTAAGGGACCTATTATGTAAATTAGTTATTCTTCATTTCAGATCAGGGAATGATATTTGCAATAACATTTATTGCATAATGGCTCGTCATGGGCTCACATGTCCAACAATCTCCCACTAGACCAAAGAACCTTTTAGTGGGCTAATATTTTAAACTCACACTCATGCGACAATCATAGGCTATTTAGAAAAATAGCTAGGTAAGATGATTAGTCACTCCTAATAACAGTGCTCGCATCCAATGCGAATGTTGCATCTTATGCAACCAATAATCAATACTGTTAGTTATAGTGTCCTTGACACTACATCTCAATAATTATTATAACCACTATTTTCATTATCCTAATCAGAACACCCTTATTCATAAAGATCTCTATTTCTTAAGGCATCCACAGTTAAGAGCTTTTAGATCTCCATCTATAAAGTCTTAATTTCTTGAAGATAAGAATTAGATATCACAATATCTAAAGTCTTGTCATATATGAAGATTTTGTTATTACTATAATCAAGTGTTTTATTTCCATAGTAGGATTAGTAGCAGTTTACTACTCCTAGTGCATGGTAGACATCTGGCTTTTGTACATATATAGCATACACGGAACATCCCAAAGCTGATTCACTATGACATATAGTTTTAATATACATATCCTCAACTCTTTAAGGTAATATTCATTTAGATAGGTCACTACAATGTCTTAAGAAAAGAATATTTTCTTGGAATTTTCCAGAAAATGGAAATGTGCAAGGTGTACCACTAATGTGATAGTCCCAATACCCTCTTTTCTATGTTTTTGAACATATTCAGAATTAAGATCAAAGATGCATCCTTGAAATTATATCTCAAGGTATGGAACAACCAGATTATTTAACAATTATTATCATCAACATATCATGGATATCATCTACATTTAGCGTGGTGAATAAAATGGTAATCCCACTAAGCTTCACATGGTTCATCAAGATTCTATCTGAAATCAAAGCTTTTATAATCTCAAAAAATATGATGTTCGAACTACAAGAACTTATTGCAGTCCATAGATGGTGTTCTTTAGCTTGTAGACCTTGCTTTCCTCAATAATGAAGCCCCATGGCTACTTGATATGAATATACTCGGAGAGGTATTCATAGAGGAATAAAATCTTGACTTGCATCTTGAGGATGTCATAGTCAAGTTGTGTATCTACAGTTAGGAATAATCTTATGGGTTTAAACATGGTTACTGAAGAGCAAGTCACATCGCAAGCGATGTCTTCTCATCATGTGTATCTTATGTATACGAGCCGTGCTTTGAAGGTCTATACCTTCTCATTAGATTTCATCTTTCTCTTGAAGATCCATTTATAACTAACATGTTTTACCCTTATAGGTGGATCCTTGAGGGTCCATATACAACACATGTATATGAAGTCTACTATAGACTTTATTACTAACATCCACCTTTCCATGTCATGATCCTCAGAAGCTTCATCACATGAAGTTAGATTATTTTCCCACTTAACTGACACATGAAATCCATCCACAAACTCATTTGATGTGGTATTTGTGTTTCATCTTAGATAATCCTGTTAGTTTTCAATTTTTGGAGCCTCGTGTGAGTTCCTTCACTTCATTTTAATCCCGATTCTCAAGAGAGTCATCCTTTAAGAATCATATATGTAGAGATGAAATCGTTTAAGAATCTCAAGGTCTTAAACTCGGGGTTCATTACCATAATTTTTTTCCTAATAAAGTAGCACTCTTAGGTTTTAGGTTCTAGCTTACTTGCATGACGTGGTCATGGACCACACAACCCTAAATCCTCAAGTGTCCAACACCAAGCTAGGTTCAAACTATAGATTATGAGGATGTTTGTTTTTAGATTTGCATGGAATCTTATTAAGGATATATTGTAGTCTCTACTACATATATAAGTGGAAACCAAGAGATATGATGAATCTCATATTCATCACTCTAAATCTCATTTATTAAGCTCAAAATCCCTCAAAATCATCATCATTTATGCATTTATTCTGCATAATTAGCATTCATGCATGTTTTCATAAGAATTGCATTCTATCCATAATTTATGCGTAAAATAAGAAGCCAAAAATCTCTACCAAAATTGACCTGTAAATAGCCTAATTCCTCTGATTTTTTAACTCATTCATGCTAACTCTGAATGACACAAAACCACCTCCACTATGTACATATCACTAATAAGAATAAATGACAAATACAAAAAATTTACTAACCCAAATAAGTGGACCAAAAACCCAAACCCTAGTTTCAGGATTTTCGGACTAAAAGCCACATATCTTCCCCATACAGTGTCCGATTTGATCCTACTCACTTTTGAACTAATATACTTCAATTAACTTCAAAACAAGACCAAGTTCAAGTGAATCGGAGCTCATATGTGAAAGTTGGGTTTTGGGCCTCTTTTGTACATTGTGTATTTTAACGATTTTTGACCTGATATTTTATGTACTTATTTTCTTAATTAATAAAAATCCAAAAAAATTAGATTTAGTTGTCTTTATTTATCTTTGATTTCTCCATATTTTTTCCGGATTTTTAATCTGGTTTGAAAATGACAAAAAAACTTACAAAACCCAAAAATCTAGGTATTCTATGTATATGGGATACCCCAAAAATTCACTTTGTGTATTTGATCGATTTTGGCTCTGATGTCTTCATGAAACTTGTAGATCTCATCGAGACGCGCATTTTTTGTGAAGGAACTTGTTCGATCCGAGATCATTTGCTATTTATTTTGTATTTTATAAAAGGCTTTTATTTCGGAATTTTCTGATGCTTACACGTGGGTGGACATGGTGCTGCCACGTGCCAGCAGTTTTTAGCCTTTTTATAATTCATTTTTAATAAAAAAAATAAATAAATAATTAAAGTCTCCGCACGTACGTCGCATGTGCCTCCCAGGCACGTGCTCCGCCCCTCTCACCCCTGCTACGTGTCTCCTCTATGGCCGTCCGATCTCGGCCGATCGGATGGCCATCCACCTTCATCTTTAACCTCCCCCCATCACAACCACCTCCCCCGCTTCTCCCACGTCACTAACGACGACTCTCGCCCTATTTAAAGGCACAACCATTGTCGAAGACTGCCATCCGTCGATTAAGGAAGCCTCCGGGGTGACAGACCGGGGATCCTTCTTCCCGACGAGATCCGAAGTTCCCTCCCCGACTTCGTTGCAGGTGCGGCCAACGCCGCCTACTGCCACTGCTCAGACCTCGGTCGTGGAACCCACGACGCTACGACAACAACTCCACCTTCGACTCCACCGACGCGTCCTCTCCGCCTACCACCAGGTGCTGCTCCTCCTCTCGAGCTTCATGCTTCATTGACAACGGCAGGAGGCTCGGCCGTCTTCATCAGCCACCGTCAACTACTTCATCGACAACGCCACCTTCAACCTCCACGCTCATCCCGCTACGCCACTACTCCACCTTCAGCAACAAACGCCATCGCATCTCCTCTGACAACCTTCACCACCTCGACGTCATCGTCTCTGACAACGCTCCAGGCAAACTTCACCTTCACCGACCTTCACCGACACAGCCACCTGAGGCCGGGACTCCACCGCCTTGCTCGAGCGGCCGGGCGCTCAGACCCGAGACCCCTCGTGCACATGCGAGGCACGTGCGTCCGGGGGGGAGACGTCAGTCACACGTCATCTAAGGATCACGTGCGTCACACGTGACCTGTTGGGTTATTTACAGTTAACCCCCTGAGTTTAGCCATATTCACACATCAGTTCCCTCCACTCCAAGGGCACGTGCACAACACGTACCCCTTGAAGAATTTGTAGAGTTATTCCCCATGTTTATCGGTAATTACCATTAAGTCCCCCCTTGAATTTTCATATTTATTTATATTGCAGAAAGACCCATGTGTTCTCCTTTATTTTTAGACATCTCCAGTACATTATTTTATCATTAAAAATTTAGCATCACTTAATTCTCTACATCTGGACATATTGTGAATATTTTTGTGATTAACGGTTAATTAATAATTAATTATTTTGTGGAAATTTGTAAACTTTGTCATTGTATTCTCTTAAAATTGCCATTGATTAACCGTTGCTCCAAAAATCCCTGAAAAATCAAATATTGTGGAATTAATTGTGCTTGACATTATTCCCAAAAAGATTTGCATTTGCGTGCATACTTTGTTCTGTAAAAATCATCTTGCATATTTCAGTATTTGATTTTTAATAGGTATTAGATCTCACATTTTCAAAGTTAGGATTTTTTCGAGATCCATCACCTAGTGATAGTTCTTAGATAATTTTATTCCCTGAAAATAAGTAGGTTTAGTATGTATTATAATTAAAAATTTAAATTCTTTTTGTTTGCATTTAAAAATTCATAAAAAAATCATTTTGCATCCAAAAATCCCAAAAAAATTTACAGTTCATTCATTTCATCATAATCTACATTGTGGCCAAGTTTCGTATTTTTCGGACATTGTTTGAACATAGTTTATATTTTAGTCCCTCAAATAGGCCAAAATTACATCTTGCATCCCTTATTTGCATTGAAAATACAAAAAAAGACCGCCTTGAAAACCGTGCAAGACTTTTGATAGACACAACTCTAGGTTGTTCCTTTGCCTCCTTGTGATTGACCTTGGGACTTGCCCAAGTAAAATAAACATAAAACCACACAATTAAAATTTGATTAAATTTGTGTGGTTATTTCTAAACCGATTTCCGATCACTGCCTACAATGAACGAATCATCATTCTTTATGCACGAACATATAAACAAATTTTTAAAGCCGCGATTTCCGGAATCGTCGAGATAGATATGTTAAAATTCATCATTGATCAAATCATGTCACACGTGATCCAATTGTATCTCCCTACAACTTTATTGAGTTTAGGCGTATTAGGAGAAATGAGATAGGAATGATATTCCTTTCTCCATAACTTATTCCATGAATTCATCTAATAGGAACGTGCCACCTAGGTTACATCAAATTCATTTCATCTTCCTTCAGAATTTGATTCTTGATGAATCCATGACTCTGACTCTTTATTCTTTTATTTTAGCTCTTTTTCCTAGTAATGCATCAAGTAAATACCTGTAAATATAATGACTTAGCAAATAGCATGCCCATGTTAATATTGCATAAATAGCATGTTTTGGGCTAAATAAAAGAATAAAGGCAAAGAAAAAGGAAAGATGTATTTAGAATAAATACAGAGTGGCCCAAACCACAAGAGAAGGTCAAGACTCGACCTGATCGTAAAATAAAATGAGTAGAGAGAGATAGGGTTCACCATGTATTGTACATATTTCCTATACTTGTATATGTATTTTTGACAAAATAAAATAAAGTTATTCATTTCACCCTTGTATATAGTTTTATTAATAATATAAAAACAAACCAAAAATCAAATAAAACAATAATAAAAATAAAATCATCCATTCATTGTACAAAATACACATGTATATGTCACATTAACTATTTATTATATACATGTAATTAATTTATAAAAATTAAATAAAAATTACTTTATCTTCCTTAAATTATATTGTAAATAAATAAAACAAAAAATAAATATATTTATATAAAAATAATAAACTAAAAATACTTGTACATAATACATAGGTATATAATATATGTATATAATACTATATATTGTATATATATTATTTTATTTTTCATAAAAATAATTAAAAAACACATAAAAAAACAGTTTGAAAAATAATGTATATTTTTTATTTTATAAAATTCTTATTTTAAATTCATTTGTTATTTTTTATTAGAATTATAATTATTTTGTATATTCCTGCTCTCTAATTGGTCCAACCAGAATCGTTGACCCCAGTCAAACCTCCCTTCCACTCGTGTCAGGCTCGACTGCAACTCATCAAACTCCTTTCTCCCTATTTTACAACCCGACTCTGACCATCTCTTGCCTCGATTTTTGGACCTGTGATTTCTTGAACATCCATGATCCTCACGGATCCCTAGGACTATTCCGATCTCCTTAGGGTTTCGTGTTCCATGCTGTTCTTTCTAGACCCTTCGTCTCCCTGTAAAGTCACTCATCCTCCCTCACAGCTTCGCAGCTCATCCCTCCTGCCCCATTTCTTCTCTATCCACCTTCAGTGAAGTGACAACCACTCAAATGTCGCTTAGGATCCTTAGGGAGTCGCTTGGAGGCTTGTAGCTAGACGTGGTCAGACCTCTCCACTGCGTGAAGCACTTATCTCCTGCCGGTGCAGATCGAGGCCATCACCCCGATGTCCATCTTCACTTGAAGCTTAGGAGTCCCTCTGAACATTCATGTATTGTATTTATACTTTGCATCTGTCCATTTCATTCCATCTTGTCATTTTTCTCCACCATACACACCTTAGCTGCAATCAACTGGTTGGAGCTCCGACATCCATTCCCATCTGAACAGATCTCCTCGACTCACACCCCATCTTCCCACACAGTCTGATCATCTTAATGGTCATCCATCTGGTTGAGATTAGGCTCGGGTTTCCTCCTTCCATCTCCACCGAAATCCCAATGCTCTATTCACCCTTGCTTCCCTGATTTTACGCTAAATAATCATCACCAGAGCTTCAACTATGAGCAACGTACCCTTTGTAGGTGTTGGTTTGCGTAGTGACAACCATTTGTCCCATCAACTGTTGAGGTGGAGCAGCTCTAGGTCATGCCAGCCTCCACACCCATCTGAACGTCGTCGACCTCATCGGAGCCTTCCCCCAAACCCGGAGTACTCCCACGACCGTGCTGAGCCTTTCCATACATTTATCAGGGTTGTGGATTGTCATCCACGCTTAGACGAAGCTTGCCAGTAGGAGATTATTTTATTTACCTCGCTAGTCGTGTAATCATGAGATAGACCCCAGATCTGTTCACAAACATACATACATGCCTTATTCGTAACGATCTGATCAAATTTTGGGAAGGATCTGTGTTGTTCACCCATGCCACCTTCATTAGCCATTAGATCTGTACTATAGCGAAGAATCACGGACGCATGTCCCCGACCACGTCAAAGCCGTCAGATCTTTTCCAATTGACGATCAGAGCCACCAAAGTCGTCACGTGCCACACACATGCCTCAAGGTATGCTTGCTTCTATATTTAGATTTAGTCCAATAAATAAATATTGTAGTTGAGACACTTACAGTTGGGACCTCATGTTTTTGGATATTTGCATTTCATTCCCTTTCAGTAGCATGTGAATTTACATGTGACTTTTGGGTTATTTGCACTGTATGTCGTGAGCTTTTTATATGTTCTGAATTTGAATGGTGAGCTTTTACCATTTGCAACTATACCCCTGTGTATCGTGATCACATGTTCTACGTGCGATTGAGTGCACTTTTTTCAACTCCAACCCTAGAATTTTTAATCGTGTTATTTTTTGGCCAAAGAACTTCATTTATTTGCACTTATATCCCTATAAACTGTGCCTTATTACTTGTTGTATTTTGGACTCAAAAAATGGTTCGAAAAATCCCACCAAAATTACCATTGTCTCCTCTGAGTATGTAGTATTTTATGTGATTGTCTTGGATGAATTCACTCGCATTTAACATTTTTGAAAATTAAAAATCCCTTAAATATTATCCTGTCTGTTTTGAAAAATCCATTAAATCAGAAAAATGTATTAAAAATTCTATAAAAATTCCATTTTTTGTATTCTGTGGTGTTTTCACTCCAGTTTCAATTTGGTTTGGAGATACCTCACAAAAAATCTAAAAATTGCAAAATAGTAGAAACCTTTTAAAAATCATATAAAAGCAAAGAAATCAAAAAATCATGTTTTTAGTTCTCATTTGTAGCATTTTTAATCTATTTTTGTATAAGTTGTTAACCAGGACCTTAGGACATTTTAAATACTTCTAATTTGCAATTTGGTCCTGGTCGTGCAATGTTGTGTATTCTGAGCACTGTTTGATTTTTATGAAACCACAAAAACATCAGACAACTCTCGAAAAATTGCCAAAATATTTTAAAATCTCAAAAACCAGAAAATATTTTTATCTTAATTTTCTAAATTCTTCTAGCCTTAAAGAAAAGTCCAAAAAATTATTGTGTGTATCCTTATTTCATTGATTATTGATTTTGTTTCCTTATTAAAAAATTAAAAATTTTCAAAATTAAAAACCACTAAAAATGTTGTATTTCATTTCTGAAATTTGACTTCTTCATACACTTCAATACTCCTTCTGTTCGACCTTGGTTGCTATAACAGGTAAAATAAATAGAAAACCACTTGCATTTGCTTGATTGATTGATCTGTTTTGTGTGGTTATTTTCTTGTTGATTTTGCTTTATGATTTAGGTCTCAACGACCCTTATATTACTTAACCTGGGCTGCCTGGTGTGTCATTAGTTATAAACCAAATTATGAAAACTTTGAACATTTCAAAGGTTTCAAAGGTGAATGGAAGAAATTTCATATCACAAAAAATCATAAAATTATATCACATATCAATAATATTAATTACGATATATATTATCCACATACATTAATATGCATGAGATTTGCATTGCCTTGGCATCTTACACCATTCCCAGAGAAGAGTATTTGGTCATGTTTCTTTTAATACAATACTCACAATTATGTAAGATTTGAAAATTTTAAAGTTTCATCTCTTACTAGTCTATTAATCTCATCAACAAACATTTTTCCAAGACTTGACGCTAGATCATTTCCAAATGATCATCATCCTCCTATTGATCTTTTAAGGTTTTAAATTTTCAGTAATAGAAAAGCTAATGAACCATTCATAAATATAATAATTTAGAAGAGTCATCCAGATGTCATATTACTATATGAAATATATCGATCACAACTCTTTGTGATAGGTCTATTTCAAAATTCATGTTTATTTCCAACATTTAGAAATAAACAATGAGTGTATTCTAATATCTAATTCATAAAGACATTCTCTAAGGCTAAGTGCTCTCCCACTGAAAATATGAAGTCTATTTATCTAATAGAGATTCTTGCAATATCAATATCCATGTATATTACTATTAAATCTTAAGATAAAATTTTCTAGTCTTCTAAAATACATATGTAACCAATTGCAAGTGTTGTTAAAACAATGAGATACAATTGTTAAGCTTTGATCTTATCTAATAAGTAAGTCAATTTCAATGATGATATGTAGATATAGATTATTCCGATGCACTATCTAGGTCCTTCTCTAAGGACCCAAGATAGTCTAGATAGTCACACTATCAGTGCATAGGCTTATTACAATATTGGCATTCATCAAACTCTTTGGATATCATATGGAAATTATAGAAAGTACAGTAAACTCGACTTTCTTTCTTGCTTGGGTCAGACCCATGCTTCCATTGCGCTCCCTTGATCTATAAACAATTCTTAAGAGAAAGGATCCCTTGAATTCAAAGGATTTCAATATACGAGTATTTCAACATTTATACATGATTCATTCAATTCATACAATATGAATATTATGAAGCTTCGTGAATGACTTGAGTATAGACAGTAACATGGTTACACTCATCATATCAACATACATCTTAACTCTAAAAGAGTTTTGGTTCATCTAGATACTCAAACATTTTGAATACATCATCTCTTATAGATTCACCATTCTGCATGATGCAGTAAACCATGTCATTCATAATTAAATGTTGAGAGCACGCATGTATGCCAGAACATATTCTTATATTTTATAGGATTATTTCGCAATTACGATCATCATCGTCACGATACTTCCAAAGAACATGAGAGATCAAGACTATAGAGACATACAAACCATATGTTGTTTTCCTATTATCCATTTAATTGTCATTCCATATTATTATGAGGAAACTTACACATTGCAAAAACATACAGTATGTGTACAACTACAAGTACAATTTCTTGATCATGTATCCAATCCATGATATTTTACTGGTTGTTATTCAGTATAGTATTGAGTGGGTTTAATGAGGATTATCTGAAATAAAAAATTTTCACATATATATATATATATATATCATTTTACTTTGATTTAGGAATTTTTATATCAAAGTTTCCTTGGCTTGTCTACACTGAAAGTTCATTCCCTTAATCACTTTCAATGTAAGAGATGTACTTACCAATATATCTCAAGCAAGATCTAAGATCCCCTTTCTTAACTTTATTACATCCCAATAATATGGGAAACTGTAACTCGAACAAAAATAAGCAAGAATTTAATAAATAGAAAAATAAATCATGATCCCTTCAAACATTATCCCTTCCTTACCCGTTGTCATGGCAGTACGGACAGGAGTGGGATAGATCACTCACATAGCAACCTGCTACCCCAACTCTCCTCGATTAGACTCCATATCCACCTCAGGTATGGATAATGCCAATTGATCACTTTATACTTGAGATTATAATAAGTCTTTCAACCGAAGTTATACCAAATAATAATAATCAATACATTTTTATTAACATTATAAGAAGATTTGCTAAACAAATCCCCAATCCTATTCAAGCATCGATGTTTTTTTGAAGGTTCATGTAACCAATTATGATCTAGATCATATCTAATCAAATTTTGGTTATGGTCAATGTCATTCAAGGAAATAATCATCATCTTTAAATATTTCGTAAATATTCATCAATACTTATCTCAGGAAATTAGTCATTAATTTCCACTAATTTAATTGAATGATAATTGCATGGTTCATAATCATGTATGTAATTTCCAACAGTGACTCCTACTTGCTAGAATTAGCATATCTCAATTAATTTAAATCAAAATAAAATAAAAATAGTTTCCATAGTTTCTAATTTTATTTACAATAAAATCCAAGTGATATTGACAAATTTCTAGGCATTTTAAAATTGTAATAAACTCTTTAATTTTGTCAATATTCACCTTCCACGAAATAATGGATACATGTTCACTAAAATGATCATAATATTAGCAATCAGATTCCAAATCATGTAATCTTAAATCCCATGGTTTTCTTATTTATGATTATCCAAGTGATAATGTGTTTAAATACTTTTAAATAGGGAGAAAAAATGCATTAAATAGGGTCGCGTGAATGAAATGCAATGAAACATCACATAACCAAAAAGTGCCAAAGTCATCTTAGGTTTATGGATCATATCCAAAACCTCCAACCTGGCTTTGATACCAATTGAAGGATATGGAAAAATCCTTAAGTGCACCATGAAAGCATGAGGATCATATCGTTTGCGATCAGGAGCGACTAGTCATACTAGTTGCTCGAGGCAGCGTAATTTAAAATTTTCAAACGATGAAACCACATTATACAAGAACACTTCTTGGATTGTTTCGTTTAGACCAAAAACATGTATTAGGTTTACCTCTTGAAGTATCATTATGATCAAGATTCTAAAGGAAGAAACATCATGTATCAAGCTCGATCCGACAGAGGTGACGCTTGTGAGCATGTTGATGAGATGCATGCTCCTCACAACCCATGATGATAACACAAATGGTGAATGTCCTGATCTCATATAATGAGATTTGACATCTTCTTCATGAGTGAGGTTCACCAAAGGACATCTATGCGTAAATAATCTGTCAGCATAACGACGATGGCAACTGTCTCCAGGGCTCCATGGTGGATGGCCATAATGAGAGAGAGAGAGACTTGGTGTGTAGATACATCGATGGAGAGAGTGTAATTCCTCATGGAATAAGGTGTGTGTGTGTGTGTGTTCTAAAAGGCAAGGGCTACCCTTCCTTTTATGCTAGTTGGATGTTTATGGATCTCAATCCATGTGCCCTTTTAATACAACCGTTAAGATTAAAGGCTATTAATCAATGGCCATAATTTGTTGCTACAAGTTTGCAACAACAAACTAACTAAAATAAATTAATTATATTCCTTTATCAAGATACAAATTAATTCATTTTAATTTCATATATAATAAATAGATTATAAGGGAGGCAAACCCCACCCTTAAAAGAGGATGGTCGTCCCCCCTGCCCCGAATCGGTCAAGGTGGACAACCACCTTATTAGTGGTTTTTCCTTCCTTAATATATATTTATTATATATGATAAAATGCAACAACTATTATTGCATTTATCTTCACAAAAATAATTCCAAGTGAAATTTTTGAAAACATCAATCATGTCATTGAAAAATATGAATCATATTCATATATCCAACATGACATATAGATTGCACTTAAAGTTAATTGTTTATTTTGAATACTATTCACAACAACATATAATGTGTAATCTCATTTAAAATTAAATCTCTGCATCATATTATAAATCGTGTTTATAGTATCCATGACTATTGTGGATAGTGATATCCACATTAATCATATCATTGATAATTAAATCATATTAATCATATTGGATCTCTATTCTCATGCGCCCAAATAACATGAATTATATTCACATTATTCGCAACTTTGATAACTAAATCACATTTAGTTATCTCAAATAGCTCTCCTTACAATATGAATCAAATTCATATTATTAATGATAATTAAATGTCATTTAGTTATCAATATCTCAATACTTAGATACATAATATCAACAATGAAATTATCCATGAAATGTTTCAAGGATAATACACTTTCTTTGCGATACTTGGAGATAAGGAAAAGGCGATTGTATGTTCCACGTATAGTGACTTGGATATTGAGATTACATCTCAAATCCAGATCTTGTGGACCTCTCATAGATACTTAATTAAATCAAGGCCTCAAATCTAATTTTTCTCATTGCATCTGAATCACATTCAGATCAATGTCAAACATTTGGACTAAGATTAGTTTACTTCTCTACTGAGAGGAGTCACTAAAATCCAGACATGTTTCATCACTCTCAAGGAATTGAACATCATGATTATATATTCATTTATGATCACATCACTCCGAGGTATTCCTAATATATGTACATCCCTCATAGTGTAAAACCATGACTAAACACAACTCCTACAGGATTTTATCATTAAGGTAATTATTCGATCATTGGGAGTTGGTATCGATCATATCCTTTACAAAAGCATACATCTTACCCATGCATTGATCATATACTTTACAAAAGCATATATCAAACCTAGAAATTCAATCAAGCTTTCAAAGTGCGGCAACCGTGCATGGAATTTGATTCTTTTCAATATCTCATGAGTGAGCTCATGTCTTCTGCTTCAGTAATGAACTTGTATGATCCCTTTGAGAGATCATATTACTCATATGCCCTTGTATGCACACTAGCACGACGATATATAGACCTTCATTAGGTAATCAACCTATTGGTCTGCCAAATGTACATAGTCGGGCATATAGTAACACATCCGTCTCCGATCATAGAATGTGTGCCTATATCGTGTACAACATAGGTCTTTGGTTATCTCGATCTATGTCAAGTCTTTTACCAAATCCAAATCTCTATTCCTATGTAGAGCATCGTCATCAAAAGGTCAGTCATATATCAACCCTTAGAGAAAGGTTTTCCATCTCCTTCTCAAGATGGTAATCCTCTCTTAATAATAATTTGATAATACTTGATCAATCCTTAATCGAACTCTTTAGATATTAATCCAAGCACCAAACTCATTGATTCAACAATTGAATCAACAATTGTATGATCATTAAGATGGCCATGGTTGATAATCCTAATTTACTAAGGGACCTATTATGCAAATTAGTTATTCTTAATTTCAGATCAGGGAATGATATTTGCAATAACATTTATTGCATAATGACTCAACGTGGGTTTACATATCCAACATGAAAGTATGGGAGAGATGAGACAGGAGAATCGCATTAAGCGGTTGAGGAAGGTAGGAGTAGAGGGACTAGATGGAAACTTGGGAGATGATCGAACGATCGAGATGCAAGGCAGATCGCAAAACGGAAGCAGGCCACGTGGCAGCTCAGGTGACGTCGTGTGGCCCAATGACATAAAATAAATAGAAATATCAAAGAAAAATAAAAAAACAAATACGTACATGCTTCGAATAAAAAATTGTTAAACCAAAAAGTTGTAAGTCTCACTTAAATCTACAAATTTCATGTTGAATAAAAAGTCAAACAAGGTCATATATACAAGCTACAATTTAGCATTTTTATGAATTAAAGACACTTGTTTTAACTTATTTATCCTTTTTAGTATTTTTAATATATATTTAACTCAAAACAAATATATACAATAATTATCTAATTTTTTTGAAAATTGTTAATAATAAGAAAAATATAGAAATAAAGGAAATCAAGGAATGTTAATTATATACAGTAATTAAAGTTAATTATGAACAATGACTAGCTTGTTAATAAGTTGAATTAGCGTTAGATTTTATTGGAAAGACTAAGATAGAGGGATAATAAAAAATAAATAGGATGATAAATCCTAGATTTATCAATTATACTATATATTAGAAAAGGTTTTAGGTTAATTTTGGACTTATTTATAATTATTAAACCTAAGACTATCTTATATATTTAACTTACTCACTATTTTGCTATTTTTATTACTTTAAAAATACCTTAAAATAAGTAAATATCGCATAAAAATATGAAAAATAGATAAAAATCTAACAATAACAAAAATATTTTATTTCCTTTAATTTGTGTATATTTTGATATATTTATTTATATGTGTTATATATCATATATATTACTTATATTAGATATATTTGTAGATTTTATTTCAAAGATCATAAGAAATTAAAAAAATCAAAATTAAAAGAAAATTAAAAACTCAAAAATTAAAAATATAAAATAATAAAAAAATACATAAAACTTTAAATAAAACCAAAAATCATTATAAAACAAGAAAAAACAAGAAGAATACAAAAATAATTATTATTTGTTAGAGATAGATATTAATAATTAGCACTCCATCATTTTCTCCCAATGTTCAACACTCTACATGTACTTACATATACACACACATTGTAGAGTTATAATAAATTTTAACTCACTTCGCATTTATTGATCACTTAACATTTTGTGGGTTAATTGTTGATCAAGAGACACTTAGTGAGTACATCGATTGCTAATCGTGTTTGACTAGGAAAAGGTATAAAATTCCCCCTAGCACCTAGAGATTTGAAGAACAACGTCAGAGAGGTGTAGGGTTTGGGTTGATCTCTGACTGAGCTTGAGTCTTTTGTTGACTACCCTAGCCATGGGGAGAAGATCAAATAGTAACCACAAGGCGATGTGTCATGGTTGGAAGGGACATGGGTGAAATAGATATGACCTCGAGGAGAGAGTCCTATGGTCCCACAAGGCAAACCACATTCGTTGAAGTGACCTCTACTAAATGTCTCAACCAATTTAATAATTAATCCATACAGAAATGTAAATAAAGTAATCAATTATGGATGTGTGAACCAGAATTTATTATAACCCTTAAATAAATAAATATATATATATAGTGGACAAGTATTCTTCGCTGGTATATTATTTATAAATAAGAAATGAATAAAGAATAATGTGCATTTTTACAATGTTCACTTAATTAATCAATTAATGTTTTATGGGTTTTGACTTTTATTTTCTTTCTTATTTATTTTTTAATAAATTTTTTATTTATAATTTCCTAAATTATATATTTTTTTAATTTTAAATTATTTTATTTTTATATATAATAGATATATGTAACTATATATGTAGTATTTATAATATAGTAAATATGATAAAAATTTGTAATAAATATAAAAATCAACAAATATTAGTAAATACATTTATTTTATTTTTTTAAGATTTCAGAATATTTACAAGGTATTTATATTAATTAATAGTAATCTCAATTATATATAACTATATATATGTACATTACACAATATACGGTACTATAATTATAGAATAGAAATTAATAGTAAAACTTTGTATAATAAATTTTTTTATATTTTTCTAATGTTTAGTGATTTTTGGAGATTTTTGCTAATTTTTAAGTTTTTTAGAGTAAAAAATATAAAAATTAGGGACTTTTAAAATACGATGAATTGATTTGTGATTCAAAAACGTCAACTGGCTTCAAAATTTCTCAAAATCTATTTTTATATGTCATAATATATATTATATTTTTGATAGAACGGAATAGAAACAAATATTTTATACCCATTTCCTACTTTTAATAAATAGGAATTGTGCATAAAATGTGAAAATGATTATATAACATGAAAGGAAATGTAGTCAGGCACCTTATCTTATTTTTCCATAATTTCTGGAGCATGTATGATATTTATAAAAAAAATTGAAAGTCAAGCTCAAAATAAATCAAACTAGTAGGGATATTTTTGAAAATGAAATATACTTTGTCAGATTATGTGCAAATAATCACCAGAAGATTATAACCGAAACTTGATTTTAGCGTACTAGATTATAAATACAAAACCAAAAGGGTTTACATACAAAATACCCACGTAGATGGGCCGTCACGTGAGATGATGTGGCAGGGGACTAAAATGCAATACATTTGAGGGCATACATGCAATTGTCCCTCTATTTTTATATGCAATTAAAATTTTATAGGGCTATTTAAGAACTACAAGAATGTAGAGAGTGTATGAAATTTACCCCTGATTGGGTGCTAGGGAACGGTTGGGAGCACTCCATATCACCTCCATTTGAAATGATATGACAGTTCTGGAGGGTTTCATTTCCCCTCAGCACAGACACGAGAGATTAGATCTAGAATGGGGCTTAGATCAGATGGTTCCTGGGTGGTCTACAAAAACACTAAGAACTCATGCGCCGATGAACTTCGATCTCTGATTTCTTACTTATCCGAGCTCGAATGTTCAAACCAACAACTGCATCTCTTTCCTGGGAGTCCTTCGCATGAGCATGTATGTTCAACGAGCTTACTGGTCCCAATGATAAGGACTAGTGGTTATTTGACCTAGAGTAGAAAGCGAGCTTAAAAAATACTACATGTGCTTCGTTTGGGGCTCAGACATGCACCAGTGCATTCACTAGCTCGTGGCAAACACCTAAGACCAAAAGTAGACGCATGAAGCCTCATGGAATGGAGGTGTAATGAGGTTCCCATGACACATAAGAAGGAAACTTCTATTTGCTTCAATTTGAATCGAATTGAAGGGGGACTAATGGGATTTTGTGGAGAAATAGAAGTGATATAATGAGGGAAGATCTGTTAGACTTATGAGCCCTGGGCGAACCATTCTTACAATAAATGTTATTGTAATATTTAAGTTTATCAGTAAAAGTTATTGATGTTTCACTCCCTTTCTGAAATTATATGAATGAATGCACTATAAGGTCCCTCTGTACAATTAGGGTTATGTACCATGGCCAGCTTGATGATCATATAGCTGTTGTTTCATTAAATGAATCGTAGAGGCTGGTGTTTGGATGAATATCTAAAGAGTTAGATAGAGGACTCATCAAGCACCGTCAAATGATTGTCAAGTGGAGATCTCCAGCCTGAGTAGGAGATGGCAATCCTTTCTCACATAGGTTGATATCTGACCGACCTCTTGATGCAAGTCCTCTGCATGGGAATAGTGATTCGGAGGTGTCAGATTAGTTAGGTCAATGGGTTGACCTAACGAGATCGAGATAACCTAAGTCCTATGTTGAATGCTGTCACAGCATAGGCATGCATCCTCTGACCGGAGACAGATATATTGCTATATATCTAAGTATGTACATTTGGCAGACCAATAGGTTGATGACCTAACCAAGGTCTATACACCGGCGAGCTGGTGTGCATATAAGGGTATATGAGCAATATGATCTCTCAAAGGGATCATACAGGTTCACTTGTGAACCGGAAGACATGAGCTCACTCATGAGGTATTGGGACCGATCAAATTCCATGCATGGTCGTCGTGCTTTGGAAGCATGACATGAATTTGAAGGTATGATATATGCTTTGGGAAAGCATATGATCGATACCAAATCCCAATGACCAAGATTGAGAAACTTAATGATTAAACCCTGAAGAAGACAGTGTAAAAATGATCTTGATCTTCGGGTTGATCATGGGTCTTCCAGTATGCAGGATGTACAGGTATTGGGAATACCTGAAGGGTGATGTGATCATAAATGATTGTATATCCATGACGCTTCCATTCCGAGGGAGTGATGAAACAGGTCTGGATTTTAGTGACTCCTTTCAGTAGAGAAGCAATCCGATCTTAGTCCAAGTGTTGGACATTGGTCTGAATGGGATTCAGATGCAATGAGAAGATTGGATTTGTGGTCTTGATTTAATCAAGCATCTGTGGGAGGTTCGTTCGATCTGGATTTGAGATAATATCTCAACATCCAAGTCACTATACATGGAATAATACAATCGCTTAGTCCTTATCTCCAAGTATCTGCGGAGAAAGCACATTATTCTTGAAAGGGTTCAAGAATAATTCTTTTGATGAAATATCCAAGCAAGGACTTGATGATTAAATGTGATTTAATTATCAAGCTCAAATATGAATATGATTCATATTGTGAAAATGATTATCTAAGATAGTTAAATGAGATTTAATTATCAAGGATTAAGAGAATGTGGATAACACTATCCATGATATATGTGTGTTATAAATATGATTTATAATATACATATAATAAGAGAGAGAATTTATGTAAATAGCATTTGTTAATTAATAATGTGGATTGGATTCACATTTGTTAATTAATTGGAAATGCAATTTACTAACTAGTTTGGGTAGTGAATATGATTCACACAATATTCAATGGCAAGATTGAAATATTCACAAATTAATTTGGAATTAATTTGGTGAATATTTATTGTGATTAATTATGGAATAATGTGATAAATAAAATGGAGAAAATAAAACCACCTCCATGGGTGGCGTCACCCATGAATTGTTCATGGGTGACGCCCCCCCTTTTTAGGAGGTTGGTTAGCTCCATTTCATTTATCATATTATCTCTTAGATAATTAATATTTAAATTGATGTTGTTGGTTTTAACCAACAACAATCATACCCATTGATTTATCATGGACCAAGTATAGCCCTTGGATCCATGTGTCCCATGGATTGAGATACATTGGATCCTAAACTAGTATAAAAGGAGGGCTAGGGTAGCCTTTCCAAGTTACAACATTCTTGAGTTGAAGAACTCTACTCTCTCTCTCTCATTCTCGTGGGGTCTCCATAATATTCAAGTGGCCGTCCACTTTGTGTATTAGGAAGGAGATCATTTTTGCTACGCCTCGACGCTTGGATTTTCGTCAAAGGATTGCGGGAAGGACACGACTCATCATCGTGCCCGCAAGCGCATTCTCCGTGGGTCGGACTTAAGATAGGAGGATCTCTACTTTGGGATCTCGCGATCACAACCACGCTTCAAGAGGTATTCCTTGTACTTTGTGGTTTGATGACTATATTCTCTGTTGCGGGAACTGCGGATTTGAACGTAATTAATGGGATGATTACGGTTTTAATCCGCCTTGAAATGCGTGAATTATCACTTGGGTTCTTTAATAAATCAAATAGGAAATCTTTGGAAACTGAGTTTGCATTTTTTGGATTTAAATTGATCAAGATAAGTTAATTTTAGTGATTGGGGGTCACTGCTGGAAATTAACAATTTTGATCTTGAACCTTGTGATATGTCATTCAATTATCATGATGAAAATTAATTGTTAATTTTCTGGAATAATTAGTGATAAATATTTGTGAAATATTTAAATAAATAATTATTTCATTGAATGACACTTGCCTAAACCACAATGATGAGATATTAGATCTTGATCATTGTTTCATCAACAAACATTGCTTTCATGAAAACTATAGTTTATCCTACAATAGTTGTAGGACAACTTTTACATGAAAAACCCTTTTGCTTGAATAGGATTGGGGATTTGTCTAGCAAATCTCCTTATAATCAAAAATGTTTTGATTTAAATTATATGGTATAATTTTCGGTTGAAAAACCGATGAACATCTCAAAGTACATGATGGTCTATCTGGTATTATCCTTTCCCGAGGCGGATGTGGTGCCTAGTCGGAGAGCATTGGGGTCGCGGGTTGCAACGTATGTGGTCCGTCCCACTCTCGTCGGTACTGGCCATGACAGCGGGTAGGGACTGTATAATACCGGAGACAGACAATATGTATTTTTCTAATTATTAAAATTCGAATAATACGTATTTTGAGATTATACCTACTATTCAAGTAAAAGACATGTTTGTTGATGATTGGATTAATGATTAATTTAATATGATTAAATTAATCATATCCAATAAACACTCTATTTTGAATAGATGTGTATTTCCCTCGGAAGAATTAATTATGTGAATATGATTCACGATAATTAATTACAAAATTTGAATACGAGGTGGAGGATCACATAAGTGACATCCATGGTCTCCCGTCAAGGCGAAGGGTTTCCGTCGCCAAGGATTGTATGTAGGAGACGCCTGTCCGAAGTGACAGCTCCTGTATGCAAGCGCATCTGGATCGGGCTCTTTGCTTCTCGAAAGAGTAAGGCCGTATGCGTAGTGACCCCAATATCGAGTCCTCATATTATTGGGGCGATATTGGATTGCGCATAGCGAGTTCTAATCCTGTTGACGGTTGGTTCAATTAACAACGGGTCAACATCATCTTAGGGGTGGTGGGCCCGGGTGTTAAAGACCGAATTGGGAATGCAAGTTGGACTTGCAAAAGGCGGAATGAGTTCCCGCTTCTTTTTATCGGAGTCGCAAGTTCTCATATTATTGGGATGTGACAAAGATAGGAAAGGAGATCCCAGATCTTGCTTGAGATATAGAGGTAAGTATATCTCTTATTTTGAAAGACAATTAGGGAATAATCTTTCAAAGTTGACCTAGCAAGACAAATTTGATTTAAAATACCTTAATCAAATTATTCTTAAAATGAATATATATTTTTATATATTCTAATATAGTGCATTCTTAATTTCAGAAAATGAAGTCCATGAACCCACTTAGAAGGCTTCTAGAGGTCAACCAGTTGACCGGACCAAATTATTCGGATTGGATCCAAAATTTGGATCTTGTTCTCTCTGCAGAGCGCATCTCCTACGTGCTTAGCAAGGACAAGATAGCAAACCCTGTGACTGATGAAGATAAATCATATAATGATAAATATGATGAAGACCATAATCTGGCAAGGTGTTACATCCTTGGGTCATTGTCCAATGTGCTTCAGAAGCAACACGTGGAAATGAACCATTGCCAAGAGATTATGCTGAATCTGAAGGAGATGTTCGGTGACATAAACCGCACACAGCGTTATAATGTGATGAAAGAGCTTATTCGCTGCAAGATGCAGGAAGGGACCTCTGTCAGAGAACATGTACTCAAAATGTTTGGGTACCTCTCTGAGCTGGAAACCCTGGGAGCCTACTTGGATTCTGAAATGCAAGCTGATTTCATTCTCCTGTCACTCCCTAAGTCTTTCAACAACTTTGTTGTGTCTTACCACATGAACAAAGGTTACTTCACAAACGCTGGGTTGTTAGCTGCATTGAAGTCTGCAGAAGACGTCATGAAGAAGGACAGCCCCTCTGCTAGTGCAATGGTTGCACAGGTGAGAGGAAAGCGCGGGCGGAAGCAAGGTTCTCAGAAGGGCCCAGCCTCGAAGAGAAAGAAGAAGAATCAAAGAGTTGGTTCATCTTATAGTGCTTCCACACTACTGACATCGAAAAAGACCGATGTCTATCACCACTGCAAGAAGCCGGGGCACTGGTGGCGTAACTGCCCAGACTACCTGAAGTCCACTGACAAAGGTAAAGCCCCAGCAGGTATGAAATCTACTTTCATCATTGAAACTAGTTTTCTCGTTGGACGAGAAGGAAGTTGGGTTGTAGATTCTGGTGCTTCTGTTCATGTATGCAATTCGTTGCATTTGTTTCAGGAAACTAGGAATCTGGAGCATGGGGAGATAGTTATCCAGATGGGATCTGATGCAAGTGTTGCAGCAGTCGCCATTGGGACATGCAGACTGTCATTATCTAGTGGTCGAGTCCTAGAACTTAAAGAGTGTCTTTATGTACCTGAAGTCAGAAGGAATTTAATATCTATATCTAAGTTAGTTAGAAATGGATATTCCTTCATTTTCTGTAATAAATTAATCATAAACCGTTATGATAAATATATTGCGGATGGTATTTTGACTTCTGGTGGACTCCATGAATTGTGCATTGATGAATGTGTCATGAATGTTACTACCACTAATAATGGAAACCCCAAGAGATCCAGGGAGGATGGAAATCATTCAAACATGATTTGGCATCACAGGCTTGGTCATTTATCTGTTGATAGGATCAATAGATTGATAAAGGATGGACCTTTAGGTTTTCTACAGGTTCAATCTTTACCTACCTGCGAACACTACATTCGAGGTAAAATGACCAGAACACCTTTCCGTAACAAGGTTACGAGATGTGAAGGTATTCTTGACCTAATACATACTGATGTATGTGGTCCCTTCAATGTCGCGACTAAAAATGGATATCGATATTATTTGACGTTTATTGATGACCATTCGCGATACGGGTTTATCTTCCTACTACGTCACAAATCTGAAACCTTTGAAAAGTTCAAAGAGTTTAAGGCTTTGGTTGAGAACCAAACCGATAGGAAGATCAAACGAATTCGGTCTGACCGAGGTGGTGAGTACCTCTCAGATGAATTCAAGGAATACCTTAAAGAGAATGGAATTATCTCCAATCTCACTCCTCCTGGAACTCCCCAACTTAATGGTGTTGCTGAAAGACGCAACAGGACCATCATGGACATGGTCCGTTCAATGATGAGTAAAGCACATTTACATCTTACTTTCTGGGGATATGCAGTAGAGACTGCAATATATATCCTAAACAAGATTCCTAGCAAATCTGTACCCAAGACTCCTCATGAGCTCTAGTATGGAACCAAACCTAGTGTTAAACACTTGAGGGTTTGGGGATGCTTGGTCCATGAAAAGAACGTGGACGCAAGTAAGCTAGAATCTCGCACTCGTGAGTGCTACTTCATTGGGTATGTTAAAGATGGTATTGGATATCAGCTTTATGACCCTGAAATTCACAAGATTTTTGTCTCTAGGGATGTGAAATTTCTGGAGGATGATTTCCTTAAAGGTCAAGACAAGAATGAAGTAGAGGAGCTCATTGAATCCCTTGAGGATTCTGAGATTCCTGAACCAGAAACTGAAGAGATAAATGAAGATGAAACACCCATACCTCTTCAAAGGAGTTTGAGGGTGGTTGCACCACCTGAAAGGTATGGATTCCATGTGTCAGGTGAGACTGACAATGATCCTTCTTCATATGATGAAGCACTTGCGGATCATGACATGGATAGATGGATGCTAGCAATGAAGTCAGAGATTGACTCCATGCATAAGAATGGTGTATGGACCCTAGAGGATCCACCTAAAGGGGTAAAACCCATTGGGTGTAAATGGATCTTCAAGAGAAAGAGGGGACCTGATGGGAAAGTAGAGACTTTCAAGGCACGGCTCGTAGCCAAGGGCTACACACAGAGAGAAGGCATCGACTACGATGAGACATTCTCTCCTGTGGCCATGCTTAAGTCCATCAGGACACTGCTAGCTATAGTTGCATATCTTGACTACGACATCTGGCAGATGGACGTCAAGACGACTTTCCTCAATGGATACCTCGAGGAGGATATCTATATGGAGTATCCCCAGGGCTTCATAGCTGAGGATGGTAAAGTATGCAAGTTGAAGAAATCCATCTATGGGCTCAAACAAGCTTCTCGTAGCTGGAACATCAGATTTGACAAAACCATAAAGAGTTATGATTTTGTGCAAAACCCTGATGAACCTTGTATGTACAAGAAGCTTAGTGGGAGCACCATTGTGTTCATCGTGCTTTATGTAGATGATATCCTTATCATTGGGAATGATACAGGAATGATGACCAGTGTGAAGATTTGGCTATCCCATACCTTCGAGATGAAAGATCTTGGAGAAGCCTCTTACATCTTAGGCCTGAAGTTGTTCAGAAACCGAGAAAAGAGAATATTGGGATTATCACAACATGGATACATCAAGAAGATTCTTGAAAGATTCCGCATGGATAGTTCGAAGAAAGGATTCCTCCCCTTAGGACATGGTATCCATCTGTCCAAAGGGATGGCTCCTCAAAGTGTTGAGGAAAGGAAGGCCATGGCTGGATGCCCTTATGCATCAGCCGTAGGAAGCTTGATGTATGCCATGATGTGTACTAGGCCAGACATCTGCCATGCAGTGGGAGTGGTAAGTCGTTACCAATCCTGCTATGGAGAGAAACACTGGAATGCAGTAAAGAACATATTCAAATATCTAAGACGGACGCAAGATTACATCTTGGTCTATGGGGATGGTGATCTCCAAGTCTTGGGATATACAGATTCAGACTTCCAGTCAGATATTGATGATCGAAAGTCGACATCAGGGTTTGTATTCCTGTTGAACGGTGGTGCTGTGAGCTGGAGAAGCAAGAAGCAGGACACTACGGCGGATTCAACAACAGAAGCCGAATACATTGCCGCATCGGATGCTGCAAAGGAGGCGGTGTGGTTGCGCAAGTTCATCTTGGAGCTTGGCGTAGTTTCCTCTGATACTCCCGTCCCGTTACTCTGCGATAACACTGGAGCCATTGCCCAAGCAAAGGAGCCCAGGTGCCATCAGAAGAGCAAGCACGTGGAAAGGAAATACCACATCATTCGGGAGATTCAAAAGCGTGGTGATATCATCATCACCAAGGTGGCCTCTGCCAACAACATTGCTGATCCTCTTACCAAACCTCTGACACAGAAGGTTTTTTACCAGCATGTAATGAGTATGGGTTTACGGATTGTACCTGAATGGTTCTGAGGGCTAGTGGGAGATTGTTAGACTTATGAGCCCTGGGCGAACCATTCTTACAATAAATGTTATTGTAATATTTAAGTTTATCAATAAAAGTTATTGATGTTTCACTCCCTTTCTGAAATTATATGAATGAATGCACTATAAGGTCCCTCTGTACAATTAGGGTTATGTACCATGGCCATCTTGATGATCATATAGCTGTTGTTTCATTAAATGAATCGTAGAGGCTGGTGTTTGGATGAATATCTAAAGAGTTAGATAGAGGACTCATCAAGCACCGTCAAATGATTGTCAAGTGGAGATCTCCAGCCTGAGTAGGAGATGGCAATCCTTTCTCACATAGGCTGATATCTGACCGACCTCTTGATGCAGGTCCTCTGCATGGGAATAGTGATTCGGAGGTGTCAGATTAGTTAGGTCAATGGGTTGACCTAACGAGATCGAGATAACCTAAGTCCTATGTTGAATGCTGTCACAGCATAGGCATGCATCCTCTGACCGGAGACAGATATATTGCTATATATCTAAGTATGTACATTTGGCAGACCAATAGGTTGATGACCTAACCAAGGTCTATACACCGGCGAGCTGGTGTGCATATAAGGGTATATGAGCAATATGATCTCTCAAAGGGATCATACAGGTTCACTTGTGAACCGGAAGACATGAGCTCACTCATGAGGTATTGGGACCGATCAAATTCCATGCATGGTCGTCGTGCTTTGGAAGCATGACATGAATTTGAAGGTATGATATATGCTTTGGGAAAGCATATGATCGATACCAAATCCCAATGACCAAGATTGAGAAACTTAATGATTAAACCCTGAAGAAGATAGTGTAAAAATGATCTTGATCTTCGGGTTGATCATGGGTCTTCCAGTATGCAGGATGTACAGGTATTGGGAATACCTGAAGGGTGATGTGATCATAAACGATTGTATATCCATGACGCTTCCATTCCGAGGGAGTGATGAAACAGGTCTGGATTTTAGTGACTCCTTTCAGTAGAGAAGCAATCCGATCTTAGTCCAAGTGTTGGACATTGGTCTGAATGGGATTCAGATTCAATGAGAAGATTGGATTTGTGGTCTTGATTTAATCAAGCATCTGTGGGAGGTTCGTTCGATTTGGATTTGAGATAATATCTCAACATCCAAGTCACTATACATGGAATAATACAATCGCCCTGTCCTTATCTCCAAGTATCTGCGGAGAAAGCACATTATTCTTGAAAGGGTTCAAGAATAATTCTTTTGATGAAATATCCAAGCAAGGACTTGATGATTAAATGTGATTTAATTATCAAGCTCAAATATGAATATGATTCATATTGTTAAAATGATTATCTAAGATAGTTAAATGAGATTTAATTATCAGGGATTAAGAGAATGTGGATAACACTATCCATGATATATGTGTGTTATAAATATGATTTATAATATACATATAATAAGAGAGAGAATTTATGTAAATAGCATTTGTTAATTAATAATGTGGATTGGATTCACATTTGTTAATTAATTGGAAATGCAATTTACTAACTAGTTTGGGTAGTGAATATGATTCACACAATATTCAATGGCAAGATTGAAATATTCACAAATTAATTTGGAATTAATTTGGTGAATATTTATTGTGATTAATTAAGGAATAATGTGATAAATAAAATGGAGAAAATAAAACCACCTCCATGGGTGGCGTCACCCATGAATTGTTCATGGGTGACGCCCCCCCTTTTTAGGAGGTTGGTTAGCTCCATTTCATTTATCATATTATCTCTTAGTTAATTAATATTTAAATTGATGTTGTTGGTTTTAACCAACAACAATCATAGCCATTGATTTATCATGGACCAAGCATAGCCCTTGGATCCATGTGTCCCATGGATTGAGATCCATTGGATCCTAAACTAGTATAAAAGGAGGGCTAGGGTAGCCTTTCCAAGTTACAACATTCTTGAGTTGAAGAACTCTACTCTCTCTCTCTCTCATTCTCGTGGGGTCTCCATAATATTCAAGTGGCCGTCCACTTTGTGTATTAGGAAGGAGATCATTTTTGCTACGCCTCGACGCTTGGATTTTCGTCAAAGGATTGCGGGAAGGACGCGACTCATCATCGTGCCCGCAAGCGCATTCTCCGTGGGTCGGACTTAAGATAGGAGGATCTCTACTTTGGGATCTCGCGATCACAACCACGCTTCAAGAGGTATTCCTTGTACTTTGTGGTTTGATGAAACGATCTGAGAAGTGTTCTCGTGATCATGTGGTTTCATCTTTAAAGTTAAAAATTTTAATTTCTGCTGCATCTAGCATCTAGTACGACTAGTTGCGCCGATTGCATACGATGCGATCGACACGCTTCCGTGATGCGCTTATGGATTCACAATATCCTTCAAGATCATATGGGTCAGAGACAGGTGAAACATGGCAGAATCGGTCCAGATCTCGAGCTCCAATTTTATGTAAAATTTGGATTTTACCCTATCCCACTTGATTAAATGATGAACCAAGTGCAAAATTAAAATTTAAGCTAAGAATTTTACCGAAAAGGGCTCAAATTGGCCGGATCCATGGGGTGAGCCTCATGGCATAGAGCTCACCAAAGATGGTGGGTGCTCTCCTCCTCGTGCTCTCCTCGTTGCAGAATGGTAGCAATTGTTTGTTGTCACCAAGGCAATGCTCCAAGGCCAAATATGAGGGGATAAATGCAAGAAGGAGGGATCAAACTCAAAAATTGTGGTAGCGGTCGAGTTTTATATGCTAGGATGGGGAAGACTTCGATGGAGATTTGTGCGTGAATGATGAGGAGTTGGTGAGGAGGCATGAGTCGAGGAGGGTCGAGGATGTACATGCATCAGAGATAGTGGAGATCGAGGGTAAGGATGCACATGGAGATTGAGTAGGAAAATAGATAAATTGGGCATCCTATGAAGTCTCTGACACAGAATTGAGATGTCGTAGCAGTTATCGATGGTTAACAAGCAAACACACATGGTTGGTCCACATGGACCAACCATGAAATTCCAAGTCAAAGATATTTTGGAAAATGAATATAAAATAATAGATGATTTAATTAATTTTCTATTAAAACATAGAAAATGTTCCTTATTTTATATAATATTTACTACACATTTTTATTTATTTTTAAGAGGTTTTTTATTATAACTTGATATTTACATGAATATTTATAGGTATATTTACCTATATATTGTACTTGTATTTTCTATTTTATATTTTAATCTTTATTATTTTGTACACATAATTTAAACACATAAATATAGTATTGTTGTATTTTTTCATAGGTTATTTTTTTCACTTAATTAAATAGATGTATTTATTCTATAAGTATATGTATAGGTAGTTCATCTACGTATTTAAATGTATTATTTGTTTTTATTTTATTTTCATGGTTTTATTTCACTTGAATTATGGACATGTATTTTAAATAATAGTTACAAAATTATGAAAATATAAAATATTAAATAATATTTGAATATTTTATTCAGGTATATTGTATAGTAGGGGTGCAAAACCTAACTTATGCATGTCAACTCCAAATTGAATGAAATCACTTCATAAATAACTAATAAAAATTTATATACAATTAAAGATGATTTTGACAAATTTTTAGTTCATATGGAGGAGATACAGGCCTGGGATGTTTGGATTTTTACTTTGAGTATAAAAAGCACAATATACATTTTTATGTGAAATAAATTTTATATTTTTCTATATATTTTAATCTACAACATTCATGGTGAAGGTTTATTATTTGAAGTTTAAAAATAATAAAATGATAAAATAAAATAGTTCCTAAAAAGAAATATTTGAGCAATTAAATTGGCATTTTCTACATGGTTTATGCTATATCTCCCCCTACTTTATTCCTTGTCAAGCAAGTCATCATGATGACTAGGTCTCATGACCTAAGGTCACTCAACACCTATGGTGTTTCATTTTTTCCTTTTCTTCCTTTATTCTCTTATTTTAGAATTAAATACAATAAATGTATATTATTTTATAAAATATTGTGTACAAACTATAGAGTAATTATTTTGGCAAATTAATGAAATATATTTGCATTACATAGGGATTTAAGGCCAAAATGAAAGAATAAAGGTAATGAAATGCAGATTCATCAATGGATCTACACCTAAATCCTCGGTCATTATCACCTTTCCTAGACTTCCTCTATTGTCACAGGGGGAGGAGGAGGGTAGGTTTGGATTATTCAATTAGTGGACATCACCGATAATGGTCGGTTGGTGAGGTTTTGAAGACATTAGTGGAGGTTTCCAGGTTATGGAGGTTAGAGATTTGATCAACTAGTGGCTTCCCTATTGAGTGAATCACAGTGGTTAGAGGGCACCCTATGAGAAAGGGTGGATCAGTCAATGTCGAATAGAGGTTGGTTGACAAAGATAGTGATAGGGGAGGTTAGGAGAATATGGAGAAGAGGGATACTTGGTTGCGTGTGACGTGTGAGAGAGAAGGGGGTTAGAGGTAAATAAAGGCGTGCAACCATTGGATGAGGTGATCAAATGGTCAAGAGAAAGTTGCAAGTGAAGGGACTAGATGACCATGATTTGATGAAATCAGACGGTTGAAAGGAGTGCTAAAGTGTAGCTATGATGTGATCAGATCTATGACATCAAACAAGTAAGAGTGAAGGTGGGTGGAAGGAAAGGAGAGTGCCAAATGGGTGGTCCTGGAGGCTCTACGTGGCCTAATAGGGAAAATAGAAAAAGAATAAAAAAACAAGTACATAGTCAAATGAAAAGGTGTTAAACATAAAATTTGTAGATCTTTTTTAGATTTACAAGTTTCATGTAGAACACAAAGTCAAAATGCATCATTTTTACATAGTTATATTTTGGTAAGTATTTTAAGGAATTAAAATATTGTTTTAATTTCTTTTATATGTTTTTGTATTTAAATTTGTAATTTATGTCTAATCAAATATGTAAACATTTATGTAGTTTTATGCAATTTTTAATATATTAGTAGAATTATTTTTATCCAATAAATAGTTTTAATTATATACAAATGATTCGTTGTTAAAGTTACTTAATTAGGGTTACATTTTATTAAATGGTTTAAGTAAAAGAAATAGTAAGTACGAGTTATGGTGATAAATCATGGATTCATCACATTCATCACGAACAACCATTCCATCTTAGTTTATTAATCAACAATGTATTTTTGAGAAATTCTATATATAGTGTATACTTAATAAACATCTCTCAAATTACACAATACTAGTTCTCTTCCTATTTTCCCAAATCGAGGTATATATAGGGTTATTAAATGCATATGGATGCAAGGTTCAATGCTCTCAGAAGTATTTAGGAGGTCAGGTCAAACATCGGGTGGTGAATATGATACATGCTCTAAAGTCTAGGCATCAGAGGTAGATGATGAATGAGGGTAGGACACATTTCATGCCCACAAAATTCCAAATATGCCAAAATTCTATTGAATTCAAAAAGATGCTAAATGTCCTCATATGAAAGCAATTCCTTTATGAAAGTCACTCATAATTTTGTGATCTTAAACTTTGTACAAGGGTACTTTACAAATTCGGCTTGTTTTGAGAGTTACAAATGTACTAAAGCAAATAAAGGTATTTTTCACCTAGGTTTTAGTTTTGTTGCTATTTTGTTTTTATTTTCTTTCCTGTAACATTCTTATATTAATTTTTTATTATTTGATACATAATATAGCTATGCACAAAGTTTATGATGTAATATATGATCTATAGAAAATGTATAATATTTTTTGTACATCAAATATACTTATAAAATGAAGTATAAATTTTTATCTCTTTAATTTTGTGATTTCATTATATTTTATATTTTATGAGAAAATCAAAATTTTCAAATAATTTCATAAATTAAATCCAATAACACTTATAACATATATGTCATGTATAAACTAGACAGTATATAAGTATAGTTGTATACTGATGCTCAAAGACGACTTGCCATAAATGGACGTGGCTTGACCTGTTAACTATTTTTTTATTTAAAAAAATCTCTTTTATTACATTTAAATGTAGGTTTATCTACGTTTTAAGTCATATGCTTTAGATATAAAATCGGATTACTTACATATAGAGAACTAGGGTTTTAGTTCATTGATCCACTCTACACTATGCAATTTTCAAATTATTTTTATATTTTCTGCCCATTTTCAATTAAATAATAGGAAAAAGTAGACCATTGGATTTATAGAAAAAAGTTAAAAATCCTTGAGGTTTGTATGTATTTCGTAAAGTTGTGATTTATAATTTTATGTATGTCTATTGTATTTGACTAGCATGTTTCCCTTATTTTTCCTACAATTTATTGAGTCAGCCTGGGCCTATGAACTCAATCTCTAGACAGTCTGCATACATGCGCATTGATGCATCCCATTCTCATTCTTGTTTATTTTTGTATTTTTCTATTGCATATTTTTAGTCCTTTTTAGGTGTTAAAATGTGATTCTTATATTATATGAATATATTAAAAGCAGTACTTTGTTAATGCATAATGTTTTTGTTAAGGTAATTTACTCGATTTTTGAAACGTATATTTTTTTATTAAACAACTAGATATGAATGTCATTCCCACTAAGGATTGGATATCACAATAAGTTGTCCATCAATCAGTTCCAATGGTCGACCTGACATTTTCCGATTAGATTTGGGCTATAGTAATAAATCCACATATGATAATCATGAATGATGGGGAGAAGAAAGGCTTTATTAGATGGTGAAGTAGTTATCCCCAAAAGCCCACGTTAAATTAAGGGGGATGGACAGGTCTAGAGGGATCCACCCTGAACCTCCTCCTCAGAGGTGAATGAGTGAATATATGTTGGTTTATGAAGAATAGAATCGAGGCAAAGGTGAAAACCTCAGCTCAACAAATATGGGATGGCCAATATAAGATAGAAGAAGAGAGCTTCACTTGAGAAGGATGTGGCCCCAACTCCTCCAAATAAGAAGAAAAGGAGGTTGACCAGTTGTAATAAGAAGGAGTACTAACTGTATCACAACCTCCTCATTTTCTCGCTCACTAAGATTGAAGCTCGTGTTGATCGTCACTCAAAGGAATATCCCACCAGTGCTCTACAATAGGTGCACATGGGGAATCAATACACAAAGGATGGAGATCTAGTTTGAATTGAGAGAAGGTAAATTTTATTACACAAAGTTTGTTAGATGGAATCTCCGGTCTAGAGTGACTAGTTGGGTCGATCAGAGCTAAAGATCATGTTTTTGGTACAACATTGGTGGTAAATAGGTCACGTAGAGCATCGAGTTTGATGAAGCTTTATATTCTGCCAATAGTAAAAATGGTGAAGAGAATGAAGTGGAACAGTAGGGATAACTTTCCTAAGGAGGAGTTCAGCCTACGGGTCTAAGCCCACTCAGCAAGGTTTAGTTTAAATGTTAGTCAAACATTGATCGAAGAATTTGACCTTACATATAAGTTGCAAATATAATAGATAATAACTAACCAATTGATTTAAATTAATAATATAATGATGTCTTATAGATAAATTAGTTATTTTAGATTGATATATTATATAGAACACATAGATATTATTAAATTTATTAAACATCCATGAAGAACAAAAAAAATAAAGGTATAAAATACATATAACTTACAAGTCCTTCTTTTTGTATTCCTTGTTTTTATAAATAAGTACCTAATTTTATATATTATTGATTTAAAGAATGATTTAAATGACATAAATATAGTTTTATTAATTTTTTGTAATTTTATTTACATGTATAAATAATAACAAGTATCTACGATGAACCTATATTGTACTGATGTTCCACTGTTCTGATTTATTTCAATTGTTTTAGAGTATTTTATTTTTGGCTTTTTTTACATTTATATCCCTTTCAAATTATACAATTACAATTATTTCCCTATATTTTTGGTAATATCACTTGTTCCCTTACCTTTTTGCTCTACTAAAAGTTGTGCCCATCCATTAGTTTGGTAGTCTATTAGATGAGTCAAACCATGGTTTACACAAACTAGGTCTAGTTAAGAAAACATTTATTACAGTTGTGCCCCTCTCTTTTTATGCTAATTTTGCTTGAGCAGGGCATGATGCTCAAGCTCCCTTGAACCCCTCTATGTATCTCGATTTCCCCATAGAGTCCTCTGCATTGTGCCAAGATCCCCTAAACCCTTATGGTCCACTCCAGCTCCCTATAGCCCCCTCCATCTCCCTGAGTACCCTACAACCCCCTCTACTCTCCACCCCCTCAATCACTCCGTCTATGCCACCCCTATCATCATCCATCCCAACAATCTCTTCCTCAACCCACCATTGACATGATCAAGCTGCTCCTTTTTGAGCCACCAACCTCTTCGTTCATCGTCATTGCCATTATAGGTCTCTCCTTGTTGCATCCTCAATGATCATGGCGACTCATGAGACACATCTTGTCCTCCTCTGTAGGAAACTTAAGGAACGCTTGATCCCATCTAACTTTGTCAACCATGGTGATAAGTCGTAATCTCTTATGGCAAGTAACATTGTTTTCTCTTTAGGGAGGATGTCTCATTGCATATCAGGAGGTTGGTGCGAGGGTGGGAATATCTGATGGGTGTGAAAAAGGAGATGTGGGGGAGTATGGGGATGTAGGAGGGTGAAAAAGGAGATGTGGAGGAATTATGTTATGAGGACTGAGGAAAGGGGAATAGGAGGATGAGAGCAGGGTGAAAGGGGGTATAAGGTGAGGAGGGATAAATAAAAGAGAGGTTATCATAGTGAGGGTGGTTGATGAGGATGGGATATCTATAATGGCAGGATAAGGAGGGGGGAGAAGGAACGAAGGAAAAAGAAGAGTAAGAAGAAAAAAGAAGAATAAATAATTACAATTATACCTTATTTTCCCCTTTCAATTATACATATGAAGCTAGGATAATAATGTCCACTTAGGAAGGGAATGGACATCAATTAACGTGAGGGGATTAGCTATTAATTGTCCAATAATATACATCCACAAGTGATATCGTAAAAAAGATAAGGGCACAACTATAGTTACATAATATTGGAGAGGCATAAATGTACTTAATTTACAAAGTATAAAATATGTATAATAATTAAAAATAATTAATCGTGGAAAAATCACAATAAAAACATATGATATAAATAAGTGAACACAGATGTACATATACTATATAGGCAGTATGACTGACATTTTGCATATTAGCTTTGTTTTCAGTGAAACCGCCTTTCTTAGATAGATGATTTAAAAATCTTAATTGAAACATATCTTTTATAAATTTGGAATTCATATAGAGTGGAAAATAAGATCTTTATGGTCTTTAATTTGAGAACCATATGCATTTATTTACTGTGAATTTTATTCTATAATTTTATATCTTTCTTTTAAAAGAAATCATTATAACTTTTAAAGAAAATTAAGCAGGTTTATTATGTAATGTCAAATTATCAATAGAGTTTAATAGTAGAAACTCACGCATCATACCCCTTTTTGTGATATTTTTAGTAAATGTTATTAATCATAATATGAAGTTCAAAGCCGAGTTATTTAGGTAACTCCTTTCTATAAATAGTTATGGGTTAGAGAAGTTGGTAACTATGTGGATTTTATATAGTATTTCTCCAATGATTTTATTTTTATTTTTAGTGATAGAATCTTTATTTGTAAATATAAATAATATAAAGACATATGAATGAACTTTTAGAGAATATTTATATATGTGGTTTCAATAAAAAAGTGAAGTTTGTATAATATATATAGTAGTCTCAATGTTATTTTATGTGCAAAAATAGTTCTTTTTGTGATTTTCTTAGTACATTTCATATTTTCCTCTACTTTATTTTATTGGATGATTCAATACTATCTTGGTATCTAGGTTAAGGTCAGGTAGAAACATATTTACAGCCTTTCTTCTTCCTTTTTTTCCTCTTTCTCTTTATTTTTTATTTTATATGATTTAAGTGTTAAATATATAATTTTATTCATGAGATGTACTTTTTAAGAGAATACATTTAATGAGCATTTATGGATGTTTTTACTCAAATTTTTAGAAGAAATAATAATGAAGATGAGTCGCATATTCATCGTGAATATTTTGAACTTTTTAAATCTAGTGTTTTATGTACATTAAAGTTTAAACGTGATTACGAGTGATTTGGAGTTTTATAAAAAAATTTACTTACAACATTGGGAAGTTGTGTTTTCACAAATTAGAGTTTGAGATTTACTCCTAATAATCGAGGTTATTAATTTTGACATATTTCTACACTTTTTATATATATTATAAAAAAAGTGAAAATTAAATCATTCCCAAATGAAGACAGCCAAAAATGCAAGGAGGAGAGAGTCGTACGATCTCACAAGGCGAGATCGAAGTCGCGGAAGTGACCTCCCACAAGGATCCCAATCTAATCTCAACAATTAACCCACACAAAAATATAAGCAATCAAAAGCAATTGTGAATGAATCAAAAATATTATACCCAACAGACAAGTGTATAGTGTACAAGCAGCTAGGGGTCGAACTCAGGGAACAAGGGATGTAGCAATTGATATTATCTACAAATAAATAATATAGGAATGTATGTATGTATGTATGTATGTATGTATGTATGTATGTATTTATAAGTACGTACAATATCAATTAAGGTTTTTATGAGTTTTAATTTACATAAATTTTTAAATTTTTAATTTCCTGATTTGAATTTTTTAAGTAATAATGTATAAATAATATATAGATATATAAGACTATATATAAAGGTATATAAGGTAGTATATATAATATAAGTACTGTATAGTATAGTAAACAATAAATATACACAAATTCGAAAATAACCAAAAAGAACAATCCTTTTTATTTTTTAAGGCTTAAATATACTTATAATAGTTATAATAATTAATAATAATTTAAAATATAATAATAATAGTATAGAATATAAATAATAATATATAAATATATAAAGCCTAATAGGTTATACTATTTATAAATATAGATAAAAATAACAAAAAAGGTCCAAATATTTTTTTATTTTTCAAATATTTTCTATTTTTATGAATTTTTGTGGAGTTTTAAATTTTTGTATTTTTAAAATAAGAAATAAAGTAAAACGGTAACTTTTTAAATAGCCCAACTTTATTTGAGAATAAAAAATGGCGAAAGAGCTCAAAATTTATCAAAATAAAATTTGATACATGCTAATAGGTATATATAAAAATACCATAGAAACAAATATTTTGGGATTTTTGAGAATATTTTATAATTTTTTATGCCTAGAAAGGGTTTGCCAATTTTAAGAGATTCTTTTGATATTTTTTGTTGTTTTTGATTGGGAGTTAAAAAATAGGCTAACAAATAGTAGGGATTTTGGGAATTTTAAAAAAAGTTTTCATAATTTTTTATATATTTTAAGGAAGATATGTAATAAAATAACTCTTTTTTATTTTTAATAAATAACATATGATGAAAAAATAGCAAATAAAATATAGAGTTAAACAAGCAACCAATCATGCACTTACACCTACTTTTGCAAATGCTTTAGAGCATAGTAGATATTTTTAATAAATAGAAATGCATAAATAGAATTTAATCAAACTAGCGAGGGTATATTTGTAAATAAAATATATTCCAAGGGCACAAGTGCAAAATAACCCAAAAGTCTGAACATAACTTGATTTTAACAAACAAAATATTAATTACAATATCTGGAGAGGTATTCTTGCAAAATGTCTCCACACATGGCGGTCCACATGAGGTGACCTAACACTGACTAGTAAGTAATAATAAAGAGAACCAAAGGCATACATGCAAAATGTCCCAAAAGTTTTGTACGTGATTAAATAATTACATGATCATTTACAAATATCAAAAAAGTGGATGGTGTCAGATGTAAATGTACCACTTAACATACTTTAATCCAACCGATGTGCTTCAGCCACGTGGACAATCCAACGGTTCGTTAGGGGAAACACTTCGAATAGATTGGACGGTCCCGATTAAATATGGGCCACGTTCTTGATTGGATGGTGGCTTGGGTTCCTAGAAGAACTCACAAAGAAAAAAGGTCGGAAACTTTTAATCTAACATATATCCTTGCTTTCACGGTCTCTGCTTGATCCAATGAGATCAACAACTACCTAGTGCATCTCCACATGTAGTGGTGTGCTTTAGGGAGGACGAGGGTGGCCAAGGATCTCTAACTTCTCTAGGAGACCTGGAGCTGCTCCAGCTAGTCATTGACATTCCAAAGAGGTCTTTGTGTATCCAGGCCTTCATAAAATGGTCCTTGGATCGAGGGTTATGTCCTCGACTCAAAAATGGATCAAAACACCAACTGGAATTAGATGTAGATGGGGCTCAGGTGAGTGGCAGCATCTTCGATTCCCAGATCCATGATGGATCTCGGGTGGACATATGGAGTGATCGATGGAGAATGTAATGGGGAGTGAAATGCAATGGAAATGGGGATGATCAGACTGTCGATGATGAATTTCCCTAGAGCTCAAGCTTCAGGGATTTGCGGGTTTTTATAAATTAAGATTAAATGTCACAAACCCGATTCCCGGGCCATCGGATCCTCCCATAATCGGATCCGGTTACTCAACAATAATTTATTCAGCAATCACAACTAACATTCAGAAATAGATTGCAATTAAAAATACTCAGGATGAAGTATTTCAACACTTTTCCATTCACAAAATATAGTTCACATGATTCATTGTCCCACTACAACCATTTACATGTACATCAACTGGAAGGAAAATATACAAAAAAATTACTAACTACCTTAAAAAATAAAGCTACTGTGGCTGGTTGGATGTCTACTAAAATCCTTGCGATGGCTAATCCACACCTGTTGGGTTTTCCATAAATCATAGGATAACAATTAGCGAATGTTAAGTAACGAATAAGAGAAAAGCAAACAAATTGTTAATTTTTTAAAAAGTTGTTATCACAAAAAAGTGTCATTCCTTCTCATTAATTTAAGTCATATTCCTTTCTATTCAACGTCAGGGATTAGTCCAGGGGAACCCCACCATTCAGGGCCTCTGAAGATGTGGACACTTCAGGATTGGAGATTACGTTGATCTGATGAGCTTATGTTGCCGCTCGTCGCCTCAACCAGCCCTTCAATACTACCCTGACAATTTCCTTTTCTTTTATTAATCATGGTCTCAAACCCTCAGCCTCGAAAACAAAGGAGCACACAATCCTCGAGGACTCGATTTCTTAGACCTCAGGCTATCATTAGATCATATAACATAGCGGTTTTAAATACATGTTATCGTGACCTAGCCACTATTTAACCACCCGTGCCTCCACATGGCACGACCACATCTTCCGTCGTTTAACCTAAATATATTGGCTCCCGGTACCACGTATTGTAAATCATTCATTTCGTGCACACTTATCATAACATGGCAACCGTGTACCACCTAGGTAGGGAAACGACAATATGGGTTCCTTCCGACAAACCTACCAGGTCGCATGCCCGACCTGTAGTTCTACTTCCAATCATTCTTAACGTAAGACACAATCCATTTTCAGGATCCAACTCAAAACACATCAGTTCTCGTGATGTTATTCTTTCGTTGTCTTTGATTTGCATACTCATCAAGACTTAGTATAGACTTGCATATATATTATTCATATGCATATATACTCGTATTTATGGTTATTTTAACTCCCAAACCCTTACTTTCCAAGCCACTGCATCAATTTGATGCTTAAAAATTTCGACAGAATTTCCCTTTATATCAGGGCATATTTTAAAAGAAAAACAGAAAAAGTTTCCTCTATAAAATCATCGAGAGGAAGTCAATAACAACAATAAAAGAATATACTCAAACAGCAAGAGATGAAGAATCGGTAGACACCACACGTCTTCGGTGAGTGAATGTGTGACGAATCACATGGTCCACTAACGTGCATAGACGCCCGCACCTAAGTATGGTATTACACATATTTCTCCATCAAAATAACTATAAAGGCATAACTGAAAGAATATAAACATAATTGATTGAGAATCGGTAGACACCACATCTTAGGTGAGTGAATGTGTGACGAATCATAGGGTTCACTGACGTGCATAGCCACTCGCACCTAAGTAGGGTGTTACACAGAGTTCTCCTTGAACCACAATAGAAAATGAATCGAAAGAAAGATGAATCAAGAACAAATCTTAGAAGAAAATTGAATAAATTGAAAGTCTGGCTTACAAAGCAAAGTAAGAGAGTATCATACCTTTCTCCTCCTCGTTCTCCCAGCAACGCTTCGCTAGTGATCTTTCCCTGCCTCCCACTCCTCCTCCCGACCTCTCAATCCTAGCCCTAGGGGGGGTGGTGGTAGTGGAAATCGTAGAGAATGAATGGATGGGGGTATTTATAGGCTCAAAAAATCCACTAACCATGGTTAGTAAACCATGGTTTAGCCCTTAATCGTGGTTAGCGGCCCATGGTTTTGGCCCGTGGCTTTGGCCAAAACTTATCCGAAGCTTAGGTCTTAAGTTAGAACATTCCAGGGGATTATAGATTCCCTAGTGACACTTAATTAACACTAATCATGATTAACCTTCACTAGTCACGATTTTACTTTCACGGCTTAGAATTATCTTTTGTTAACTATTGATTAGTGTTCGCTATTAGTCATTAGTGGTTTTCAATCCTTCATTAGTTTCTTTAATCATGTTTAATTAGTCTTAATGACGGTCATTATGGGTTAATGATATCTTAAATCTCTTTACTTCTCCTTCTTTCAAAAATCATAAAGATTCCAAATGAAGTACGATTCATGCAGAACAATTTCTGTTGGTTTCCTCTTGACGAGTCGGATCTTATGATATAGGATATGTGAGGAACCAAGTTCGAAGCTTTATAATTATAATAACCTTAAAGGAATTCTCATCCTCAAGACTAGAAATGCGGGCATAATAACCTTAAAGAGGATTGAAACCATTACAACACTAAAGAGAATGAATGTCATTTCATTTACAATAAAGATATAGACAGTACATAATGTTATCATTCAAACAAGTACGGGTATTTTTCTCTCATTTCTACCTCAGGTTTCCATGTGACTTCTCAAAATCTTTGTTGCACCACAACACTTTAACTAGAGGTACCTCTTTGTTCCTTAACTTCTTGATATCCATGTCAAGTATTTGCACAGGTATCTCCTGGTATGTCAAGTTTAGCTCGAAATGTAAATCATCATAACTTATCTTATGCTCTGGATCCCTAACATACTTTCTCAGATTTGATACATGAAACACATCATGTATTGCCTAAAGATGGGGAGGAAGCGCCGGTCTATATGCCACTTTTCCAATCTGCTGAATGATTTCAAAGGGACCCATGAACCTGGGTGCTAACTTCCCATGCACACCAAACCTCTGAACTCCCTTCATAGGTGATACTTTGAGAAATACAAGTCACCTACCTCAAACTCAAGGTCTCTTTGCCTAATATCACTATAGCTTTTCTGGCGACTTTAAGCAGTCAATAGTCTTTTTCGAGAAAGCTCTACAGCTTCACGTGTCTCTTGCAGTCTATTTAAATCATAAATGTTCTTTATCCCGACTTCTTACCATCATAAAGGAGTAGTAGACCTTCGTCTATAAAGTGCTTCAAATGGTGCCATGCCAGTACCTGTATGGTAACTATTGTTGTATGTGAAATTTGCAAGAGGTTAATGTTTAATCCATGATCCCTCCCATTCTAAGGCACACACTCGTAGCATATTCCATAGAGTCTGAATCGTACATTCTGACTGACCATCTATTTGTGGATGATATTTTGTGCTCAAGCATATGTGTGTACCTAAGGCTTTCATAAGTTATCCCAATAATGTGAGTTGAATCGTGAATCTCGATCGGAAACTACTTCCTTTGGGATACCATGGAGGTGGATCACATGTGTAATATATAACTCAATAAGATGATCTGAAGTGAAAGATAGCTTATTGGAATAAAGTGTGCTACGATGGTCAGACAATCTATTATAACCAGATACTATCTTTACCACCAGTCCTCTGAGGTAAGCCAGTAACAATGTCCATGAAAATGCTTTCCCATTTACACTCAGGTATGGGGAGGGGTTGTAACAATCCTGGTGGCTTTTGGTGTAAAGCTTTTACCTGTTTGCAAGTGAAAAATGAATTCACAAACTCAGCAACATCTTTCTTCATTCCCGACCACCAAAAGTATGAATGAAGATCCTTATACATCTTTGTAATTTGTGGATGAATAGATAATATAGAACAATGAGCTTCACATAATATATCTTTCCTCAGTTCAGGTGTGTCTGGTACACAAGCTCTGTGATTGTTATATAGTAACCTATCTTGTATCTGGAATCCCTCTATCTCATTCTTCTCAAGTTGTTGTCTCAAGTCTTTAAGGACTAGATCATCCTACTGTCCTTTCTTTATTCTATCCTAGATCTCCGGTTTGTATCGGTAAGGAATAGTTATAGTATAGGCACTACTATCAAATGGTTTCCATTCACTTAATGTTGATAGTAAACCCCAAAAGTGGATAGCACTCACAAACCCAGGAGAATAAGTTCTTCTGCTAAGGCCATCTACTACGACGTTCCCCTTACCAAGGTTGTAGGAGATAGTGCAATCATAGTCTTTCAACAACCCTAGCCATCGTCTCTTTCTCATATTGAGCTCCTTATGATCAAAGAAATATTTCAAGCTTTTATGATTGGTGAAGATTTCAAAATTAATACCATAGAGGTAGTGTCTCGATATCTTTAAAGTGAAAACTATGGCAGCTAATTCAAGGTCATGTGTTGGGTAGTTCTTCTCATGAGTCCTGAGCTATCGTGATGCATACGCGACTACCTTATTATGTTGCATAAGAACTGCCCCAAGTACTTCTTTAGATGCATAAGTGTACACTATAAACCCTACACTCCCGGAGGGTAGAGTAAGGACGGGTGCAAATTTTAGGCATCTTTTCATTGTTTGAAAACTAGTTTCGCATGCATCGGACCATATGAATGGAACATCCTTCTGAGTCAGCATAGTCATTGGCAATGCTATTTGTGAAAATCCCTTCACCAATATTCTATAATATCCGGCTAATCCCAGAAAAGATCGTATTTCTGTGAGAGTCTTCGGGCGTTCCCTACTCATCACTGCATTGACCTTTGTAAGATCAACTGATATACCTTCCCAAAAATAACATGGCCTAAGAAAGATACTTCATATAGCCAGAAGTCACATTTTCTATATTTAGCATACAATTTGTTCTTCCTTAGAGTTTCTAGTGCCCGCTTGAGATGGTATTGTTGGACATGCGAGGCCACGGTAAGCCATTATGTAATAAATATTATTGCAATTCCCTGATCTGAAATGAAGAATAAATAATTTTCATATTAGGTCCCTTAGTACAATTAGGGTTATGTACCATGGCCATCTTGATGATCATACAGCTATTGATTCAACTATTGAATCATAGAGGCTGGTGCTTGGATGAATATATAAAGAGTTAGATTGAGGACTCATCAAGCACCGTCAAATGATCGTTAAGAGATGATCTCCAGCCTGAGTAGGAGAAGGCAATCTTTATCTCTAAAGGCTGATATCTGATCGACCTCTTGATGTAGGTCCTCTGCATAGGAATAGAGATTCGGAGGTGTCAGATTAGTTTGGTCAAGGAGTTGACTTAATGAGATCGAGATAACCAAAGTCCTATATCGTATGCTGTCACGATACAGGCACACATCCTCTGACCGGAGACAGATGTGTTACTATATGTCTAAGTATGTACATTTGGCAGACCAATAGGTTGATGAACTAACCAAGGTCTATACACGGGCGCGCTGGTGTGCATATAAGGGCATATGAGTAATACGATCTCTCAAAGGGATCATACAGGTTCAGTTACTGAACCGGAAGACATGAGCTAACTCATGAGATATTGAGAAGAATCAAATTCCGTGCGCACGGTCGTCTCGCTTTGGAAGCTTGACTGAATTTGTAGGTTTGATATATACTTTTAGAAAGTATATCATCAATGCCTAGGTATGATATACGCTTTTGGAAAGTGTATGATCGATACCGACTCCCAATGATTGAATGAGAAACTTACTGATAAAACCATGAAGTAGACATTATAAAGTTGATCCAATACTTCGGGTTTATTCTGAGTCTTCCAGTAGACAGGTTGGGAATATCTGAGGGTGATGTGATCATAAACGATTGTATAATCATGACGCTTCCATTCCTATGGAGTGATGAAATGGGTCTGGATTTTAGTGACTCCTCTCGGTAGAGAAGTAATCTGATCTTAGTCCAAATGTTGGACATTAATCTGAATGTGATTCAGATGCAATGAGAAGATTAGATTTGCGGTCTTGATTTAATCAAGCATCTATGGGAGGCCCTCGATCTGGATTTGAGATATGATCACAATATCCAAGTCACTATACGTGGAACAATACAATTGCCATGTCCTTATCTCCCAGTATTCGCGAAGAAAGCGCATTATCCTTGAAAGGGTTCAAGATAATTTCCTTGTTGATAATATGTATCCGAGCATTGAGAAAATGGATAGTTAAATATGATTTATTTATCATGATTAATATGAATTCGATTTATATTATAAAGAGAGTTGTCTTAGATAATCAAATGTGATTTAATTATCAAAGACATAAATAATGTGAATGTGATTCATATTATTTGGACACAAGAGAATAGAGATTCAAGATGATTAAATGTGATTTAATTATCATGGATATGAATAATATGGATAGCAATATCCATATTAATCAAATATATTATAAATGTGATTTATAATATATAAGAGAGAGATGTTTGTAATTTACATTTGATAATTAAATGTTAATGTGAATTGGATTCACATTGGACATTAAATTGAAAATGTAATTTACATTTTATTTTGGGTTGTGAATGTGATTCATAATTTTTCAATGGCATGATTGCAATGTTCACAAAATAAATTGGATTTATTTTTGTGAAATAATTTGCAACAAGAGTTGTTGCAAATATTGGAGAAATTAATGGGATAATATATCTCATGGAATAAAAGGAGAAGAAGCCGCCTTCCTTGTATGGAGGGTGGACAGCCACATTTCCTACATGGAATGTGGTGGCCTTCCACTCCCTTCATGGAAGGAGGCTTGCCTCCTTTCCTATCTCTTCAATGGAGATTGATTTGATATAAATCAAATTATATTTAATATATATTTGATTTTTATTAAATTAATTATTGTTGGTTTTTACCAACACAAATCTTAATCATTAAACGAAACACAATCAATGAGGACCATTAGATTTGTGTTGTCCCATGGATTGAGATCCATGGATCCCAAAATATTATAAAAGGAGAGGCACACCATTGCTCTTCTTTACACAATGCTTGAGAAGCATATCTCTCTCTCTCTCTCTTTTCTCTCTAGACGTCAGCCCTCTCTCTCTCCCTCTCATGGCCGTCCACCATGTATGCCCTAGAGAGGTTCTCCATAGCCACAGCATCATCGTTATGATGCCCGATAGTTTGCTCGTGGATCTCCGTCTCCTTCGGTGTGCCTCGCTCGTGAAGAAGACGTCGGATCTCGTGTGTTGAGATCAGGAGATCCACCGCTTGGATCATCAACATGGATTGCGAGAAACACGCGGTTCATCCCCGCGCTCGCAAGTATCTCCTCCGTCGGATCGAACTTGAGACAGGAGGTCTCTTCGTTTAGAAACTCGATCGCAACCACGCTTCAAGAGGTAATTATGCTACTTGTTTGTGGTTTAGACAAAACAATCCGAGAAGTGTTCTTGGATCATGTGGTTTCGTCGCATAAAAAATTTTAATTTCCGCTATATAGAACAACTATACGACTAGTCGTTCTTCGTCGTATTCGATACGACGCTCACACTTCCATGATGCTCTTGAGGATCTAACCATATCCTATAAGTGGTATCAGAGCCTTGGTCGGTGGTTTTGGATACGATCCATTAACCGAGGACGACTTGGGTTCATTAGGGCTTGCGAAAGTTTTCTTGCATTTTATTTTCGCATCTCTGTTTTGAGATTATTTTCGGTACTATTTAAATCTTTTAAACTCGAAAATAATAATTGTATTTTGTTCCTCATTAAATAAGGAAACTATAGGATCTGAGTTTACGTGATTTCGTTTCCGTTTGCTCAAGATATGCTCATTTTAGTGAACATGTATCCACTGTTTCGGGGACTGCGGATCATGACGTAATTAAGATGTTAATTGCGGATTTGAAACGCCTTGAAATGCGTGCAAATCATTTAGGTTTTGTTGTAAATCAAATCAGCAAACTTTAGGAACTTATTTTGCTTAATTTGGATTTAAATTGATTGAGATATGATATTTTTAGTAAGTGAGGGTCACTGCTGGAAATACTTTCCTAATCAAGAACCTAGTGATTGTCATTTAATCAATTAATGAAATTAAATTATTTAATTTCCTGGAATAATTGTGCATAAATATTTGTAAAATATTTGATGATAATTATTTCCTTAAATGACATTGCCTTAACCAATATTTGATTAGATGTAATCTAGATCATTAATTGGTTACATGATCTACATGATCTTCATTCCAACAAACATGTTGCTTGAATAGGATTAGGGATTTGTTTAGCAAATCTCATAAAAATGTTAATCAAAATTATTCTGATTATTATTATATGGTATAATTTCAGTTGAAGAACCAATGATCATCTCAAGTACAAATTGATTTATTTGGCATTATCCTTTCCTGAGGTGGATATGGTGTCTACTCGGAGAGCATTGGGGTAGCGGGTTGCAACGTATGTGTTCTGTCCCACTCTCGTCGGTACTAGCCATGACAGCAGGTAGGGACTCGATAATGCCGGAGAAATCATGATGTATTTTTCTAATTATTAAAATTCAGAATAATACATATTGAGATAATACCATAATTCAAGTAACAATAAATGTTTGTTGGATATTTATTGGATCATTAATTTAATATGATTAGATTATTTGGAATCCAATTAAAATTAAAACACTCTATTATGAATAGAGATGTTATTTCCCTTGGAAGAATTAATAATAATGAATACGATTCATAATGATTAATTAGAATTTGCATATGATATGGAGGATCACATAAGTGACACCCATGGTCTACCGTCAAGGCGAAGGGTTCCGTCACCAGGGATTGTATGTAGGAGACGCTTGTCCAAAGTGACAGCTCCTGCATACAAGCGCATCTGGATCGGGCTCTTTGCTTCTCGAAAGAGTAAGGTCGTACGCGTAGTGACCCCAATATCGGATCCTCATATTATTGGGGCGATATTGGATTGCGCATAGCGAGTACTATTCCTGTTGACGGTTGGTTCAATTAATGACGGGTCAACATCGCCTTGGGGGTTGTGGGCCCGGGTGTTAAAGACCGAATTGGGAAAGCAAGTTGGACTTGAAAGGCAGAATGTGTTCCCACTTCTTTTTATTCGAGTTGTAGATTCTCATATTATTGGGATGTAACAAACATAAGGAAGGAGATCCCAGATCTTGCTGAGATATGATGGTAAGTTTATCTCTTACATTGAAAGTGATTAAGGGAATGAACTTTCAGTGTTGACAAAGCAAGACAACTTTGATATAATATTGAGGAATGACAATTAAATAGATAATAGGACTACAACCCTAGGGTTTGTATGTCTCTATAGTCTTGATCTTATCGGATGTACTTTGGAAGTGACATGTCGATGATAATCGAAATTGTCAAATAATACTTATAAAATTAATGAAGATATTTTGGCATACATATGTGCTCTTGACATTTATCATGAATAAGATGGTTCACTGCATTATGCAGAATGGTGGCTCTATAAGAGATGATGTATTCAAATTGTTTGAGTGCCTACCTGAACCAATGTTTTAAGAGTTTAGATGGATGTAGATACGATGAGTGTCATCATTCTGCTGTCTATACTCTGATCATTCATGATGCTTCATATTATTCATATTATATGAATTTATTGAAGCATGTATAAATGTTGAAATGCTCTTACATTGAATTCTTTTGAATTTAACATAGGAGATCCTTAGTCTTAAGCAATGGTTGTTCATAGATAAAGGGGGCGTAGTGGAAGCATGGGTTGGACCCAAGTAAGAAGGAAATTCAAGGAGTTGAATGTACTTCTGTGAGTTTCATATGACATCCAAAGTGTTGGATGAATGGCAATACTGCAATAAGTTGGTGTGTTGATAGTATGACTATCAAGTCTGTCTAGAATCCTTAGAGAAGGACTCGGATAGAGCACCAGAATAATCTACATAAATCATTGATATTGACTTTCTTATTTGATAAGATAAAGTTTTATAATTGTATCTCAATCTTCTACAACACTTGCAATGGGTTGCATATGTTTTAGAAGACTAGAAAATTTGATCTTAAGGCTTATAGTTATCCACATAGATATTGATGCAATTGTTGCAACAATTTCCATGGATCACTAGACTTCATAATTTCAGTGGGAGAGCCCTTAGTCTTAGAGAATGTCTTTATGACCTAGACATTAGAATACACTCATTGTTTGTTTTTAAATGTTGGAAATAAACATGACTTCTGGAATGGACCTATCATAAAGAGTTATGATGGAGATATTTCAGATAGTAATCTAAAATCTAGTGGACTCCACTAAATTAGAAAATTGATGAATGGTTCATTAACATTTCTAAATACTGAAATTAAACCTTAAGGTCAATAGGACGATGAAGATCATTTGACAATGATCTCGCATCAAGTTTTGGACATATGTCTGTTGATGAGATCAATGGACTAGTAAGAGAAGAAACTTTAGAATGTCTAACATTTCAAAACTTACATATTTATGAATATTGTATTCAAAGTAAAATGTCCAATACACCCTTATTAGAGAAAGGTGTAAGATGTCAAGGTATTCAGGATCTCATACATATTGATGTATACGGATGATCTATATCATAGTAAACATTATGGATATGTGATATCTACTGATGATTATGTATGATATGAGATTTCTTCTCTTCACGTAGAAACCTTTGAAATGTTCAAAGATTTCACATAATTTTGGTTTACAACCAAAGTTTGAAGGAAGATAAAATGAATTTGATCTAATCTAGGTAGCAAGTACCTGCTAGATAAATTCAATGAAAACCTTATGGAGATATGAATATCATTTCTATCTCAATCCTCGTAACACACCTTGACTCAATAGAGTTATAGGGAGATACAATTGGATCATGCGTGACATGATTTGATCAATGATGAATTTTAGCATAATTTCCTCTTAGTTTCCAGGTATATATGTAGTAGAGACTACATTATATATCCTTGATGAGATGCCATGCAAGTAGGCTGGAATTGAGCACTAGAGAGGCAGCTTCATTAGGAAAATAAAGGATGGTACTGGATACCTACTTTATGACCTTGAGATTCTTAAAATATCTCATCTCTGATAATGTGATTCTTGGAGATTGAGACTCTTGAGAATAAAGATGAAAATGAAGTGTAGGAACTCATATGATCTTGAGAAGATAATGAGGCTCCTGAAATTGGAAACTAAAAGGACAATTAAAGATGAAACACTAAAACCTCTTTAAATGAGTTTGAGGAAGGATTCCATATATCAGAGAAATCTGACAATGATCGAACTTCATGTGATGAAGCTTCTGAAGATCATAGCATGGATAGATGGATGTTATCAATAAAAAGTCTAATGTAGACTTCATATACAAGTGTTGTATATGGACCCTCGAGGATCCACCTATATGGGTAAGACCTGTAAAGGTGTAAATGGATCTTCAAGAGAAAGGGAACCTGATGAGAAGGTAGAGACCTTCAAAGCATAACTGGTAGCCATAAGCTACACACCGGAAGAGAAGACATTGCTTGCGATGAGACTTGCTCTTCAGTGACCATGCTTAAACCCATTAGAATATTACTAACCTTAGATACACAACTTGACTATTGTATCTTCAAGATGTAAGTCAATATTACATTCCTCTATGAATACCTCTCTGAGGACATTCGCATGAAGTAGCCACAGGGCTTCATGGTTAAGGAAAGTAAGGTGTGCAAGCTAAAGAAATCCATCTATGGACTCAAATAAGCTTCTTGAAGTTGGACCATAAGATTTGATGAAATTATAAATGTTATGATTTTAGATAGAGTCTTGATGAGCCATGTGAAGCTTAGTGGGAGTGCCTTTGTGTTCATCGTGCTAAATGTAGATAATATCCTAATCATTTAAAATGATATAGGGATAATGATAAGTGTTTTCTAATCTGGTTGTTCCATAACTTGAGATGTGATCTCAAGGATACCTCTTAGATCTTAGTTCTAAAGTTGTTCAGGAGCAAAGTGAAGAGGGTATTGGGACTGTCACATTAGTAGTACACCTTGGACATATTCTATTTTATGGAAAATTCCAAGAAAGGCTTCCATCCCTTAAGATATGGTATTGACCTATCTAAAGGGATAGCACCACAAAGAGTTGAGGAAGTGAATGCTAGAACTACTTGCCCTTGGGCATCAGTTCTGAGAAGCCGGGTGTGTGCTAGATATGTACAAAAGCCAGATGGCTGCCATGCAGTGGGAGTAGTAAACTACTACTAATCCTACTATGGAAATAAAACACTTGGTTGCAGTAATAACAATATCTTCGTAGAGGACAAGATTTTTGAGATAGTGATCTCAAAGTCTTATCTTCAAAAGCTTAAGACTTTATAGATAGAGAACTAAAAGGTCTTAACTGTGGATACCTTAAGAGATAGTGATCTCCATGAATAAGGGTATTCTGATAAGGATTATTGAAATAGTGGTTATGATAATTATTAAGATGTAGTGTCAAGGATACTGTAACTAACAAGATTGAGTATTGATTGCATAAGATGCAACATGCGCATTAGATGCGAGCACTGTTACTGGGGATATGCAAGTGTCGTAAAAGGACTTGACGTAGTCTCGCGGGAACAGAGTGACTGATCAGCTTACCTAGCTATTTTTCTAAATAGCCTATGATTGTCACATAAGTGCGGGTTTAAATGATTGAGCCCATTAATGGCTCTTTAGGCTAGTGAGAGATTGTTGGACATGCGAGCCCACGGCGAGCCATTATGCAATAAATATTATTGCATATATCATTCCCTGATCTGAAATGAAGAATAAATAATTTGCATAATAGGTCCCTTAATACAATTAGGGTTATGTACCATGGCCATCTTGATGATCATACAGCTGTTGATTCAACTGTTGAATCATAGAGGCTGGTGCTTGGATGAATATCTAAAGAGTTAGATTGAGGACTCATCAAGCACCGTCAAATGATCGTTAAGAGATGATCTCCATCCTTAGTAGAAGATGGCAATCCTTATCTCTAAAGGCTGATATTTGACCGACCTCTTGATGTAGGTCCTCTGCATAAGAATAGAGATTCGGAGGTGTCAGATTAGTTTGGTCAAGGAGTTGACTTAACGAGATCGAGATAACCAAAGTCCTATATCGTATGTTGTCACGATACAAGCACAGATCCTCTGACTGGAGACAGATGTGCTACTATATGTCTAAGTATGTACATTTGGTAGACCAATAGGTTGATGACCTAACCAAGGTCTATACACCGGTGCGTCGGTGTGCATATAAGGGCATATGAGTAATAAGATCTCTCAAAGGGATCATATAGGTTCAGTTACTGAACCAGAAGACATGAGCTCACTCATGAGATATTGGGAAGAATAAAATTTTGTGTGCACGGTCGTCTCGCTATGGAAGCTTGACTGAATTTGTAGGTTTGATATATACTTTTGGAAAGTATATGATCAATGCCTAGGTATGATATACGCTTTTGGAAAGTGTGTGATCGATACCGACTCCCAATGATCGAATGAGAAACTTACTGATAAAACCATGAAGATCCAATACTTCGGGTTTATTCTGAGTCTTCCAGTATGCAGGATGTACATGTATTGGGAATATCTGAGGGTGATGTGATCATAAATAATTGTATAACCATGACGCTTCCATTCCTAGGGAGTGATGAAACGGGTCTGGATTTTAGTGACTCCTCTCAGTAGAGAAGTAATCTGATCTTAGTCCAAATGTTGGACATTGATCTGAATGTGATTCATATGCAATGAGAAGATTAGATTTGTGGTCTTGATTTAATCAAGCATCTATGGGAGGACCTCGATCTGGATTTGAGATATGATCTCAATATCCAAGTCACTATATGTGGAACAATACAATCGGCCTATCCTTATCTCCAAGTATTTGCGGAGAAAGCGCATTATCCTTGAAAGGGTTCAGGATAATTTCGTTGTTGATAATATGTATCTGAGAATTGAGAAAATGGATAATTAAATTTGACTTAATTATAATGATTAATATGAATTTGATTCATAATATAAAGAGAGTTGTCTTAGATAATTAAATGTGATTTAATTATCAAAGACATAAATAACGTGAATGTGATTCATATTACTTGGACACAAGAGTATAGAGATTCAATATGATTAAATGTGATTTAATTATCATGGATATGAATATTATGGATAAAAATATCCATATTAATCAAAAATATTATAATTGTGATTTATAATATATAAGAGAGAGATGTTTGTAATTTACATTTATTAATTAATTGTTAATGTGAATTGGATTCACATTGGACATTAAATTGAAAATGTAATTTACATTTTATTTTGGGTTGTGAATGTGATTCACAATTTTTCAATGGCATGATTGCAATGTTCACAAAATAAATTGGATTTATTTTTGTGAAATAATTTGCAACAAGAGTTATTGCAAATATTGGTGAAATTAAGGGATAATATATCTCATGGAATAAAAGGCGAAGAAGCCACCTTCCTTGTGGCCGTCCACTCCCTTCATGGAAGGAGGCTTGCCTCCTTTCCTTTGTCTTCAATGGAGATTGATTTGATATAAAACAAATTATATTTAATATATATTTGATTTTTATTAAATTAATTGTTTTTGGTTTTTACCAACACAAATCTTAGCCATTAAAAGAAACACAATCAATGAGGACCATTGGATTTGTGTTGTCCCATGGATTGAGATCCATGGATCCCAAAATATTATAAAAGGAGAGGCACCCCATTGCTATTCTTTACACAATGCTTGAGAAGCATATCTCTCTCTTTTCTGTCTAGACGTCAGCCCTCTCTCTCTCCCTCTCATGGTCGTCCACCATGGATGCCCTAGAGAGGTTCTCCATTGCCGCAGTGTCGTCGTTATGTTGCCCGATAGTTTGCTCATGGATCTCTGTCTCCTTTAGTGTGCCTCGCTCATGAAGAAGACGTCGGTTCTCGTGTGTCAAGATCAGGAGATCCACCACTTGGATCATCAACATGGATTGCGAGAAGCACGCGGTTCATCCCCGCGCTCGCAAGCGTCTCCTCCGTCGGATCGGACTTGAGACAGGAGGTCTCTTCGTTTAGAGACTCAATCGCAACCACGCTTCAAGAGGTAATCCTATTACTTGTTTGTGGTTTAGACAAAACGATCCGAGAAGTGTTCTTGGATCATGCAGTTTCGTCGCACAAAAATTTTTAATTTCCACTACATAGAACAACTAGTACGGCTAGTCGTTCTTCGTCGTATTCGATACGACGCTCACGCTTCCGTGATGCGCTTGAGGATCTAACCATATCCTTCAGGTATTCATGCAGATACTTATCCTTGGAGTAAATAAGCACATCATCAATAAATACTACTACAAAGTTATCTAGGAACTCCCTGAATACTCTAGTCATGAGATCCATGAAAGCTGCCGGAGCATTTGTCAGTCCAAAAGGCATAACTAAGAATTCATAATGTCCATATCTAGTTCGAAAGGCTATCTTGCGGATATCCACATCTTTTATCTTCAACTGATGGTATCCAGATCTTAAGTTAATCTTGGAATACACATTCGAACCATATAACTAGTCAAAGAGATCATCTATACATGGTAGAGGATACTTATTCTTTATTGTCCTCTTGTTTAATTGTCTATAGTCAATGCATAACCGTATTGACCCATCCTTTTTCTGACAAATAAGACAGGTGCTCCCCATGGTGAAGTACTAGGACGAATGAATCCTTTATCTAATAGTTCTTGCAATTATGCCTTTAACTCTCGTAACTCAGCTGGTGCCATCATATATGGAGGGATAGAGATAGATTGAGTATCAAGTATAAGAGAGATTTCAAATTCAGTCTCTCGCTCAAGTGTTAATCCAGGTAGTTCCTCTGCAAATACCTCAGGAAACACGCACACTATAGGAACATCTTCTATCATTCTATCTGATTATGATGTAGTGGATACATAAGCTAAATAGCCTTGGCACCCTTGTTCTAATAGTTGTTAAGCCTTTAGAGTAGATATGTATTTGACATCATTACTGGATGTCTTTCCAATAAACTAGTACTCTATCTAGTTAGGAATGTGAAAAGTTACTGTCTTCTGGAAACAATCAAGGCATGCATGATGCCCTTCTAGCCAATCCATCCCAAGGATGAGATCAAAGTCCTCCATCTCGAATAGTAGTAGCGAAATAGGTAATTGATGTCCTGCTATCAGTATTATACAATTATCCCGGATTTCTCGGATTATAAATACTTGTCTTCCTAGTCCCTTGATCAGATAGGATTGTTGTACTTCTACTGGTATATTACCCAATGTGAGTACTAACCGTCGAGTAATAAATGAATGTAAAGCACCTGAATCAAATAAGGCATGTACATAAAAGCCATGAATAGTAACAGTACCTCATATGATCGTGCCTGAGTTGTAGGTTTACTCCTCGGTGATTGCATTGAGCTGGCAATTAGAAATAGGAAAACTAGAACCCGCAACACTTTGTGGTCATTGCTGTGTAGGAGACGCTCCTTGTGAGCCCCGAACTCTACCTTGTCTTCCTCCACGTGTTGCTCCAAATGGAGTAGGGGCAAACAACTTCTATGTAATGATGGTATATAGACACTTTCCTATAAGGGTGAATAGAACCCTCATCTCTAGCATCCACGGGTCTGGATGACTTTGATCTCTCATTATGGCATTGAGTCCTCGCTCTAATGCCTATTACCTTTGACCCATCTCATGGATCATTACTATCATAACCACTAAATGCCTATACACGTGTTGATTTTCCATGATCCAGGGATGAGACAAGGCCAAAGGTTAGTTCCTATACATTTTAGCATGATGTACATAAGGTAAAATGACTTGTGAATGGTGATATAGTCATTAAGATTAAAGGATCTTAAGAACACCTTAGTTTCTGAAAATCCCTCATAGTTATCAACTACTGAGTAAATTACTCGAGTAATCGGACTCTGATACCAAACTTTCATGACCCTGATTTTTGGGTCATCGGATCCTCCCATAACCGGATCTGGTTATTCAACAATAATTTATTCAGCAATCACAACTAACATTCAGAAATAGACTGCAAATAAAAATACTCAGAAGGAAGTATTTCAACACTTTTCCATTCAGGAAATGTAGTTCACATGATTCATTATCCCACCACAACCATTTACATGTACATCAACTGTAAGGAAAATACACAAAAAAAATACTAACTACCTTATAAAATAAAGCTATTGTGGTTGGTTGGATGTCTACTAAAGTCCTTGCGATGTCTCATTCACACATGTTGGGTCTTCCATAAATCATAGTATAACAATTAGCGAATTCTAAGTAACGAAGAAGAGAAAAGCAAAAAAATTGTGTAATTGTTCAAAAAGTTGTTATAACAAAAAGTTTTATTCCTTCTCATTAATTTAAGTCCTATTCCTTTCTATTCCATGAAAGGGATTAGTCCAGGGGAACCCTAGCATTCTAGAACACTGAAGCTATGGACATTTCAAGATTGGAGATTGCAATTATCTGATGAACTTATATTGTCGCACATCGCCTCAGCCAAACCTCCAATACTACCCTGACAATTTCCTTTTCTTTTATTAATCAAGGTCTCAAACCCTCAGCCTGGAAAAAAAAGGAGCACACCGTCCTCGAGGACTCAGTTGCTTAGACCTTAGGCTATCATTTAATCATTTAACTTAGCGGTTTTAAATAAATGTTATTGTGACCTAGCCGCTATTGAACCACCCATGCCTCCACATGACACGACCACATCTTTCGTCGTTCAACCCGAATATATTGGCTCTCGGTACCACGCATTGCACATCATTCTTTTCGTGCGCACTTATCATAACATGGAAACCGTGTACCACTGGCGAGTCGCTAAATACGATGTATAATTTGGGCACGTTGTAGTACGTGTACTTAGCAAATCAGTCAGAACCGAGAGAATGATCTCCGTGAAGAGTGTCTCAGCTTAATTTATATCCCGAACAAGTCCGTGGTCGGGCAAAGGGAGGCAAAGGAACAACTTTGGGTTTTCGAAAATTTAGATCTTGATTTCCAAAGGTGTATTTTTTATATTTTTTATGCAAAAAGAATGCAAATTTAGGTGAACTAAGTTACTAAGAAATCACACAACTTAGCTAATTAATTTGAATAGAAAATAAGTCCAACTTAGGCAAGTTATATTTTTCCTAGTATCCTAATCTAGTAATGAATGCAAGATACATTTTTTGTATTTTTCAAGGTTAAAATGCAACAATGAAAAATATCCACTTTTTATGGGTTTTTTCGTAATTTTTCACATAAAAAGTAACCAAAAATTATGAAAACATTACTGGAATATAAACATGACACAAGGAAGCTACAGTAATATTTATGGAATTTTTTGACATAATATGAATTTTTTATGGATTTTGTAGTGAAAATAGAGTAACAGTGAGTAAATAATTCCTAAGAAATCCACAATTGCAATTTATCCAGAGAGCGAATTATCCCAAATAGGTATTTTCAAATGGCGTCCAAGAGACTTGAAATTTTGTGAAAAGGATGTATGTGGATTTAAATAAAATCAAATATGAAAATCACTCTATGATTTATTTCAAGTACAAGACAACTCCACTTTGGAAGAAATTCGGATAGTATCTCAATCACGATTTATGGCATCATGTCTAATTGTTGTAGAAATTCTAAAGCAACTATGTGTCAGAAGAATTTAATAGCACAGAATGGGTAAAATATGTAGAATTTCAATTAGAATATTTAATTAATTACACAAAGACCATAAAAATATAAATAAATATCCCCGTAGAAGAGAACTAGTTGCTCAACATCAAAACATTTTTCATTGAATAAAATGACGCAAAATTGATGTCCAAATTTAAAGTTAAAGATAGGGATATCTGTGCAAATTTCATAAAACAGAATACAAGAATATTAAGTACAGGGATCTTTTAGTAATTTAAGAAACATAGTGATCAAACATACAATATTTACAATAAAAAATAAAAAAATAAAAAGGACCTTTCTTCTTCCCTGGGTATGATGGGGGATGGGAGGGGAGGCACCGACCGTGCGTGCGTGGATGTGACGGCGTGCGGAGGCTACGCGTCTGGAGGATGGCAGGGGGCAGATATGGCGGCGCGCATTGGCATGCTGCGCACGGGGCGGCGGAGGCTGCGGTTGTCGGCGAACTGTGCAGTCACGGCTGAAGAAGAATGGTCGGGGCGGTGGCGGTGTGGATCAGGAGAAGCGGGGGCAGCTGCTGCACGGGTGGCCGCACGGTGGAGGAGTGACTGGCGGCCGCTCCTGGGCGGCAGCGGTGTCCGGCCGCAGGAGACCGTGGAAGAAGGAAAGGGGGGCGGCGGCGGGCTGCGGCCGCTGCTCCCTCCGTTAGTTTTTTTATTTTTTTTGTTGTGTTTTGTTTTTTTGAAATAAGAAACTTTTTTTGTTTTAGATTTTACTATTTTATTTTTTTAAATAAGAAATGCAAATGATGTGAGGAAAAAAATGATGTGATGATGATGGTGAAGATGATGTGGAACAAATGTGGGTATATGGATGGTAATATGATGGACTAAAAAAATTACAAAGATAAAAATAATGACAAGATGAAACGAAACTTACCTACGATGGATACAATCGCCTATGATGTGCTCACAAGAGCACGGTCTTCGCTCAAATCGCTGGCGAGCGATGAGCTCGAGCAACGCACAGATGTGGCTGCGATGTTGGCCGAAAAGCCAATGGATCTCACCGGAGAGAGGGATGTCGTTGCTCAACCGCGGTTACGTCGTTGTCAACGATTCAACTTTGGGTTCTCCTCAAATAAAGATGGATCAAGTACAAATTGAGGAGGATGAGATGTATATAAAGAGTTTAAATGAGAGGTTATTAAAGTGGTGGGAGGTTATATTATTAATGCAGTTGAATGGGAAGTATAACAAATGGTGGGGTTGAATGGAGGTTGATGGTAGAATGAAGTTGAATGGTGGTTATTGTAGAGAATGTAAAATAAATAAAGGAAAATAAAATAAAATAAAGTAGGCTACTTTAAATACAATAGAATAAAAGAGAAGAAAATAAATAGTGGAGAATTTACAAAAGAATACATACAACATGTACATTTTTTTTGCTTTTCTAATATGTATTTTTTGTCTTTTTAATAAGAGATATTTACAACGGAAAAAATACAAAAAAATATTTCAATCAAAATACAATACAACCATGATTTTTCTGTATTTTTAATAATTAGGAAAGATAAAATAAAAAATGAAGAAAGAATGAATATATACATAATAGACAATGTACGTCTAGGTCCCAAAACCCAGCTTTTGCAAATGTTTGATTTTAATGAAACTACTTCCATTGGATAGATAATTTTCTAACTTGAACTTTAAAAGTGAGTTTGGTGAATTTGGAGTTCATACGGAGTGGGAATTTGGCTTGGAAGTTGGACTTTATGGCTTTTTCCTTTTGAGATCTAGGAGCATTTATTTGAGGTGAAATTTATTTTGTATTTTTGTATTTTTATATACATTGTTATGAACAATTTAGAGAAAGAATTAGCCAAAAAGTAATTGAAATGAAATTACTAAAAATACATGAAGTTTTGGGCTATTTACAGGTGAAAAACTCCTTTAATTTTTGCGGCTTTTTATTGTTAATTTATTTTCTACAATCTAATATACAATAATTAGTGCATTTTATTTACAAGAGACATTTTGTTAAATTATTGATTTTATGGAATTTTTTTTGGATTTTACTCATGGATTTTGCTATGATCAAGATATTGAGATGATGAATTATGGATTCATCAACCACCTAGGTAGGGAAAAGCCAATACAAGTTCCTTCTTACAGACCTACAGGTTGTATTCCTGATATGTAGTTCTACTCGCAGTCATTCTTAACGTAAGACACAATCCTTTTTCAGGATCCAACTCAATACACATCAATTCCCTTGATGTAATTCTTTCGTTAAGTCTTTGATTTGCATAATCATCCAAACTTAGTATAGACTTACATATATATATATATATTATTCATATGCATATATACTCGTATTTATACTTGTTTTAACTCCCAAATCCTAACTTTCCAAGTCATTGCATCAATTCGATGCTTACACCTTCTTTTAGTGGGAATCATAAATCAACTTTTCATACTTTGTCAAAAATAGCCAAAATTAGGGTTCTTCATAGCAAAGAACATAAAATCGCAAATTTCAACAATCTCATATGAAAGCCCAGCAATAAAAGGAAGGATTTCGTTACCTAATCGAGCTCTCTCGTACATATACAAAGCTTTATCGTGATTCTTTTTCAAAAAGAAAGATTTATATCTCCTGAAAGGATCGAATTTCATTTTCGTATCAAAAACACTAAGAATGTGCCAAGAACACGAAGAATGAACGAAGAACATGAAGAACACGAAGAACACGCGAAGAACACGAAGAATGCGAAGAAAACATGAGGAACACGAAGAATGCGAAGAACATATTTTCTCTTAAAACATCGACAAAACTTCCCCCTTTATATGGTGATATTTCTAGGAAAATTTCGGCAGTGTTTCCCCTTGTATCGGGACACATTTATATAAATATTTTGGTAGAGTTTCCCCTTATAATGGGACATATTTTAAAAGAAAAATGGAAAGAGTTTCCTCTATAAAATCATTGAGAGAAAAAATAATGAAAATGAAAGGATATACTCAAACAGCAAGAGATGAAGAATCGGTAGACACCACACGTCTTAGGTGAGTGAATATGTGACGAATCACAGGGTTCACTGACGTGCTTAGCCGCCCTCACCTAAGTAGGGTATTACACAGATTTCTCAATGAACCACAATAGAAAACAAATCGAAAGAAATATTAATCAAGAACAAAGATTGGAAGAAAAGAAAATAAATTGAAAGCCTATATTACAAAGCAAACTAAGAAAGGATCATACCTTTCTCCTCCTCATTCTCCCGGCAGCGTTTCGCTAGTGCTCTTTCCCCGCCTCACACTCCTCCTCCCGACCTCTCAACCCTAGCCCTTGGGGTGTTGGTGGTAGTGGAAGTCATAGAGAATGAATGGGTAGGGGGTATTTATAGGCTCCAGAAAATCGCTAACCATGGTTAGTAAACCATGGTTAAGCCCTTAATCGTGGTTAGCAGCCCATGGTTTTGGCCAAAACTTATCTGAAGCTTCGGGCTTAAGTTGAACATTCCAGAGGATTCTAGATTTTCTAATGATGTTTAATTAATGCTAATCGTGATTAACATTCACTAATCATGATCTAACTTTTATGGCTTAGGCTTATCTTTTGCTAACTATCGATTAGTGTTCGCTAATGGTCAATAGTGGTTTTCAACCCATCATTAGTTTCTTTAATCATGTTTAATTAGTCTTAATGATGCTCATTATGGGTTAATGACATCTTAAACCTCTTTACTTCTTTTTCTTCTGAAAATCATAACAATTCCAAATGAAGTCTGATTCATACGAAACAATTTCCGTTGGTTTCCTCTTTACGAGCAGGATCTTGTGATATAGGATCTGAGAAGTACCAAGTTCAAGTCTTTATATTAAAGACTTTATTAAACAAGACACTAAAGGAGAAAATGAAGTGCAAAATCTAAACATAACCTAAGAACAGTGAAGAAAGGCCTCGACTTGGTCTAACTGCCATGGAAGCTGAACCAGCTAATGGTGCTCTAGCAATGGATGGGAATCACCTCCTCCACTACTCCTCCTTACTGCAAATCGATGGGTCACTCTCATGTCACCAACAACAACCCAATGGGAGTGATCTGAGGGGCTAAGAATCAAAAAAGAGGGATCAAACTATAGAAGTAAACTAGAGGAGCAAATGTATAAGCTATTGGAATGAGGATCATCGATCAAGGATTCTGGACGAAGCAAGGACGATTGAAGAGATCTTTGTCCATGGTGTGAATTAGGGTGATCTAATCTCCATAACTCAAGCGACATGTTAAGGCCGCAAATCATGATTTCGAACAGAAAAGGCAGAAGAAGAGTGTCCTGACAAATCGGAGCTCAAGGAAAAGAGAGGGGGTCAGTTGAATGAGGTCAACTAGCAGAGGCTTTTAGTTCGTCCACCAACAAGAAAATTCTTTGGAGGAAAAGAGTAGTACAACCAAAAATAAATAATAAATGAATTAATTAAATTTTTATTAAAACGTGAAAAATATTAGTAATTTAAGTAGTATTTTATACATAATTTTATTTATTTTTATGAGTCCTTTTATTACAAGTTAATGTTTACATGTACAATATAGGTATAAATACATGTATTTTATTATTTTATATTTATTTGTATTATATATTTTATTATTTTATATAGATTTTTTATATATTTTTTATTTTTTATACATAATTAGATATTTTTATTTTATTTTTTGAGTTAATATGTATAATGAATTAATTATGTGTATGTGCATTATAGGTGTATATAGGCATATTTTACATATGTATTGGGATGTGTTATTTATTTTAATTTTATTTAGATGGTTTTTGTTTTATTCTAATTATGTACATATGTTTCAAAAAATATATACAATTTTATAAAAATAAAAGAATTTGAAAATGCAAAGAATAAGTATAATGATTAAAATATAGAGGTATAATGCACAATTTTATTTAGATGTTTTTGTCTATGAACTCGTTTTTGTATTTTTCCTTGCTTTTTTATATATAATATTCAAGTTGAGGGTTTTATTATTTGAAGTGCAAAAAAATAAACAATATAGGTACCAAAATGCAATTATATATGAATTAAAAATTAGGTTTTTATGTCATTCATTTGCCCTATCTCCATCTACTTTATTCCTTGTCGACCAAGTCATCATGATGACTGGGTCTCGGGGTTTAGGGTCACTCAAGACCTATGGCGTCTCATTTCTTTTTCTTTTCTTCCTTTAATCTTTAATTTTGTATTATATACATAAATAATACAATATTTTATATAGTATCTTGTAAAAATTATAGAATGACTATTTTGACAAATTAATAGCATATGCATGCATTTATCTATGGATTTAAGGTCAAATAAAAGAATACATGTGATGAAATGGAGATTCATCACCAAATTAACTGAAATGACCATTAAAAGTTTATGTACATCATATGTAAATGTCTTGGAGTTTAGTTTTGGTCTGTTTTGGTTTTCCATCTTTCTTTTATTCTACATCGAGTTAATATGACCTATAAGTTCAGATTATGGTCTTAATATGATATACAACACTATTAAATTTTTTTTCTTGGTTGGTACGTGCATAAATACCATGGTGAATCTATATCTATTTTTTCTCATTTATCCTTTTTATCTTTTTGTATAGTTTCTGTATTATCGATAGGTTATTACTAATATAGTGTTTTTGAACAATAAGGTATTTTTATGCATTATTTATAGGATTTAGTAACGAAATTAGGGTCAAAATTCAAGTACAAGGCAGATGAATCATGGATTTATTGATGTATATTTAATAAATAGACTTATAGTAATTCCCAATGTTCTCCACGGGGGATTCAACATATAACTTGTAAATTTTTTACAAGTAATGCATTGACCATAATCACGTCGTAGGTGTATGTTCTAGAAAGAGGCAAATGTTTTGTTTGAATTTACGGTAGCTCTACACCTAATTGTTTTGAATGAAAATTATTTTTGAAGTGTTTATGTCTTAGGTGAAGCAAACACTCTACAAACTAAGCATATAATAAACATGATGAAAACTTGAAAAAAAGATATAAAAAAAGTAAATATTAAAAACTAAGTCGATAAAAACTCGGTACAAATCGTAAAGAAAAGGGAGAAATGAGCTCTGACTATCCACTTGGATTAAAATAGGCTTGAAATCAAGTACACAATATGAATGTTTAAGTATACATGAGAGTTCTCAAATGAAAGCCTTTGGATCTAATGTTATGATTGAATAAAGTCTATTGTACCCTACTTCTATTACAATCTTGATCATCTCCTTTGTAACTGATTCAGAACACAATGTTCTCTAAGCTCATTGAGTTTCTAGACTTCCTATGACATTGACCTACTTACTTAGTCCATGCATAGATGTTCACAATGCAATAAAAATGGAATGGGATGCTTAAAAATGCAATAGAAACAAAATTATATTCAATGAAAAATGTAAACAGTGACAAATTTAGGGTTCATGCTACTTGAGAAGTGCAGCAAATATAATTACAAAGTTGTATAAATTATTCCAAGCTCCTCCTCCTCGAGGAAGGCACCATTTTGATGAAACACCTATACTTGGTAAGATCAAACTTGTCATCTGTACTCTTAAGTAACAGATTCATCAAAAAATATATATATTATCTTATTTTTACTTGGTGTGGTTCTAGGTGAAAATCAAATATACAATTTCGAGATTAAATGATGTAGTAGGAAATTCAGTGTATAGGTATTCCCTAACAATTTTTGTCTACTTCTAGAGGTATTTTCCAATTTGTTATTTTGTTTATGATGTCTTCGTGTTACCAACGACATATAAATATCGAAATATGTAGGTGATTTTATATATTTTATTGCATTTCAAATTTTGTTTTTGAATTTTAATTTTAAGTTTATTTGTGTTTAAAATATTTTTAATTAGGTTTTAAAAGAATTTTTCTTTTCATAAAATAGTTTATCTTTTCATAATTTATACATGTATAATAGCCACAAAAATAAAGTTTGAAAACTATTTTTTCAAAATATTTTACAAGGTTTTTACAATCTTATGATACTCACTTGATTTTTAAGAAAGTTTGTTTAAAATAATTTACACAAAAAATATATGAGATTTTATTACCTTAAAAATACAAAATAGTAATGGATTTAAGTGTGCGATTTTTTGTAAGGATGAAATATATACACTAAACTATATCAATTTTAAAATTTTAAAATGACAAATATAGAGAATGAATTTGTTTACTTGAAAGTCCGTTAAAGAAAGGGGGTTTATGAAGATAGGGCCTAGTGGATGAGCTCTAAGAGATCATGTCTTGATCTCAATGTGAGGCCTCGATTAAGGATTTTCAATGTTATGGAAAGCTTAATTAAACAAGGTCAGTAAGATGTTGGATCGATGCCAAGAATCATCAACTTCCCCATCCATATTAAAGAAGGTTCTCCAGGTCTCTCTATCACTAGCATTGGAAAATCTTAATGAAGGTGGCTTCAGGCCTCTTATAGTGTGATGACATTTTTGGCGAAGATATTAGAGACGAAATATGGTTGTGTTCATACTATTGGTAGTTGCTTAAGGTAGAGGGATACATGGCTCATCAATCGCATCATTTATGAGGGTGAATGACCAACCAGAGGGTCGCAAGAGCGTGAATATGAATTCCAATTAGTTATGACAGAGCACTTAGAGAGAGAGAGTAGGGAAGAAGATACATGAGGTGGCCCACATGTAGTTACACAACAAAATTAAGGTTTTAAAAAAATTTAAAATCCATAAAAAATAGATTATGGATTTCAAAAAGGTTTAAAAATACGAATTTGAAATTTTTGATTACTTAACTTTTATAGTAGGGACTATTTTCAATTTGACCTAATAAGGACGCTAGAATATTTTAGGGACTTTATGGGTATAAAAAACATTTATTTTGGGATTTATAGTCACATTTTTTCTTTCCTTAATATGAATATATCTAATATGTTCTATTGTAATTATGCAAGTTATTTAGGCACTTATTTATATCTTCATGAATTTTTGGTTGTATGATATACATTAGATAAATCATATAACTTAAGCAAGGCTTCTTAATTTTGACTTTTTAAAAAATTGGAATATATTAATGATTTTTATTTTTATGGGAAAATACCATATAAAAATATACAACAACTTAGAACAAATAAAATTATTTGGCATGCATTATTTACATATTATTAAACTTTAAATTGCATTTATATTATGTACATTGAGATCTCAAAGTCTAATTTCTAGATATTAATGATAATGACTCTTGAAGCAATTTAATATTTATCTATTTTTTAGATATCTTCTTTAAAGGTAAATAGAGTTCAATTGGAGCTAATATGCATGTCATATGGGTCAGGGTTTAACATATTGTACTAGGGTTTGGACTTATTATTATACATGCCTACTGAGATTTTTGGACTATTTTTCTATTTTCCAATGCATTTTATTGAAAGTTTTTTAAAAAAATAATGTCATTAGACTTCAAATAAATCTACATCAATATCTATAGTTTTGGCCTTATTCAACACAACTATACAAAGGGGCCAACAAATTAATCCTTTCACCTTTATATTTTTTGATATACTTAAAAAATATAATTCAATGTAAAGTAAAGTTCAATGGCGGTTGGGTCATTTTGAGTTTTGTAAAAATAGTTAGAATCTTGAAAATTTAGCATTTGTTAAGTTGAGTTTTAGATTTTCTTCAAGATGATCGATGTGGCTACTTTTGAAATATTTCTATATTTTATACGCTTTTTATGTACATATAGAAAAGGATTATTTTAAAATAACATGAAATGATTTTTTATTGTTTTCTTCTTGTTTAGTTATTAACCGACTCAACCTTACATTCTCTAGATTATTCTCATATATATAGTTTATAATACTTTTTATTCTTATTTGCGTCCCCATTTTCTTTTTTTATTCTTCTTTATATTATGTTTTGTTGATGTTTAGTGTTGATGTTAACTTCTTATTTATGAGGACATTTGTATTAAAAATTGATATCAATGTTTATTTTCAAGTATTTATTAATGTTGTTTGGTCAAGATTCAAGTATAAAGTATATGAATCTAGAACTCATTATTGGCCATAGGGTACTTTTCTCATTTGGAGCACCTCTATAAATAGGGAGTATTAGACATCATGATGGAGCTTATACTTCTTGTGTGTTTTTCTCTAAGTAATAATACAAGTTTTCTAGATTATTTTTTGATGTAAACTATTTTTTCCTTAAGATCTATAATGTAATTTGGTCTTAATCGCTTGATGGTTGTAGTAAAATGAAATGTTTGATCTCATAATTCATACACTTAGCTTGAAAGGTTTGAGTTCACTAAACCCTTTTCAAGAGATAGGCTTCATTTTACATAGGCATATACATTCATTAATATTCTATCCATGGTTTGATCTTATGCCACTATATTCACTTGCATTTATCTGTAAGATAAACATTCAGATTAGTATTTGCAAAGAATAAGCTCATTATTAATGATACACAGGAAGGAGAACATAACATGTGCTCTCACACCTCTTTATTGAATCAACTTGTTATTTCCACATTCGAAATTTATCTACTCACATTATATATTCATCATCAAGTACAATCGTGGTTATGTAAAGTTGACTTGACTATCTCATTTTGTGTACTATTTCATGATTTGCATCATCCTACATGAAGCATCTTACAATGATCAGTCCCATTTTTCTATGCACCACTTACTAGGGTAGTGGAAGAGGAGAAGAGGATGGAGGCACCCTAGCTTCCACCATTGACCTCTTTCAGAAGGAGAAGAGAAAAAAGGCACCCTTGCCTCCACTTTAAACTTGTTCCGAAAGGAGATGTGATGTCGACGTTCATGAGCATAATGGCCTTGATGAACTCATCAAAAGACATAGAGATAGAGAACTATATCTATTGATCCGCCATTGTAATGGATACGACCTCATGTAACTTGGAGGAAGATGCCTATAGACACCCATTACAAAGGAGAACCGTGTAACTATAAAGGATTTGCAATGGAGCAGTTACAGGGGTTTGATCTAGAAACCTAGTTGGGGAGTACTCCCACCAGTCTACAATGATAACCCATCAAGGAATTGTATTCTCTGTTAATTTGGCGTTCATATGTTCCCGAAACATAATCTTAATGGTGGGTGCAACATACTGATCTTGCAGTCATTGAATGACCCAAGTTTGTATTTACGTCATTTTTTGGTCATTATTAACCATACTATAAGGGTTTATCATAAGATGCATTTGGAGAATTATTGTTAGTGAAGGCAAATGATTTAAAGACTGACTCATATGCCATTAGTTGAGGTTTATCTCATGTAACAAGAATAATACAACATAGGTAAAGTCCAATGTCACTTATCTAGGTTTATGTAAAGTAAGTAGTGACCTAATAGATATTCAAATATTAAATGATAATTTAAAAGAACAAGATAAATGTTCACATGAGTTAATCATGATGTGATTGAGTGCCTATTGTCCTCTTGTTCTATTGCATCTCACCTAAAAGTAGTGCATGGTAATACCATAGCGCTATAGTCCTTTCCTAGAAAATTGTTCATTTTATCACACTCTATGGAAATTAAATAGGTGTATCTAAGTAGCTACAATTGAAGCGGTGATCGTGAGACAAATAGTAAAGTTTTTGTATTATTCGTTCGTAACATACATATGACATTTTCAAACTTCATCTAGCTTTTTATTGTGCATTGTACAATACGACTTTGTAATTTTGATGGATTTTGTTTAGGAGTTATTACACAATTATTATAGTCCAATTATCTTTTATTTATCACATCTTCAAATGATGATGCATTTTATTCTAGATGTTCACTTGATGTATCTAACCATGGTTGGTTAGCACTAGAGATCTCAAGCATTAACTCACACCTATTTCCTTAAAAAATATCGAGGTGAGACAACATAATTAAGGTGTTAAAAGAGTATGAAGTTGTATTTTGATTTTTTATACAAATGGATTGCAAACTTCTACAAACATAAATTTATTCAAATGAACATAATATTTTCCTTTCTTTTTTTGCATATTTGAGTTCCTTCAAAGAAAATAAAGTTTATCTTCTCATCAATGTCTTATGTTGAGTATAAAAATTCCAATTGCAAGATATTGCTAGGTTAGATTTGGAAGTTCAGGACTAGACACAAAGCATTCATAACTACCATCATGTCATGTTGTCCATAGTTGGTCAGTTTCTTCGAATTTGTTAACTCAAATAAGAAAACTCTAATTTATATTTTTAAAAAAAATCCAAAAGACTTCCTTAAATTTATAGAAGTCTGAGTGGACTCTTACTAAGCACAAAATCTATGTATTACTTGCTTTCACGCATTTCCCCCAAATTAGGGAAACTTTTTTGGGTCCTTTCATTAACATTAATTATTTTTTCCATTTTTTGGTAATCAGGTTTGGTAAACTTCAATCTAACCATGTGTAGTGAGTGTTTATATTAAAAGCAATTAAAAGACTAAAACACATTATATCTCTCCATGCTTCTCCACATATACCTTTTGTTAATCTAACAAAGTCCCTCAGTAAGGAGGACACTTTAGAGAAAGATTATGGCATATTTTCTCCTTAAGAGGAGTTCAAACTAAATAGATGATTGTGCATAGGAGAAGCATATGCTCGCAAGAGAAGGAGGATTTGATAGAAGAGGAGATTACTAAGTAGCTCAAGGCAAGGTATAGGGTAGGCACATCGGTAGGATGGATAGAGTCAAGGGTGTGGGGTTTGATTAAAGTCAAAGATGGGGCATAAGATATAATATATATATATAGAGAGAGAGAGAGATAAGTGAATGGAGAGAGGTAGGGAACTAGAGAGTTTTACTCATTCTTATATTCAACTATAGGTAATAAGTGAGATTCCACATCATTAGGAGAACACGACGCAATAGGTTTGCCTTCCTTAGAAGTTGTAAATAATTCTACAAGCAACAGCTGATGGTGGTATTACACAAGGAGGTATGATAAGAGAACAAATGGAGAGGATAGTGTTGAGGGTACAACATGCTTTATATAATCCTTCAATGAGAAGAACAACTTCACCTTATGGCATAAACTAGTGGAGAATATTTTTGCACAAGAGGGATTTATGAAATATTTATAGGAAAATGAAAAGAAGACAAGGAATATGAAAGAGGAAAAGTGGAAGGAGATGAGGGATCTCGTCAATGATACAATATAATTGTTATTGGCAAACAACACCCTTTTCTTAGTTAATGGTTTGGATGATCCAAGGTAGGTTTAGATAAAGGTCAAGGGATAATACAACTCCAAATCTCTAACAAGCACGCTATTGATGAAAATAAATCTTTATGGTCTAAAGATAAATGATAGGATAAAGCTAAATTCACTTGGACTAATTACATAAGATGATTACTTGAGGAGGAGAACAAAGGAGTGTCTCACTTTATGGAGAGGATAAGGAGATGATCTTGTTAAATTTACTTCCATCTTCCTACAATCAAATTATGGCTACCTTTCTCTATGGCAAGAAGATCATTACATTGAACACGGAAGTCACTTCACTTGCTATTAATGAGTCTCGATGGAGGTTGACTGATGGGGCAAGGAAAGATGAAGGTCATGTGTCAACGATCGAAAGCAGGCATTCCATATCAAGGGAAATAAGGTTCATCCAAGTCACAAGGTCTAATCAAAATACTTTATTATGATAAGAAGCGTCGAAAAATAGTTGCTTGTCTATGAGACGAGAAGGAGAAATGGAATAATAATCTTTTTGAATCAGACTCAAAACAAGAGGATTCCAATACTATCTATGAGGTAGACTTAATAGCATGTTCAAAAGATATATGGGTAGATTCACAATGGCAAGAGATATATGGGTAGATTCACGATGGCCTTTAGATCTGATATGTTAAGATCACACATGCTTATCTAGGGAGCAATTTAATATATAGCATTATTGCAATGATGGAAATGTCAAGATGTCATGGGGAGAGGTCCAACATGTCAAGGGGGTTGGATTAGTGCAATTTTGCATGTTTGATGGGCTAATACCAATTCAAAGAGGTGTCAAACATGTGGTCACATTAAAAAAGAACTTGATTTCACTAAAAAAAATGAGTCATGAGGAATTGAGTCATGTTGGAGGGGAAGATCTTAGAGTAAGTGAGGGAGCATGCATTGTAAATCTAGGAATGATGATGCCTAATAAAGTACAGATGCCCTAAGTATAAGCCCATGATAGGTCATCGATCTCCGATTATTTATTAGACTACTAGTAGTAAATCATATTGGTAAGTTTGCAGCATCTCTACTACAAAAGCATGCAACAAGAATAATTGTGTGAGGTTCCTTTATCAAGTGATAATTACACACTCTCTAGGAAAGAGAGATATGCAATGCCATATTGAATGCACAATACTGAATTGTGTGAGCATTCTAGGAAGAGGCATGGGTGGGACACTTAGAGGCGAAGACAATTTGCGAGAGGATGTTGCAAGTGTTAAGATTATCAAATGAAGAATCGAAATGACAGGCAAATTCACAATGAAACTCAACTCAGGCGGGTGATTATTATGATTGGAAAAAATATTTAAATGGGTCAGTGGATCCACCAGCTCCATTGGAAATGGTTCACAAATGGATCAAATATCCAATATACTAAGTGGGCCATGGATTACTTATGAATAACTAATTAGCGATGCTAATATCCACTCATTGTTGTATGATCACTCAGCACTCAATCAGAATCGAGCGAAATCTCTGCGAGGACTGACTTGGTCTTAATTTATATCCTGGGCAAGTCCAAGGTTGAACACAAGGACATTATCAATTAATTGTTTTAATTCAGGTGTTAAATATCTATTTAAAGTAAATTAGCAGTGGATCTAGGTCAAGTCAATGCAACAGAGATGCAATGCATGATTTTTTTCAAATCATATTTATGCAAATAGATTAAATGAACAAAATGATGTGAATGCACATAAAACAAAATGCATAACACATCAAGAAAGCTCCTAGTTATTTATTAAATAACGTGTATAATTAATGTGAAATCAGTGCACAAATTAAAATTCAATTAATAATCCTAGTTTATTAGTGGATTCTTTTTAATACCTAACAAGAAAATTATCAACCAATGAAGTAATCAAGAATTAATAATTAATGTTTTTATTGAAGGTCCTATCATAGTTAGATTTATGTAATGCGAAACGTTGTGTTAAGACATCAATAAATAATTAAAGAATCAATTTGTAATTCAATTTCATGGTTGAAAAGAAAAATTTTATTCGATGGATTTTAATATGTGAAGAACATATCAAATTACTAATACAATCATACAACTAGGAAAAGTGTAAACTTATATTTCATATGACACTGATTCGATTTATTTTGGATGAATGGTTCACAAAACATTTATTAAACAATATAGGGGTATAACTATAATAAAACTGATATAATAATCATTTGAAATCATCATATATAGGTCCAAAAAGGAATAAAATGCAATAACAAAATGATATTGAGTCTTGAATGTATTTTTTTTTGCAAAAGTAGAAGGGCTTATCTATGTTCAAGGAACACAACGGGGCTTATTTGTAAAATTCCCAAGAACATGTGCACTAGAAATGTGGCTCCTAAGCTAGATTGTAATTAAAGAAAACTCCACAAGTATCAATGCAAATATTCCCTCCCCACATGCACCAGATCAAGTGATATGCTAGGATCAGGTAGGAAAGATGGTTCACATGTGTCGTGATGTGAACCTAAGGATGGTTTGGGCACTCCGAACCTCAAGTTTCGAATCGGAGCTTCGGAGAAGTCAACAAGGCTATTACTAGGTCGTTGGATGACTGCTACTTCTCCTCCTATGCCCTCCTCCTTTCACAATGGCGACAAAGCAGAGCCCCTGTGTACCTTCTCTTTCGTTCTCTGCAGTCTTCTACATCTCTTGATGGTCGAGGAAGATGCTTCAGCCCCTCGTAAAGAAATTGGTGAAGGAATTGAGAGATGAGGGGCCTTGGATTTCTCTGACGATGACACACGATCAGAGAATAAAATTGAGGTCGGAGTATAAGTGATTCCTCATATCAATGAAGGGATCAACACCAGCATCGTGTTCCAGAACACCAAAACCCTTTTACAAATCTTCTGAGATCATTTTGAGGTGGAATGGAGGGTTTTACTGCTATGAAGGATCTTAACCTCAGATGGGTTCTTCCATTGCGCAAGAGGAAGAAAGGATCAACATGGGAACAATCGTTGAGAAGCGGAGGGTACGCAGGAGGTTTATGTGAGATAGTGTAATGAGCGACTATGGTGAAGATGGTTTTAGATAATGAATGGATGTATAGATGCCTAAATAGAATGGAGGAACACAGAGAAAACTAAGATTAGAAGCTTACCTTTAAAATGAATGGAAGATGATGAAGATATTGGAGATGAATCTTGTCCAGATTTGAAGCTTAGAAGCTTCATCGGTATTCGCTTAATGATTCTAGATAGGAATCAAATCTGAAGCGGCCACTTGTGGTGCTGCAACATGGTCTCCGATTACCAAGGATCTCTCCTTGAGATTTCCTCCTTCGTCATTCTCAAATCAAAGGCTAACTATCACTTAGTCATGGATTAGGGCTCAGAGATACTCAGAAAGAGTGACGGATAACTACCATAATGGGCAGTAATTGGTATTTTAGGGTTGAAGAAGGAGGTTTGGAAGTTGATGATGGTGGTTTTAACCACCCATAGGTTGGTGGAGGTTGCTTGGATATAAAAGTTAAGGATATGGCGAGGATAGTGGGTAAACGGAGAAGAGGATAAAGGTGGGAGAATATGATTTCATTGTGTGAGGAAATCGGTAGAAATTAGAGATGGACATGGAGGTTTTGGCAACCCGGTGAGGCAAGGATGAAGAGGAGCAAGAGTTTAATGATGGGCAAGAACATCAGTTCAATATCTGATAGTCGAGATTAATCGACGTTGGAGAAAAAGGGCCAGGTGAAGAAAATACTTAATTGGGCCACATGGCCTAATCAGAAAATTAGAAAATAGGGGAAAATATAATAAAATAAAAATTAAATAATTAAAAAATAATTATTTATTCATCTGTTGTAATACAACCAATCGATAACCAAATCGAGGAATCTCTATAAAGAGTGACTCCATCTTAGTTTATATCCTGGTCAAGTCCACTGTCAAACACAAGGACACCAGCAATTATTTGATTTAATGTAGATGTTAAATATCTAGTTAAGTAAATTATCAATGTATATATGGTAAATCGACACAAGAGAGATGCAATATATGATTTTTTTCAAATCATTTTTATGCGAATATATTAAATGAACATCAACGATGCTAATGAACACAAAACAAAATGCACAACACACCAATCAAACTCCTAACTATTTATCTAATAACTTGTATAATTAATGTGAAATCAGTGCATAAAATAAATCTTATTAATCAACCTAGGTAATTAGTAGATTCATTTTAACACATGACAAGAAAATTCTTAATCAATGAACTAATCAGGATTAATGATTAATGCTTTTTTAAGGTCCTAGTCAGACTTAGATTGATGTAATAAAAAATTGAGTGTTAAGATATAAATAATTAAAGAATAAATTTTTAATTCAATTTCAAGGTTGAAAAGGTAAATTATACTCTCTGAATTTTAATGCATGAAGAACAAACCGAGTTAGTAAATTAATCACACAATTAGGAAGATCATAAAATTATTTTTCAAATGATACCAATTTCATTAATTTTGGATGAATGATTCACAACATATTTAGTAAACAATAAATGGTTACAACTACAAGAAAACTAAATTAAAAATTGTTCAAAAACATTACATATCGATCATCTGGAAAGCTAATTGGCAATGCTAATATTAACTCGTTGTAAAATTGCCGACTAGCTCTCAATCAAAACCAAATCAATTAGATCTCTATAAAGAGGACTCGTCTTAATTTTTATCCTGAGCAAGTCCAGAGTTGAACATAAGGACACGATCTATTAACATAATTAATTAATCATCAATAGCAATGTTAAGTAATTGATAAATTACCTAGGTCAAAAAAAAACATGCAATGCATTTGCAAATCATATATGAAATAGAATGCATTTTAAATAATTTTTATGCATGTCAAATACTCATTGAATGAAACTAAGTATAAACATGCATATAGACAATTTATACCCTTAACCTATATACAAGACTTGAGCACTATTCAGATAAAGACTGTGATCTAATTCGTGCATCAATATGAAGCTAGATGACCATTAATATATAGATTAGCATACATATCAATTATGAAAAATAGATAATTACTTAAACATCAAATTAGAGAATGAAGTGTGTCATATCAAAAATAATTAAATTAGCTACACAATGAAATTGAAATTGCATCCATTGTATTCATAATGCTCAAGTTATTTAACATTAAATACAAGGGTGATGAATCCCTGATTCTCACTCTTTATTCTTTTATTTTATCTATTTATCTTGGCAAATCATCATGTAAATAGGTGTAAATATAATAAGTTGGTGTTATGCGTGCATCTGTTAATATTGCATAATTAGCACGTATTTGTGCAAAAATAAAAGAATAAAGAAAAAAAGGAGGTATTTAGAATAAATACAGAGTGACCTGAACCCCATAGCTACTCTTTGTTGCACATACTACTTATATATGTAGATAATTATTTTTGATAAAATACAAATACAATATTCTTTTTACCTCTTTGTATATAGTCCTAAAAATAAAAATGAATAAAATAAAAATCAGAAAAAAAAAATTAAAATAAAATCCTTCTTACTTGTACAAAATGCATGTATATATGTTACACTCTTTATTTATTCTATACCTGTAAATAGATCATAAAAATAAAATAAAAATATTTTATACTCCTTAAATTATATTGTAGATAAATAAAAATTAAAATTAGGGTATTTATGTAAAAATAACAAAATAAAAAGTAGTGTACATAATACGCAGGTATATTATACTTGTATATAATACTATATACTTGTTCAAGTGGATTTTACGAAGGTCTAGAGATTTCACAAGGCCAGAAATCCAATCGTCAATTTGACCTCGCACGAAATCCAATCGTCAGATAACAATTAACCCACAATAAATGATCAAGCAATGGAAATAAATACAGAGTTAAAATTTATTATAACTCTACCAAAGATGTTTATACTGCAGATAGTATAGAGTGTCGAACACATGGAACAAGTAGGTAGATCAGGGCAAAATGCACAAAATGTGAATGTGGTGTATTTGTCTATAAGTGTGCTCTTTTTTTATTTAAATTTTTTATTTTAGTTTAGATTATATATTTTTATATTTTTGATTTTAATGTTCTGATTTTATATTTTCTTTTTCTATTTTCCTTTTCTTTTTAATAGAAATATAAACCTGTATAGGGTATATATACAATATAAGAAAGAGAGATGATATATATAAATAGGTAAAATAGTCAAAATATAGATAATAAAATATTATTTGGGTATTTGATAATATTTAACTATTTTTATGCTTTTAAAAAGAATTTAATTTTTATAGATTTTTCAAATCAAAAATACCAAAATAGGGTTTAAAATAAATAGCCGAATTTAGAATGGATAATAAAAATATAAAATAGATTCAAAAACTCTCCAATTTAATTTATATATATAATAGAAATCATATTTAGAAATAGAAATTATATTTTGTGATTTTTTAAGGATTTTATATATTTTTATAAAGGTTTTAGGGGTTTTCAATTTTTTAGACTCTTATTTTATATTTTTCAGTGATTTCTGCTTTAGAATTGTAAAATAAGTAAAAAGTGTAAAATATATTTTTTGGAATTTTTCAAAGAGTTTAATGGGGCTGCCCCAACAATGGTTGCCCCTGCACCATTTTCGGTGTTTTTTTTATTTTTTTTGAAAAAATATCGCCATGTATATTCATCCCTATATCCCTCCTATATGCCACTCAAATTTCGTCAGAAACAAAGACTCCTACGGCCTCCATCAAGATGGTGTCAATTTAAAAATTCATGTTACCGTTAAAAAATGACTGTCTGGATGGAGGTCGTAGGAGTCTGTTTCTGACACAATTCGAACAGCATATAGGAGGGATATAGGGATGAATATACATGGTGATATTTTTCAAAAAAAAATAAAAAAACATTGAAAATGTCGTAGGGGCAGCCATGTTGGTTGCCCCAAGGTGGCAGGCCCATTAAACTCTTTTTCAAAAGGGCCTTATAACTTTAATGTATTTTTTCTTGCAAATAAGGACAAAAAGCCATTTTTTATAAATAATAAATAGACTCAAAATTGCAAATTAAAAATATGGAGTGAAAGTAGATGCAATCAGGAGCAACACCTATTTTTCTAGATTTTTTTCGAGTTATATAGATGCTTGAAATAAATAGAGACAGTAAAGAGAAACTACATTACAAGAAAGGGCTTAAATGTAAATAACAGAAAGATCAGGAGTAAAAATGTAAATTTCAAAGAAATATATAAGTAATTATAAAAGTTTTTGTATGGAACGTAAATACCAAAAAATGGAGGCCCTTGCCTGCAAAATAGCCAAGCTCACATGCACACGCACGTGAGCTTGGCTAGCAAGGAGCAAATCACAAATATCAGAAACTTCAGAGGTCGGATTGCAATTATCACAAATATAAATAAATGGCAGATGAAATTTTATCTACTATTTATCAAATACAAAAAGTAGGCTGGGTAGAGTAGCAAAATTTCCACCCTAAGGCGTGATGAGACGACGGGAGCTGGTTCACTAATACACATGGCAATCATCCGACAACCTATATTGCTTCGGCGAGGATGCTATAGATTAGATCATCGTAAGGTCATAAACGGCTCGGGGTGGCTTCTTATCCGACGGCAGCTGAAGCATTTGGAAGAACAAGAGAGGATCGACGATGCTGGGTATATGTGGATGAATGCTCGAAGAACTCGAGCTTTGCGAGTTTGAATCAACCAAAGCTCGAGTCTCCTTGCACCTGGGACTTCTTCGACAGCCTCGATCAGTTCCTGCAACCCCTCTTCGACACCCATGTCACTCCAATGAGTCCGGGGGATGGTGATTGAGCCCCTGGAGCTCAATCTCCTTCGTCCGATCTGGGGGGTGCTCTAGAAGGTGAAATCTAAGGCTTAGAAATCTCCTTCAGGTCCTGCAAAGAAAATAGGAACACGACAACACAAAAGAGAAAGAGACCTAGCTTTTATTGGCGAGCGAGTGGCGTGCGTGGAGTAGATGACTATGGATGGAGCTCAAAGGCTCCGGCAAGTTGTATGAAACCTAAATCTACACTAATTACTCAATGAAATGCCAAAGTCAAAGCATGAAACTAAGGAGCCAACTTACAACTAAATAAATAAAAAAATCAAAGGAAAAATGCAACCTCAACTGGCCAGAAAGCATGGAGATGAACCTCGACATCGGAGGCCACCGAAGGTGGTGGAGCGCTCCTCCAACTGCTTCCTCGATCAACCTAAAGGCTCCGATTGAATGTTGTCACCATTCCTTCTTCAGTGTGTGTCTTAGGGAGAGAAGAAAGTGGTCAAATGAGGTTTAAATTCGAAAAGGGTGAGATGGGAGGTTTTTGTACAAGGTGGTTGACAGGGTGAGAAGAACGAGAGAGACCTCACGAATCACTGCTCCAATCCTCGATGTAAAGCCTAGGCATGTAAGATCGATTGACGAAGAGAAAAAGTCGTCAAGGGAGCTAGTAGAAATGGTGCAAGGTCTGGCCACGAAAAAATCGATAAGATGGGTGGAAATCAATGTCTGACAAGGTGCTAGAGGCAGGTCAGAGAGTCTCGGACCCTCCTAGTTGGTCCATGTGGACCAACCAAGAAAAATCCTAGAAAAAGATTTTGAAATTCATTTAAAAATAATAATAATTTTATTGATTTTATGTTATAAAATAAAAAATATTTATTTTTTTGAGTTATTTTATCATGATTTTTATTTGTTTTTTTGAGGTGTATAATTACAAGTTACTTTTTATGGGCTCTGTATATGTATATTTATCTATGTATTTTAATCTTTTATTTTTATTTTGTATTTTGATTTTATTAATTAAGTTTATTATTTTATAAATTTATAACTTAATTTTATACACTTGAAAATATTTTTATTTTTATTTTTCTTATTGATATCTTCAATTAAATAACTATCGTATTATCTATATAGGTATAGATGTAGCTATTTCATCTTTGTATTTTATACAAGTATTTTTTTAAGGTTTTATTTATATTTTTATTCTTGTTTTCATATGTACATATATTAAAAATAATATTTGCAAAATTATAAAAATAATAAATTATAAAAATAATGAATAAAAATAAAATGAATATTTTAATCGGTATAAGTATACAATGTGGGTCTAAAACCTAACTTTCAAACCATAACTCCAAAATATATGAAACACCTTAATTAAAAAGATTACTAAAAGTTATATATAATTAAAGGTGATTTTGATATATTTTGAGTTTTTATTTGAGAGATATGGGTCTGGGAAGTCAGATTTTGGAAATTTATTCTGAATATATCGTTGTATTTGTATATTATTTTTGTATGAAATAAATTTTGTATTTTTCTATATTTAATTATCTTCAACTTTCATATTCAAAGTTTCTTTATTTGATGTATAAAATGTGGAATTAAAAATAGGTCCCAAAAATGAATGAAAATGGATAAAATAAATAAGGATTTTATTGTATTTTGACCCTTATCTCCCCCTATTTTATTCCTTATCGAACTAGTCATCGAATATTTTATTCTTTTTCTTTTCTTTTCTTTGTTCTATAAATTTGGCTTTAAAAATCGTATTTTATACAATATTTACACAATGATGATGCGTGAATGATAAAATGCATGAATTAAGGCGATTTACACGTATTTACTAAGGTTTTCAAGGCCAAATGATAAAATAAAGATGATGAAATGGAGATTCATCATCCCCTATACTTGAATTTGCTAGTTCCTAGCAAACACATATGCAATAAGTGCAGAAAAAGAAAAACAAAGAAAAGAAAATGAAGAAAATGGATTTAATTTAATTATCAAACTTGTCTTCAAAAAATCAATGTTTGGAGCTTAAGTCGGACCTTTGGAATTTTAGTGCGGGAAGAACCTTAATGGGAACCGACTTTGAAATCCAACAACCTTTAAGATTCATAAGACGTTGCTCAAATCTCCTCAATATCCAGGTCAGAATACTTCAACTCATATGCAAACCCTTGTGACTATGAATCTGACTCGTATAGTGTAAGTGAGGGTGGCTCTCCCCAACTGAAATAACAAAGAGACTGACTTCTCCAGTATGACAACCCAATGATTCTCCAATCCAATAACTCCTTCCTCGAGGAGCAGGGTATTCCCTTCTAAGTTCAAGTGACAACCAGCTCAAGAGGAGGGCTGAAGAGAAGAATGGTCGGTATCCAGTGTAGCTACCTATCCTAGGATGCAAGACCAGTGTAGTCAAGTCATTCAGTCGCAGGCTCACACAATTTGACTTTGAAGCTCAAGCTTGCTTATTGACTATACAAATATATACTCCGACGGACATTTTATTTTTAAACAGGCATCTCTACTTTTTTGGAGTTTTTGCTTTTTGTTTTTTTCTTTTTTTTTGAAATACTATGTAGAACAACATTTACATAAGGTGTTTTTCCTCTTGAACCAGTAGATTGTCCCTCTTTTAAAGCATTATTGCAACCCACACTCTCCTGTCTTCAAAATTCATCATCATCGGATGGGTTGGGGTGCACTTCCCTCCCTTGAGGAGGACAAATGTTTCCACTTATGTGTGTCTCATATCGGAAAATCCAATCTCCTCACCACTCCAACTGAATTGAGCCAAGTGAAAGGTGCAGGTGTCCAAGTTAGGTCATTATCAACAAGAGTTGTCTGTGTGCTTCGAAATACTCTACTTAGGCAGCAAAGAATCCATTGAACCAAGTCTTGTGATCCTCAAAGAATTAAGTCAACTAGACCTGAAGTACCTCAATTCCATCTCCTATAAGGTTCCTGTTAATTTGTTAGATTTAAGGTCCAACCAAGCTTCAATCTTCAAATTTTACTTAGACTTGTTCAATCAAACTCAATCCGAAAAAATGCGAATGATATGCAATGCTATGTAGAAACTATTTTTGTGGTGCAAATTTTCAAAGTTTTGAACTTTTTATGTATTTCTGAAAAGATGATGCATATGTAATTTTTTATTTCTCAAAAAGTATTTTATGGATGTTTTTATTATTTATAATTTTGTAAATATTTTTGAGATTTTTGAAAAAAAATAAGATAAAATCCAGGTACAAATGTTTACACGGGGATGCATCTTATAATTACAAGAATAAGATTTCTAAGAATTTACTAGGGGTAAGTGTTCAATTTTACAAATATGTACGTATATATAGAGAAAGAATTTTTGGTAAGATTTATATATTCCTCAAACTTATTTGAAAAGGTTTTTCAAACAATTTTTGAAAAATATAGTCTAAAAAAATTTTTACGAACACTTTTTACAGACATGTATAGCATTTGAAAATCATTTTGCAAAGGTTTTCCCAACAGTATATATAGATTTTTCAAATATTTCTACAACCATTTTTCAAATCATTTGCAAATCAATTTTTAAATATTTTTATTTCACACAAAGAAAACAAATTTTTCAAACAAATATATGTTACAATGGTTGAAAATCCTTAACAAAATGTTTTCCAAATAGTTTTCAAAAGATTTTTCTAAAGGATTTCAAACTATTTTTCAAATATTTTGCAAAAAACATTTTCACCTATTTTATTAATTAGTAAATACAAAAAGAATTAGAAGAATGACAAACATCTTTTTATTAAGGTTTTTATTGAATTTTAATAATACTATTAGACAAAATTATTAAGAAAAATACGAAAGTATGAGTTATGGCTTAAAGTACATACAGAGTATATACGACCCCCCTATACTTAGCTTGAGCTATGTCCTCATAGATCAGAGAGAAAAGAGAAGACATAACTCATAGTCAGTATAGAAAAGTCTAAAGAATAAATAACGAATGAAGATGTGAATGAACGATTGAGAAGTTGACTATCCCCCCTATACTTAAGATCGACTAATCCTAAGTATAGAAAATTATACACAAAGTAGGGAGGGTCAAGGGTGGGAATGAGCAGATAGTACTCAGATTGTCTCCTCCTATACTTAGGTTATGATATCCCTAAGTATAAACCAGAAGAGGAGACAATGGATAGGATCAAAGAATGAAAGAACTCAGGGTGCACACCCCCCTATACTTAGGACAAAGTACATCCTAAGTATAGAAGGCTGACAAAAGGGGTGAATCCTTTTCAGTAGAAAAAGAAGATAGAAAAGGAAAAGAAGAAAGATATCAGAAGATGGAAGAAGATAGATAAGGATGTACACACCACTCCCCCTATACTTAGGGTAAACGAAGCCATAAGTATAGGCAACAACAAGGGTGATGGAAGGAATAAAGAATTAACATTCAGCTCATCCATCCCCCCTATACTTAGGACAAGATACGTCCTAAGCAAGGTACACATGAGAATGGGGTGAATGAGCAAACAGAAGATTGATGGAGGTAAACAAAAGCGGATATACAACAAGATGGATGTACAAAGGATCAAGAAGGTCGAAAGCAAACCTTCTTGCGGTACTGCTCAGGGATAGATGTGATAAGGTGCAAGTCGACATCGGGGTCCTCAGATGAAATAAGCTGATCAGGGTCAACACAGTGAAGCTCCTCAATGGTCCTAGAGTGAAGAGTCACAGATGGGTGAGTGCAAGTAGCGCGGCTAGCTCTGACCTTAGGAGTCTCGCAAACATCATCGTGAAAATGGATGAAATCATCATAGGAAGAAGTGTAGTCAGTGTCATCCTACGAGGTCTCATCTAGGTCAAAACTAAAAGGAATGAACTCATCAGTGGAAGTAGTCGAATCATGTTCATCCTCAAAAGTCTCAACCGGATTGTCTTTCTCATTAAAAGGCTTGAATTCCTGAATAAAAGAAACAAGATCAAATTCGGCCTTTTCAGTCTCATATGAATCTAAGTGAATAGGAACGAACTCATCAGTGCAAGTAATCGAGTCATGTCCGTCCTATCTAGTATATGAATTCGCCCTCCGTTCTAAGGTATCAATCAAGTAAATCATGTGGATGTCATCAACACAACGCCAAGTCCCAACAGAAGGAACTCTGAGGTCCATGCTCTCCAAGCCTTCCTCCTTGAATAGGAATTCTTGGGTCTCACTGGAATCCATTAGGCAGTAAAATTCTCTAATGGTCTCATCAAGGTCATGTCCCTCGGGGTCAGACAAAATTGATGAAGGTGCATTAGGTGTAGGCCTCCGGTAAGCTGTGGGTGCGGTGATCAAATTTCACTCTTGTCAACAGGACGGAAACGAATCTCTCCTGATCCATAATCAATAAAGACCCTCGCAGAGGCGAGGAATGGTCGTCCCAGGATGATTGGAGAGTGCTCCCCTATGGAGGTCTCCATGGGAATGACAAAATCAACTGTGTACCTCGTGCCCTGAATCGAAATAACGACATTTTCAAGGATACCCTTCGTCCTCTTGATAGATCCATCGGAAAATTGAACAATCATCTGTGTTTTTTTAGAGTCTCTAAGTGAAGAGATTGTATCAGCAAGATGGGTAATATGTTAAACGAAGCACTGCCATCAAGGAGAGTCTGTTCACATGTGTGGTCAGAGATGGTGCAGCTAATGAATGTTGTGGTAGTGTTCTTTTTCCTAGGAATAGGACGATGTGTGATGGGATGGGCAATGGCCATGGTCAAGATATGATGCTCAAATCTGCTCCTTTGCTTTCTCTTCTTGGGAAGCAGAGCAGATAAATTGATCATGGCCTACTGAAGTGGGGCACGGATGATCTCATGAATGGTAACCACCACTTAGGGTTCAGTCAATAATTTTTAAAATTTTTGGACTTCATCGACACAAGGAAGGAAGTCGAAATCATCATATACATGAGGAATTCAAAGAGCAATATGTAGAGCAGCATCCTTGGGGTCAATTGTGGGACAAGATGTGAAAGGATGTGTGGTCAAGGGATCTGACAAGTGGGCACTCTCCTCACAGTTTGAGTCAACCAATGGTCTCCGAACTCTTTTTGGATTTTTAAAATTTTCTCATTTTTTTGTATTTTGGGCGATCGTTAGCTATGATAATAATGCTCATATGAATATGAATTCTCAAAGAATGGAGCATCATGTTGGATATTATTTACGCTAAATATATCATTCATCCTCAAGTTCATATGCTCCATTTTCTGATTCAATGTCTTAAGTGTGGAAATCATGAAAGGTGATTCCAAAATCTCAGGATCGGGTGTGTCGAACTGTAAAGGTGATGGTGGTGGAAATGATGGGAAAAGGTCAAAGTCTGAGTCACGAAATAGTGAGTTGGTCGGATATGTACAAAAGTTAGGAGAAAAGTCCTCCTCGAAAAAGAGAGGTGGACCAGCTGGAGTGAATGATGGTTGCGAAAAATCTGGACAAAAAATGCTCCAATCGGCCAACTCGAAACAAGAGAAAATGATCGGGAGAGCATGATGGTCAAGTCAAGAGAAGTTTGAAGAAAGGGCAAGTGCGCAGAAGCGATCTAGGATACACACAAGAAATCACAGGCAAACCCACACAAAACAAACCCTCAATTAACATACTCAACTCGGTGAAGACTGTGAAAGCACGGTCTTTTTATCTTGTTTGTTTTAGAGTTAGGTGAGACATCCAAAAGATGTGCAAACACATAGGAGGCTGAATGGGATTTGGGCACTAGTCCTCAGGTTGTGCGTGAGCTAGTAAAAGCAAAGACAATGAGGGGATTACTCGCCCCAAGACAAGATTGTTCTTTTTGGTCTTTCAAGTAATATTAGCAGTTCCAATTTTATTGGTTATCACTTTTTTTGGATTTTAATAAAAATGCACGAGCCTAACGAGGAGTCAATTTTACTTAGCACCTAGATTGGCAAAATCATAGGTAGAGAGATGGAAAAGCAATGCTAGTGACGAAAACGATGATGAATGCTAAATTGTAAATACTCACCTTGCCTTCAACACTCTACATGCAAAGATGCTCAGCAAAATTGAAACCTACACTATATGCTAATGCAAGCCGATGAAATCGCCTTAAGTTCATAAATTTCTATTATCGTGAAGAGCCAATGCTAATGACTTAGAATGAAACCAAAGTGTCTGGTCCTGGAGTCTCCTCGGTGCCCACAACAATGGGTCCTGCAAGCGCTGTATAGAGAGCTCTCGCAGCACGGTGTTCCAAGACTAAGTGAGAAGCAATTCAAAATTTGACTAGATCCAAACGTAGACTATAGGAACAGGAAAATATAATTAATTGTTCGAACCTACTCTATCGTCAAGAAATCCTAAACCGAAGGGCTCATTCACACAAAATAAAACAAATCGGAAAACAAAAGGAAAAAAAGGCATAAAATGAGACAAAAACTGCGGTGAGCTCCCATGTGAACAAAAACTTAGAAATTGGGCACGAATGTCCAAAGTCCTTAGTACCTGTATTATTACAAATAATAAGGGTCTATCTTTCACTTAAATTACACAACAAAAAGATACAATAAAATAAATGGAGCTAAGTCTTCAAAAATTCTCTAAGTCCCTTTGGAGCTAGGTCGACAAGCTGAAGCCGGCTTCACGTGGGTGCGTAGGCGCCTAGGGTAGAGCGCCTCCCTCGAGTTGTGATTCCTCGCACAAAGTCAACAAAGAGATGGGTTAGAAAGATCAAACAAGTATATCATATAATAGGGGAAATAATGGAAGCACAAAAATAGGCAGATAATCATAATCAATCAAAATCAAATCTATACATTGTTCGTCCCCAGCAACGATGCCATTTGTTGAAGCAGATTTTGAGGAGGTCTAGAGATCCACAAGGCCAGAAATCCAGTCGTCGAGTGAACCTCGCACGAAATCTGATCTTCAGACAACAACTAACCCATAATAAATGATCAAACAATGAAAATAAATACGGATTTATTTGTTATATCTCTACAAAAGATGTATATAGTGCAAGTAATGTAAAGTGCCAAATACAGGGAACAAGCAGGTAGAACGGGGGAAAATGCACAAAATATGAATGTGTTGTATTTGTCTATAATGGTGCCCTTTTTTGTGGCTTTTAATTTTTTTTATTCTGGATTTTCTATTTTTATATCTTGATTTTAATTTTCAGATTTTGTGTATTCCTTTCTATTTTATATGTTTTTATAATTTCCTTTTCTTTTAAATAGAAATACAAAGTTGTATAGAGTATATATACAATATAAGTAAGAGAGGTAATATACATACAAATAGGTAAAATAGTCAAAATATAGAGAATAATTTTTTTGGGAGATTTTGATAATATTTTAATTATTTTTAAGAAATTTTTCTAATTTGTATATTTTTAAAGTCAAAAATACCAACAATAGGGTTTAAAGTAAATAGCTGAATTTAAAATAAGATTAAAAAAATAAAGCAGAGTCAGAAATTCTCCAAGCTAATTTTTTATATAGATAATAATAGAAATCAAGTTCAAAAAAAGAAATTATATTTTTTTATTTTTTAAGGATTTTATATATTTTTATAAGGGTTTGAAGAGTTTTTCAATTTCTTAAAGTAATCTTTTATAGATCCTAGTGATAATTTGTTCTGGAGTTGTAAAATAAGTAAACAAATGTAAAATATAATTTTTGGAATTTTCTAAAAGGGTTTTCTAATTTTTATGTATTTTTTCTTGCAAATAGGGATAAAAAGGCACGTTTTTATTTTATATAAAAAAGAAATAGATTTAAAATTCAAAATAAGAATATGGCACGAAAGTGGATGCAATGAGGAGCAAATACTATTTTTGTTGATTTTTTTGAGTTATATAGATGCATCAAATAAATAGAGACAACAAAGAAAAACTACATTACTAGCAAGGGCTTAGATGTAAATAACAAAGAAATCATGTGTCAAAGTATAAATTTTACAGAATTATATAACTAATTATAAAAGTTTTTGGAATGAACGTAAATACCCAAAAATGTAGGCCCTTGACTACAAAATAGTCAAGCTCACGTGCACGCGCACGTGAGCTTTGCTGGCAAGGACCAAATCGCAAATATCAGAAACTTCAGGGGCTGGTTTTCCATTATTACAAATATAAATAAATGTCAGATGAAAGTTTGTCTACTATTTAGCAAATACAAAAGTAGGCTTGGTAGAGTAGCAAAATTCCCACCCTTAGGCGTGATCATACGGCGGGAGATCACGTGGCAATCATCTGACAACCTATACCGCTTCGGCAAGGACGCTCCAGATTAGATCATTAAAAGTTCATCAACGGCTCAGGGGTGCTTCTGAATTGATGGCAACTGAAGTGTTTGGAAGAATAGGAGAGGATCGACGGTGCTGGGTATATCTGGATGAACGCTCGAAGAACTCGAGCTTGGCGATTTTGATTCGGCCAAAGCTTGAGTCTATGTGCACCTAGGACTCCTTCGACGGCTTCGATCAATTTCCGGGCCCCTCTTCGACACCCAAATCGTTCCAATGTGCTCGGGGGCTGGTGATTGAGCACCTGGAGCTCAAGCACCTTCAGCCGACATGGGGGTGCTCCAAAAGGTGAAATCCAAGGCTCAAATGCCTCCTTCAAGTCCTGCAAAATAAATAGGAACACGACAGCACAAAAGAGCAAGAAACCTGACTTTTATTGGCTAGTGAGTGGCATTTGTAGAGTAGATGATGGTGGACGGAGCTCAAAAGCTCTGGCAATGTGTTTGAAACCTAAATCTACACTATTACTCAATGAAATGCCAAAGTCAATGCATGAAACTAAGGAGACAACTTACAGATAACTAATGGGAAAAAATAAAAGGAAAATGTAACCTCAACTGACAAGAAATCCAGGAGATGAACCTCGACATCAGAGGCCGACGAAGGTGGTGGAGCGCTCCTCCAACTGCTACGTCGTCAACCTAAAGGCTTTGATTGAATGCTGTCACCAATCCTTCTTCATTGCATGCCTTAGGGAGAGAAGAAAGTGGTCAAAGGAGGTTCAAATTTGAAAAGGGATAGAGGGGAGGTTTTTGTAAAAGGTGGTTGACAGGGCGAGAAGAACGAGGGAGATCTCACGAATCGTTGCTCCAATCCTCGAGTAAAGCCTAGGCGTGAAAGATCGATTGATGAGGAGAAAAAAGTCGTCAAGGGAGCTAGAAAAAATAGTGCAAGGTCTGGTCGCGAAAAAATCTAGAAGATGGGTAGAAACCAATGTCTGAGAAAGGTGCAAGAGGCGTGTCAGAGAGTTGACTCGCGGTCAACTCTCGGACCCACCTGGTTAGTCCATGTGGACCAACGATGAAAAATCCTGGAAAAAGATTTCGAAATTCATTTAAAAATAATAAATGATTTTATTGATTTTAGGTAATAAAATAAAAGAATATTTATTATTTTCTGAATTATTTTATCATGATTGTTGTTTTTTTTTTTAGGTTTATAATTACGAGTCACTTTTTGGGGGCTTCATATGGATATATTTGTCTATGTATTTTAATCTTTTATTTTTATTTTGTATTTTTTATTTTAATAATTAAGTTTATTATTTTATAAATTTATAACTTAATTTTGTACACTTGAATATATTTTTATTTTATTTTTCTATTGTGGACCTTCATTTAAATAAATAGTTGTATTATCTATATAGGTATAGATACAGGTATTTCATCTATGTATTTTATACAAGTATTTTATTTTAAGATTTTCTTTAGGTTTTTATTCATGTTTTAATATGCACGTATATGAAAAATAATATTTAAAAATATAAAAATACAAAATTATAAAATTAATGAATAATAAATTAAATAAAAATTTTAATAGGTACAAGTATACAATAGGGGTCCAAAACCTAACTTTCAAATCGTAACTCCAAAAAATATGAAACCACCTTCATTAAATAGCTTATTAAAAGTTATATACATTTAAAGGTGATTTCAATATATTTTGAATTTTATTTGAGAGATATGTATGGGAATTTGGGATTTTGGAAATTTATTGTGAGTATATCTTTGTATCTGTATATTATTTTTGTATGAAATAAATTTTGTACTTTTTCTATATTTAATTATCTTCAACTTTCTTGTTAACAGTTTCTTTATTTGAATTATAAAAACTGGAACTGAAAATATATCCCAAAAAATGAAGAAAAATGGATAAAATAAATAAGGATTTTATTGTATTTTGCCCCTTATCTCCCCCTATTTTATTCCTTGTCGACCTAGTCATCGTGATGCCTAGGTCTCAAGGTTTCGGGTCATAAAATACTTTTAATATTTTATTCTTTTTATTTTCTTTTCTTTATTCTATAATTTTGGCTTTATAATTTGTATTGTATACACTATTTACACAATGATGCATGAATGATAAAATGCATAAATTAAGATTATTTACACGTATTTACTAGGATTTTTAAGGCCAAAATGATAGAATAAATATGATGAAATGAAGATTTATCAATATTGTATATAGACTAATTTATTTTTCATAAAAATAATTAAAATTCATAGAAAAATCCTTGAAAAATAATAAACATTTTTCATTTTATTTATTATTTCATTAAAAACCATTTTTTTTAATTTAATTTACTTTATTTTTCTTCTCTAGTTTGTACTGTAGTCTATTTTATCCTCTTCCTACACCACTTCTGATATGTCCACGTCGGATTGTTGACTCCAGTCAACTGATCCCCTCGAGTAACCTTCTTCGTTGGATCGGGTTTCGCCCGAACTTCGCCATTTTCTCTAGACCTGATCCAATATTATTTTCACCAAAACTTTTGCTCCGAGTATAGAGGGTGGATCCCTAATCTTCGCCTGACCCTCTTCTCTTCGATCTGAGCCTCGGTTCGCAGGCCACACCTCCTCCTTGACGGACCCCCAAGCCTATATATGGTGTATCGTCCCCCTCCTTTCCCTACACCTTTTGCTGCTCCACCTCTTCGGTTGCGCCTGCCTCTTCCTTTCCAGAGTGACGGTGAGGGAGAAGGTGAGGGCATCATTAGGGGCATGGTTACCCTAGGTCCGACGAGCTCTGCCTATGCTCCACCGCAAGGAGCTCCAGCCTCTGGAACCGCCGTCCATTGAGGCTATCACCTCCGTGGTCTTCGTCTACGGCTCGCTGGCGATCTTCTTCCACCTTCAGGTATCATCTTCACCTTCTATCATCCATTCAATCCATCGCATATATGAGAAACACGGCATCTCTGACATTCCTATTCCATACCATGTTTCCCTATCATCTGATGCCACTCCACCTCACTTCGACTTCCTAATCGCTTCTACATCTGCTCCGCGACCCATCACATAGCTCCAGCCATCAGTTTTGAGCCCCGCTTAGGTCGAATCCTCCACTCGCTGGAGACCTTCCTGTTCACTCCTCGCCTCTGTTTTTGCACTTATGCGTTCTCACCCTCGCCAGAGCATTATCTCCGAGAATGACCCTCTTCTCCTCCAGGGTTTACACGCTAGGAGGCCTCATTTGGAGGTCCAAGAGTCCAAGGTTTTATTTTATAAAAAAAAATAAAATGGGAACAAATCCCTTAAAATCACCAAAAACATTTGAATATTTGAAAAATATAAAAATATTTTAGTTTCCTTTTTTTGAGTATTTTTTACTCTTAATAAAAATTGTTGAAGCTTGCTTGTATCATGTTCTTTTTATTACTCTCTTTATTTTTTCTAATTTTGAAAATATAAAAAATGCATTTTATTCTTTGATTAGGACTACTCCGTAGGTTTCACTCGTGCACCTTATGTTCGACCCCGGTCGCTATACCAGGTTAAATAAATAACAGAGATGGATAACATTGGATTTTATGCTTTGATTGTCTTATTTATGTGGTCCTGATTTTTCTTGATTGACCGAATTGATTGGTTGAGAACAACGACTTGTGATTATTTTTTCGTCTTAGTCGATCTTGATTTTCATGTCATCAGAATGGCGTTGTTGCTGTAGAGCATGACTTAGTAGTATTTTTACATTTTGTAGATATTTTTATCTCTATCTTATATAACAGTTTTCAGACATTCTCCCTGCTTTGCTTTTTGTGTGAGGGGACTCTACGGCTCTCGGTTGGAGTAACCGCACCTAAGGAGGAGCAGAAGGATAGGAGAAGTGGTTATATTAGATAGAGTAGAGTAGGATAGTTAAATTTATTAATCAGCACATTCATTATTATTGTTGTAATAATACAGGGACACTCAAACTTTCGTGGACACTTGAGGCTTATCAGGGTTTGTTTTATCGAGAACCAGTGTGCTCGAGGGATCTCACCGTGGTTTTTGCCGGTTTTGTTTTCTTAGCATTTTTATTCTTTTTGATTCTCGAAGAATTTGGCCCTTAGATCCAGGAATTTCTTTTATTGCAACGTAATTACTTAAGGCCCAATCCCTAATATCTTGCTTGCACCTATAGATTCGTAACGGGACCTTATTGATAATTAATAATAAAAAGTTAGATTAATTAGATTTGGGTCCACACGTCGTGAGGAACCACATACATCGCTATCAGGACCCATTGTGGCAGGCATCGAGTGGTTACCAAGATTGGACTCAGGACTTGATTTAGTTACCTAGCTGTCGTTCTTCACGATCATTAGAAGTTGCTCATCTAAGGTTGTTTTCTTCTTGCATCATTTAAATTAGTTTACATTTCTGTCTTTAAATTTATGCGTGGAACACCATGCATGTAGAGTGCTGGTGATTGGTAAGGATCTCTTACTTTGCATGCATCATAGTGTTTGATTGTGCATCAGCTTTTTCGACTTCTCCCCTTTTTTTGGACTTTAAAAATCAAGAGATCAAAAAAATTGTTAGGCATTTTATTGTTATTGAAAAATACCAAAAAAGAGAAAACCTTAAAACTGGGACTGCTAAACAAACTTGATCTTAAAAGATACCTCACATAAAAAATCTATCTTGGGAGGGTCATCCCCTCATTGTTCGGTTTGCTTGCACGAGAGAGTGACTTGTACACTAGGCTAGAGCCACACATAATATCTCGTTAGACTACTGGTCTTGGAGTTAGTCATTCTCCAGTGAGGTTCTCTCTGGTATCCGGTAACCCGGGCTGCGACGTCCTTAGCAGAACGAGTTTATCGGGTAGTCGGTAAATGATCCGCAACGTGTACTGGCTAGGAAAGATCTAGCTTTAGGAGTGGACTAGTTTCTTGGGAGCATTGGGTTCCTAACAGCTTGCTTAATCGTTCTACAAGACTGAACTACCACCTAAATAAAATTAACAAGATAAATGACCTAACTCTTACCGCCATCAGCTCAGTGTTGCGTAGGTGAATTGAGGATTTGATTGCTGATCTTGTTTGTTTCCATATATTATCTGCATCTTCTACTACATGATGATGATGGGTCACAGGTCCCTTAGGTTGCCCCTAGCAGCACTGCTCTCGAGCACTCTGACTCACTCATCTGGGCATGTTCTAGAGAGCTTGGACCAGCTCTTTGAACCCAAGTTCGATTCCACCATGTTCCCCCTTGACCACCCTTCTTTTAGTCCCGAGGTGCCCGAGCAGAGAACAGCACAACTATTTGTTCATTTCGTGGCACCTAAGTTGGTGTCTTTTGCCTTTTTAGAGACTCAAGAGATGGCCAGCAGCAGCGGACGCACTGATGGATAGTCCTAGAGTGGCACATATGTTTTAGATCAGGGCGCCATCAACAACACCTTTTTAGCATCCCTAGAGATGATGCAACGTTAGATCCGAGATTAGGGAGCATTTATGGTTGAGGTCCGTCAAGAGTTAGAGCAGATGTGAGCTAATAGAGAAGAGCAGCAGCGAACAACTGGTGGAGACATCCCCATAGTTGGAGGAGGAGCCAGAGGCCATCCAGAAGAGTTGGAGGATTAGCCAGAGCTGGCCAGGCAGCCACGACTGATGAGACAGTCACACAATCCTGGTGCAACTCTTGCATACCGCTGGATCCAGTTGTCGGCAGTTCTGGGCAACTTCAAGCTTCCTCCCCAGACCATTCAGCTCTTGTCAAAGTTCCATGGGCTTGCCACCAAGGAGCCACATCTGCAACTACAGGAGTTTGAGATGATCTGCAGCACTATCCACGACAGATTCATGGACAAGGACACTATCAATGTATTGACATTCCCTTTCTCTCTGGTAGACAGAGAAACCTACTAGCTGAAGCATTTGGGGAGATACATCCAGCTTCAGACCGAGTACGTGAACCAATACTATCCACTTGATCGGACGAACGTAGCACGAGATCTGATCAAAAATTTCTCCATGATCCCAACGAGCAGTTCTATGAGGAATGGGAATTTCGTGAGCTCATCGACCGCTGTCCACATCATGACATATCCAATCCCAACCTAGTATAGAGCTTTTTTTGTGGGCTTATGATAATCGCTCATGCTACCCTTGTTAATTAGAGCAAATTAATGTCCAAATTAATTACTAATGTTCGTTGCAGTCGGATAATGAGAGGGAATATCAAAAATCACTTTTAATTTAAGCAAGTCAATTTCGAGTGACAACTTTTTTTACTTGGTGGAAATCCAAGGTCCAACTCAGGGAGGCATCTGTCTCCTTAGGTGCATTTTTAGCAAATTTTCAATGTTCGATTTTCGATGGAATATTTTTGGTTTTTTCGGTTTTTTTATGCAAGACACATGCAAAATCAGGCCAACTTACAAGTTAAATCAGAAATATGGTCAAATTAATTCCAAAAATTATGAAACTTGGACAGATTATGAAATATGATGAACTTAAGCTAGCCTAATTTTTTTAGAATTTTTAGATGCACGGATAATAAAATATGCAGACTTTAGTGACAATGACTAAACCAATTTTAATAATTACCAAACGATTATATTTCTCAGAAACAAAATTAATCCATATAGATCTAATTAAGAACTATCCAAATCAACTTGAATTTCGTTAAAATAATTCACGGTTGATTAATTAAAAAATCGATTAAGGTTTTCACTAAATAATTTTTCTAGGACAAATATACATGCAAATGGGATGATTTTTGGATATGTTGTAGCATAAACTTAGATCTAGCAATGATGATTTTTCAAGGATTTTTCGATAAGTAGACAGTGCGCAATCAATTAATCAATGAAAATGGGCAAAATATTGTAATTTTCACAAATTAATTTCCATAAATATTCTGCAAATCAGAAAAATACAAAAAAATGATAAAGTGGTAGAACAAAAGTTATACTACACAATGCAATTTTCGAAATTAAAAATGGATGACAGAATGATGACAAAATAAATATGTAAATGCAGGGGTACGAATACAAAGAAAATAAATGCCAAATGCCATGAATGCAATACAGGGACTTGAATGAAATTACCGGGAAGTTAAACTTTCTTTGATAACTTGCAAGGGGTGTCAAGTGTCCCCTTTGCAAATCACCATTTGTTTATTGTGCGATACTTCTCCAATGAAACAGGGGAGGCCGATGGAGGAGCTTCACGGTGGGAAAGCTTGAAGGTGGCCTGCGGTGGAGACGCGTGAGGAGGGCGGCGGCGTCGGCGGAGTGGGCTGGACGGCGTGGGCCTTGCGCTGGACACGCGTCATGCGACCAAAGAGGGAAGGCGCCCGCGCGCTGTTGGCGCAGCAGCTGGCTGCTGCGAGTTGGCGCCGCGGCCTTGGCGTGGGTTGGAGGGTGACATCGGCGATCTGGGACGAGGCAGAGAAGGCGTGAGGGCGCTGGCCAGAGGCGGAGCAGCCGGTTCGCGGGGCGGACGTGGCTCCTCTGCTGCGTGGCGTGGCAGTGGGCTGCAAGCAGCTGGGCGCGCACTGTGCAAGGGGGCGGACGCGTGCAAGGTGACTGACGGGGTGCGGCGGGGTCTGTCGCGGAACTTGGTGGGCGATGATACCTGCAATCAAGGAGGGAGCTCGAGCGTGGCTCGACCGTGGTGGGGGAAGAAGAAGAGAAGGAAGGGGAGTACGTGGGGGATTTCACCAAGTACTCTTTTTCACATGCATTTGTTTAGGGAGCGTAAATAATTGATTAATCGATTGATGAAAACTCCTCGAAAAATTAATTAAAAATCACCGTTGCATTCGCAACATGTGATTTATCCGTTGACGTGCGATCGATTTTGTGATTCTGTGATCGGACGAGAATGAATCGAAGAGAGAGATGTAATGGTTGTAGGAGAGGAAGAAGAAGAGAGGAAGAAAATTACCTGGATATGGAGTCGGATGCTTGTGAAAGAGAAACTTAGAGCTCCTCGGTTCCTCGCTCTAGACCTCGGCGAAGGTCGAGCTCGGGCAGCTGCGGTTTGTGGCTGTGGCGGTGGATGGAGGGCCACCGGATCTCGCCTAGAGGAGTAGGGTCGTCGCTCCCTGTTGGCACTCTCTCCCTTGCTGTCACCAAAGAAGGAATGGAGCTCTCCTCTCCCTTAAGTGAAAATGGCGGATGGGTATGAATGGAGGGGTGAAGGAGATTATAAAGAGGAGGAGTAGGCAGTTGGAGAGGAGATGGAGAAGATGGGGTGGGATGGGAGGTGTCGAAGAGGCCTCTCCCTTAAGTTAAGGGAGAGTGGAGAGGAATGGGTAGAGAGGAGAGAGGTGATGCCACTTGGCGTTAGGGTGCGGCCATGTGGCATTTATTTATTTAGTAGCCAAAAACCAAGGGATTGACACGTGGCGGCTTCCGGAGCCACCACGTGTCGCTCTCAGAAAAATCCAAAGCTAAATGGAAAGAAAAATCAAAACGATATAATAAAAGGGGTTAAATCAAAAAGTGGTTAACACAAATGTTGCTCGTCTCGATGAGATCTACAACTTTCGTGAAGGGTCGAAAATCAAACGAGATCTTCTGTACAAAAGCATATTTTTGGGCGGTACCTTATAGGTATAAAATACTGCATTTTATCTTTTACAATTTTTAGTCATTTTTTAAATAAGTGAAAAAATCAAATAAAGTTAGAAAATGTTAGAAGAATATTTACAATTTAATCTAATTTTTTTGGATTTTTATAATGAAGAAAATAAAAGGATAAAAATGAAGGGCAAAACGGTCAATATATACAATATACAAAAAGGGCCCAAAACCCAAGTTTTGCATATGAGCTCCGATTTTAATGAAATTAGTCTTGTTTCGAAGGTCTTTGAATGTATTTTACTTTAAAAGTGAGGACCTAATTCGGAGGTCGTATGAGAGAGATATGCGCATTTTAAGGTTCATGGTTTCAAACTTGGCTTGGGGTTTTATTGGTCAATTTTAACAAGTTAGTATTTTTTGATATTTTTCTTTAATTAGTGTTAGTCATATATACACAATAAAGTTGATTTTATTGGATTCAGAGTTAGTATAAAATATATACAAATAAGGTATTTTATCTAATATACAGGTGAATATATACAAGTGAAATTGGGCTTCTTATTTAATGTCATATGAATGCTAAAATGCAGATATTATGCTTGCATGCATGAATGTTAATTATGCAAGATAAGTGGAAATATGCATCTATTTACTCGGGAACAAGCTTCTATTTTTATCTTTTAGAGTGATGAATCACAGATTCATCAACCCCCTATACTTAAACCTTGCTCGTCCCCGAGCAACTAAAATGAAAGGAAGAAGTGAAATGAGATTGGGTTCCATACCAAGGTCATGAACAAAAGTTGAAAATGGAGCTTGACTCGACCTTTGGATTAATTGTGTGGTAGAACCTTATTGGGACCTGAACTTAAGACCTAACAGACTTCAAGTTCCACAAGTCTTCTATTCAAGACGCCTCAATAGTCAGGTCAAAACAAATCCTCAAACGCAAATTTCTGATGACTATGACTCTTACTTGTACTGTGTAAGTGTAAAATAGCTCTCCACATCAGAAATGGCTCAGAACCAGCCTCCTCTAACAAGGTAACTCAAATAACCCAATCCAATAACTCTTTCCTCGAGGAGCGGGGTATTCCCTTCTAAGTTCAAGTGCGACCAGCTCAAGAGGAGGGGGTAGAGAAAAGAATGGACGGTAGCCAGTGTAGCTACCTATCCTGGGATTCCTGACCAGTGTAGTCAAGTCATCCAACTGCAGACTTCTTGCTAATATACATACTCTGACAGGAATATTTTATTTTTTTGGCCTATCTATTTTTTTGGAGTTCTTGCATTTTTTCTTTTTTTTTCTTTTTTTGGAACTATATATAAGGTGCAGCATGTACATCAGGAGTTTTTCATCTTGAGCCAGTAGACTATCCCTCTTTTGAAGCATTATTACAACCCACAGCATCCTGTCCTTAGACTTCAACACAACCAGACTAGATTGAGATGCACTACCCTCCCAGAGGAGGACGGATGTTTCCACCCGTGTGCTACTCCAAGCTAAAGGATTCTACTTCCTCAACACCTCATCAATGAAGAGATACGTGCATTGTGCTTTGTTCAAGTTAGGTCACTGTCTAAAAGAATCATGCGTGTGCACGAGATATTCTACTTAGACTAATCAAGATGACATGTGAACATAGACTTGTGGACTCAAAGAATTAAGTCACTTGACCTGAAAAAATATTAACTCCAGTTCCTATAAGGTTCCTCTGAAATTAGGTGGATTAAGGTCAAATCAAGTCCATCCTCAATATCTACTCATAACTCGGTTCAGAACCCACTAGCTTTTCACTTTGCATATGCAAGATATGCAGATGAGGTGCAGATGACATGCTATGAATGAAATGCAAGACTCTTTTTTTTTAAATGCAAGGATGATATGCAAGAGTAAATAAGAAGCCGTATTTTCAACATATATTTTTTTGGTATACAACAAATTTTATTATTTACAACAAGTTTTTAGTTTACACATAATATACATAGTATACAAGTTTTTTTGTATACATCCTATTTTACAACAAATCTTACAAGATTAATTTTATACAAGTATTATAGTACAAAATTACAAGTAAAAATTTTTTTTCATTTTCTACTCACCGCATAATTATTACATAATATATACAAAAACACGCAAGAATACGTGAAAGTACGAGCTATGGGAAAAGTATATATATAATATATACATGCCCCATAATTATTGCATAATATATACAAAAACACGCGAGAATACGCGAAAGTACGAGCTATAGGTAAAGTATATATGTAATATATACACGCTCCCCTATACTTAGCATGTGCTTTGTCCTCAGAGCACGAAAAGCGATCCAAAAGACATAGCTCGTGCTAAGCGTATGAGCTAAAAAATATAAAATGTATAGAAGTCGCTCCGCCCTCCTATACTTAGGCTCCGGCAGCCTAAGTGTAGAAGAAGATCAAAAAAATGGGGCGAACGAGGACAAGAGGGGAAATGGATGAGTATATACACGGCGGGGATCGGTTCCCCCTATACTTAGGCTCAGGTCAGCCTAAGTATAGGACGGAAGTGAGTATGAGGACCAATGTGATCTGGAGAATGTACAAAGAACCGACTCAAGTGACTCCTCCCCCCTATACTTAGGATCTGGTCATCCTAAGTACAGTCCAAGATAGTGATCTAATGAGGCGGGGATGGGTTATTAGAGTCGCGTGGGAGAGAGGATAGGATGTACAAGAATGATGATATATATACAAATGAGTCGGTCTGAATCTTTCAAGATGTTGCTGATGGCTGGAGCTCACTGCTGCAAGGTCTCCTGCGCGGCTCGAGGTGTATCTGCTGAATCTGTCTTGCGCATAAACACAATTTCCTCAATATGGACTAACTGCTCCTTGGATTCGACGAAGTGTTTTAACAGTTGTCCATTCACAAGGGATGTCGGTGCGTCATCTGCGAGATCTGAGATCTCGACACATCTACTATCATGCACCGCTCGGACAATGAATGGGCCCGTCCATTTGGATTTCAACTTGCCTTGGAAAGTCTTCAGCCTTGCATTAAACAGCCATACCTTATGTCCAGGAACAAAGGTCATTCGTCTGATATATCTATCATGCCAATGCTTCACCTTGTCCTTGTACACCAAATTGTTGTCATATGCACGATTTCTGACTTCCACAAGTTCAGTCAGATCCATCTCTCTCTGCTTCTGCCCAAGGTGTGTGTTCCAGTTGACCTTCTTAATTGCCCATTCTGATTTATGCACTAGTTCTGCGGGCAAATGGCACGGCTTTCCGAAAACCATTCGGAAAGGGGAGGTTCCTAACGGTGTCTTGTAAGCTGTCCTATACGCCCATAGGACCTGATCCAAGATCTGAGACCAATCCTTCCTGTCTGGGCAGACAAGCTTTTGCAATATGGTCTTCACCTCCCGATTCGACACCTCAGCCATACCATTAATCTGTGGGCGGTAAGGGCTAGCGACATGGTGTTCGATGTCGTAGTCCTTTAGGAGTTTCTTCACCTCCCGGTTCACAAAGTGGATACCCCCATCTGATATCATCATTTTGGGAATCCCGAACCTAGAGATGATATGATCTCTGATGAATTTACTGACAGTTCTGCTGTCTGCAACTCGAGTTGGGATAGCCTCCACCCACCTGGATAGATAATCTACTGCAAGAAGGATGTACTCAATCCCATGGCTAACAGGGAATGGGCCCATGAAATCGATGCCCCAGGCGTCAAAGACATCACAAATGATGACAGGTTACATTGACATCTCATCCTTGGGACCAACGGTTCCTCCCATTCTCTGGCATACTGGGCACGACTTTGCAAAGGTGATGGCATCGCGAAACAGAGTCAGCCAGTAAAAACCACACTGAAGTACCTTCCATGCGGTCCTCTTCCCGGAGTGGTGTCCTCCTGCCTCCAAGCTGTGGCATAAAGAAAGGACACTCTGGTATTCCTCTCTTGGAGATGACATACCCCAACACTATGCCCTCCGTCACCATGAAGTGACTTTTCTCCCAGGAGAGCACCAGATTAACCTCACAACATCTTTTGAGGTCCAGATTCCTAAGACAGGAATCGAAGAAATCGTCGTGGACCGAGAAGTCATCCATGAAGTCTCCAGGAATTCGCCGACCATTTCGGCGAATACAGCAATCATGGACCTTTGGAAAGTACCTGGAGCATTGCATAACCCGAAGGGCATGCGTCTGAAAGAATAGGTACCAAAGGGGCATGTGAATGTGGTCTTTTCCTGGTCCTCCGGATCTATAGCTACTTGGTTGTAGCCCGAGAACCCATCTAAGAAGCAGAAGAATTCTTTCCCCGCCAGTCTCTCTAAGATCTGATCAATGAACGGTAGGGGGCAATGATCCTTCTTCATCGCGGCATTCAAGCGTCTGTAATCCATACAGACACGCCACGACGTGGGTACTCGCGTCACGATCTCCTCTCCATCCTCGTTGGTGGTTGTCTGAATTCCCGACTTTTTCGGGACAACATGGATTGGGGCCACCCACTTAGAGTCGGAGATCGGGTAAATGAAACCCGCGTTGCACCATTTCTCTATCTCCTTCTTCACGACCTCTCGTAAATTTGGATTCAACCGACGTTCGAATTCACGAGAGGGTTTGGCTTCATTCTCCAAGTAGATATGGTGTGAACACAGAGCGGGATTTATCCCATGGAGATCGGAAATGCTCCAGCCTATCGCCTTGCGGTTTTTCTCAAGGATCTATAGCAAGCGAGATTCCTGCTCCTCAGTCAATCGCGAACTGATGATGACCAGATATTTCTTGTCCTGACCCGCAAGGAAGGCGTATTTTAATGTTGAGGGTAAAGGTTTGAGCTCGGGAATAATGTGATCGTCTAAGAAGTCTGGCTCAATCAAATCTGGCTGAGTGTTGGAAGTGGCTGGATCTTCCTCTGTAATAGTTGCCACCAAATTATTTGGCTCTAGAGTCGGATCGTCAAAGGTCTCCATGAAATCGGTGAAATCCACGTCCGACTCTTCATCCTCATCTTCTGATTGTCCTAAAGAGGGAAGGACTAACAAGCCCAGCTGGGCTTGGAAGTCATTGAAGATGTAGGGGGATGCAGGTTCTGAGCTGTACACGTCTCTGAGGACCTCGCAAACTGACTCATGCACTGGATCATCTCCTGAAGGGAGGGACTCATCGATGCTGGCTGGGTTCTGTCTCCATGGCCCAACTGTGTCAACATAGTCGCAGTCTGCTTCGGATGAAGAGTACTCGGTGCTAGATTCGGAATCCGATCTCTGCTATCTGGTCTGCTTCATCTCAAGTTCCTCATCTCCGCCTGGAGTTTGGAACTGGATCTTCCCGATCTTGTAATCAAACAAGGCCCCTGCGGTCCTGAGGAAGGGCCTTCCTAATATGATCTGGGAATCTCTCCAATTACGAGGGGTTTCCATATCTAGGACAGTAAAGTCTACCATGTATTCTTTCCCCTCGACTTTGATCACAACATTCCCCAATTCTCCTTGGGACCTCTTGGTTGATTTATCAACGAACTGCAGGAGGGCTCTAGATTTCCTAAGAGGTCCGAGATTAAGCCGCTCATAGAGGGTTGTAGACATTAAGTTAATTGAGGAGTTGTTATCTAGGAGAGTGCGTGCAAACGCGATGTCATCAACATGACTCACTACATAGTGTGCACCTATGTCTCTTCGTTTCCTTGGAAACGAGTTCTTTATTGCACAAGTCGTGGCTACTGACAGAACGTGTTTCTCAACACGGCTTTTGGTCTTCCTGCTAACCCTAGTAGGTGTGCATCTCACCTTCAGGTATTTCCGAAATGCAGGAGTCATTTCCACGTACTTGTCAAAGGGGATTGTGACCTTAATATATTTGTTGCAGAATTCAGCCATCTCAGGGTCATCTTTTTGGATTTTTTTGATTTTCTTCTTTCCACCCGTAAGAGCTCGGGGGAAAGGGATTATTGACTCTAACTCATGTTTTGAAATTGAAATCTTTTCATTGAAAGCTGGAACTGAGTTATGTACACGACTCGGACTCTGAAATAGACTCGGACTCTGACTCGAACTAAAAGAAACATGCTGGGGTGAAACCGGTGATGTGTCTTCCGCTTCTTCTGGACGGTCCTCCTCAGATGGAGGTACGGGCTCTTCATAAGTTTCGTCAGACTCACTAATGATGTGGGCTTGCTGCTTCGAGGACCCAAAAGTCCTCTTCTTCTGCCGGTGGTGGTGATGGTGGTGTTGCTCCTCTTCTTCCTCCAAGTTCTCCTCAGGTAGAGACTTGGCGGCTCCTTCCTTCAGTGCTCGTGCCTGATCAGGTACGATCACGGTCCTTCCGCTCCTGAGGGACATATGATTTACATTATCATATGAAAGGATCTCATGTTCAGATAAAGACTTTTCTGAATAGTATACCTGATCACGAGGTCGGTTTTGGCCTTGATTTAGGATGTTCGGGTTGGCCTGAACTTGGGCGGGAATTGGGGTCTTTGGTGCCATTTGTTGATCCTGGGTACGAGAAACACGATTCAGATCGGTTCTCATATCCAGATAGTCTGCTGAACCCTATGAGACAGGGTCTGGATCGTCAAGGTGAGGGACTCCAATTCAGTGGGCTGAGCTGGCTGGTGATGCTGATTTGCAGACGAGGTTATGTGTTGGTCCTGCTGGCTATGCTGATACTGCTGATGCTGGTGTGACGGGCTCTGCTGGAATGCGCGTTGCTGCTGCTGGTGCTGCTGAGGCTGGTAACCTTGTTCGGGTCTGGACTGAATAAAGCATGGTGCAGGGATGGACCTGGTTTCTTTGTAAGCTGGGGCTTGTCGGTGAGGCTTACCATTCCCCATCTCTGCCTGTCTGGCGATGGGGTCACGGCTATACCAAAGCTCGTTGATCTCGTACACCTGCGGAAGCTCCTCGTATCCGGTCTCCACTTGTGGGGGTGCATGCTGGTCCTGCTGGGTGTAAGTCTGATCCCAGCCACTCTGAGGCCCCGGTGCTTGTTCCTGTACAAGATGGACTCGATGTACAGGTACAGGTGGTGCAGAAGGGGCAGGTAGCTTAATCTTAGCTACCTTCTCAGAAAGTTCCTCCACTTGCTTCGGTAGATGTGAAAGAGACTCAAGGTCCGCAAGTCTCTTGTGGATCTGCTCGACCATGGTTAGCTTGTCAGCAATCATCCCCATGCTGGGAATGAGGTCCTCTGTCAGATCGGCTACAGTCCTCCGAGTTGTCTCATTGGATAAGATTGAGGGAGACAACTGATACCCCCTGGTGGCCTGTGACCTGCCGGTTTTTACCATCTGCTCTAGTATTTTCCATACAGCATCCTCATTTTTATTCAGATAGCTTCCTCCACAGGCGGCACTTACTAACCACTGCATCTCCGGGGTTAAACCATAGAGCAAGGTCTGGACTAAGATCGCCTTAGAAATGCCGTGACAAGGGCATTTTTGAACTAGGTCATTAAACCTATCCCAGGCATCATGGAATGGTTCACCGGGTCCCTGGGAAAAACTGGCAATCTTTGTTCTCATTTGGTTAGTCCTACTAAGAGGGTAGAACTTCTTCAGAAACAAGTCCTTGAACTGCATCCAGGTTGTACATATCAGCCCTAGGTTCTTCAGCCAATGTGCTGCCTTATCTCCTAAGGCAAATGGGGTAGCCTTCAGTCTAATGTAATCCTGCCCAACCCTAGGATGGCCAAGGTTGTTGCAAACCAGCTCGAAGTCTCGGAGGAAGGAATATGGTTCTTCATGGGCATTTCCACTGAACTTCGGTAGCAGACTAAGGAAGTGGGGTTTAAGCTCAAATGCTTCCGTGGGAATCGCTGGTGCCAACCAACTTTGTATCTCATTCTTTATTGGGTTGTAGGCATCAACCATTGGTCGGTCGATGCCTCCTGCCGCAACGATTTGTCCCATTCTAGTTGTGAGATCTGCATTTTGTTGTTCGGCTGTGGCGAGACGATTAAGATTTGCTTCAACTGTTCCTCGTCTGGTGGCTGCTTAGGCGGTATCTTGTCCTCTAGTCCTGTGTATGAAACAAGGTTTGTGTCAGAGGACAAATAAGGGAAGGTATTCTTACCAAGGCGATGGTCTTCCTCGATAAGCTTAGAGGAGAGGAAAGGGTTGGTTTGAGAGTAACCACCCTGGGTGTGAGGGAACCAGAACTCAAGAGGGTCACGAGTCCTGGGTGGTCCAAGGTGCGCTTGGGCCGATGAATAGGAGTTTCGTGGGGGGCTCAAAGAGAGATTGGTGAATAAAGAGTCGATATCCCCCCAGACACTCATCTTGATTTGGCGAGAAGAAATGGGAGATCTAAGTGAAGATAGCAGTTGACTCCTATCTGAAGCAAACAATTCAATCCAAGACCCTGATTTCACACTCAACACAGTGAAGGACTCGAAGTCGAGTCCAATTTTATCTTGTAAATTTTAAGTGTTATTTTTCAAGCAAGATAGCAAGGAGTTACGCGGCCTATAGAGAAGTCGGCTCAGAGCCGGATGTGTCTTCCCTGTTTAACCTGTCGCCTAAGATACCGCCGGTCCTCCCTTTTTTCGCTCCTATCCGGAGTTGGGGACTCAAAGACCATGCCCCTATCTACCTGCAAGCAGGCAGAGGCTGACAAAGCTAGGCCTTGTCGCGAAGTATCGTTGGTTCACCCCTATCTACCCGCGAACAGGCGGAGGCTACTTGGTACTGGTCAATGAGTCTAAAAGTATCCAACTCGTGATATTTGCTAGGATCAGTTGGCCCCTGATATGGAAGGCGGGGATTTGGGCTCTGCCTTAAGGTGTTCACACACACTCAAGTACCATCACTCAGCATGAAAACAAGGTCGGTGATTAGTCTCCCGCAGATAATTTTTCAATTTTATTGAATTTTTTTGGTCAATAATGTTAGCAGTCCTGGTTTTAAGTTAAGTTCTCACTTTTTAGTCCAACCACACAGCACGCCTATCGTCCAGTCCCAATTTCTGTTTAATTTAAGTGTGAAAAACAGAGGGGAGAAATCGAGAAAAGCCGATGCACGAAAAACACTGATGTGTATGCTGAGTTAAGAAGACTTACAGTGATCCCTTCGCTTTTATGCAGGATGCAAAACAGTATTGAAATTTTACACTACATGCAAATGCAGACGACAAAATCCGCTCCTAGACAGGCAGTTCTTTTAGCGAGTGAAGAACAAGTTCAATTTGACTAGATCTGCGATCTAGGTGCGTCTTTTAAGTGTATGTGTGGTCCTAAAAATTACGAGCACCAGCAAATCCTAAAGTGGCTCAAGGAGCCGCTAGTGCAAGCCTAAATTACAATTCAAACCACACAGCACACGGGGACACAGTTCCACTATTTTTACACACGCAAGAACCCAAACGGGAACCGCTGGAAATGATGCGAAAAAATGTGGAAATAAATAAATGTACAAGTTCTCTCAAATCTCTCAAACAAATTGAAATGCAGGTTCCTCGAAGTGTCTTCGACTCCGACGTCCCTCGCACAAAAATAAGTTGAGGTCAGATAGAGAACGACACAAAAATACAAAAATTAAAGGACGGAAAATACTCACAAGAAAAACCGGGGGTCAGACTACCCGGGGATAGAAAATCAAATAATCAAAATTTCACTACAAATTAACCTAAGTCGTGCCTCCACGGCAACGGCGCCATTTTGATAACCGCTCCCGCTACCCTTGTTAATTCGAGCAAATTAATGTCCAAATTAATTACTAATGTTCGTTGCAGTCGGATAATGAGAGGGAATATCAAAAACCACTTTTAATTTAAGCAAGTCAATTTCGAGTGGCAACTTTTTTTACTTGGTGGAAGTCCAAGGTCGAACTCAGGGAGGCATCTATCTCCTTAGGTGTATTTTTAGCAAATTTCCAATGTTCGATTTTCAATGGAATATTTTTGGTTTTTTCGGTTTTTTTATGCAAGACACATGCAAAATCAAGCCAACTTACAAGTTAAATCAGAAATATGGTCAAATTAATTCCAAAAATTATGAAACTTGGCCAGATTATTAAATGGGATGAACTTAAGCTAGCCTAATTTTTTTAGAATTTTTAGATGCATGGATAATAAAATATGCAGACTTTAGTGAAAATGACTAAACCAATTTTAATAATTACCAAACGATGATATTTCTCAGAAACAAAATTAATCCAAATAGATCTAATTAAGAACTATCCAAATCAACTTGAATTTCGTTAAAATAATTCACGGTTGCTTAATTAAAAATCGATTAAGGTTTTCACAAAATAATTTTTCTAGGACAAACTATACATGCAAATGGGATGATTTTTGGATATGTTGTAGCATAAACTTAGATCTACCAATGATGATTTTTCAAAGATTTTTCGATAAGCAGACAGTACGCAATCAATTAATCAATCAAAATGGGCAAAATATTGCAATTTTCAGAAATTAATTTCCATAAATATTGTGTAAATAAGAAAAATACAAATAAATGATAAAATGGTAGAACAAAAGTTATACTACACAATGCAATTTTCGAAATTAAAAATGGATGACAGAATGATGACAAAATAAATATGTAAATGCAGGAGTATGAATGCAAAGAAAATAAATGCCAAATGCTATGAATGCAATACAGGGACTTGAATGAAATTACCGGGAAGTTAAACTTTCTTTGATAACTTGCAAGGGGTGTCAAGTGTCCCCTTTGCAAATCACCATTTGTTTATTGTGCGATACTTCTCCAATGAAACAGGGGAGGCCGATGGAGGAGCTTCACGGTGGGGAAGCTTGAAGGTGGCCGGTGGTGGAGACACGTGAGGAGGGGTGGTTGGACGGTGTGGGCCGCGTGCTGGACACGCGTCGTGCGGCCAAAGAGGGAAGGCGTCCGCACGCGGTTGGCGCAGCAGCTGGCTGCTGCGAGTTGGCGTCACGGCCGTGGCGTGGGTTGGAGGGTGACGTCGGCGATCTGGGACGAGGCGGAGAAGGTGTGAGGGCGCTGGCCCGAGGCGGAGCAGCCGGTTCACGGGGCGGACGTGGCTCCTCTGCTGGGTGGCGTGGCAGTGGGCTGCAAGCAGCTGGGCACGTACTGTGCAAGGGGGCAGACGCGTGCAAGGTGACTAACGGGGCGTGGCGGGGTCTATCGCGGAACTTGGTGGGCGATGATACCTGCAATCAAGGAGGGAGCTCGAGCGTGGCTCCGCCGTGGTGGGGGAAGAAGAAGAGAAGGAAGGGGAGTACGTGGGGGATTTCACCAAGTACTCTTTTTCACATGCATTTGTTTAGGGAGCGTAAATAATTGATTAATCGACTGATGAAAACTCCTCGAAAAATTAGTTAAAAATAACCGTTGCGTTCGCAACGTGTGACTTATCTGTTGAAGTGCGATTGATTTTATGATTCTGTGATCGGACGAGAATGAATCAAAGAGAGAGAGAGATAATGGTTGTTGGAGAGGAAGAAGAAGAGAGGAAGAAAATTACCTGGATATGGAGTCGGATGCCTGTGAAAGAGAAACTTAGAGCTCCTCGGTTCTTCGCTCTAGACCTCGGCGAAGGTCGAGCTCGGGCAGCTGCGGTTTGCGGCTGCGGCGGTGGATGGAGGGCCACCGGATCTCGCCTAGAGGAGTAGGGTCGTCGCTCGCTGTTGGCACTCTCTCCCTTGCTGTCACCAAAGAAGGAATGGAGCTCTCCTCTCCCTTATGTGAAAATAGCGTATGGGTATGAATGGAGGGGTGAAGGAGATTATAAAGAGGAGGAGGAGGCAGTTGGAGAGGAGATGGAGAAGATGGAGAAGATGGGGTGGGAAGGGAGGTGTCGAAGAGGCCTCTCCCTTAAGTTAAGTGAGAGTGGGGAGGAATGGGTAGATAGGAGAGAGATGATGCCACTTGGCACGCTATGGTGCGACCATGTGGCATTTATTTAATTAGTAGCCAAAAACCAAGGGATTGACACGTGGCGGCTTCCGGAGCCACCACGTGTCGCTCTCAGAAAAATCCAAAGCTAAATGGAAAGATAAATCAAAAAGACATAATAAAAGGGGTTAAATCAAAAAGTGGTTAACACAAATGTTGCTCGTCTCGATGAGATCTACAACTTTTATGAAGGGCCAAAAATCAAACAAGATCATCTGTACAAAAGCGTATTTTTGGGCGGTACCTTATAGGTATAAAATACTGCATTTTATCTTTTACAATTTTTTGTCATTTTTTAAATAAGAGAAAAAATCAAATAAAGTTATAAAATGTTAGAAGAATATTTAAAATTTAATCTAATTTTTTTGGATTTTTATAATGAAGAAAATAAAAGGATAAAAATGAAGGGCAAAACGGTCAATAAATACAATATACAAAAAGGGCCCAAAACCCAAGTTTTGCATACGAGCTCCGATTTTAATGAAATTAGTCTTGTTTCGAAGGTCTTTGAATGTATATTACTTTAAAAGTAAGTAGACCTAATTCGGAGGTCGTTTGAGAGAGATATGCGCATGTTAAGGTTCATGGTTTCAAACTTGGCTTGAGGTTTTATTGGTCAATTTTTACAAGTTAGTATTTTTTAATATTTTTCTTTAATTAGTGTTAGTCATATATACACAATAAAGTTGATTTTATTGGATTCAGATTTAGTATAAAATATAAATACAAATAAGGTATTTTATTTATTATACAGGTGAATATATACAAGTGAAATTGGGCTTCTTATTTAATGCCATATGAATGCTAAAATGCAGATATTATGCTTGTATGCATGAATGCTAATTATGCAATATAAGGAGAAATATGCATCTATTTACTCCGGAACAAGCTTCTATTTTCAACTTTTAGAGTGATGAATCACAGATTCATCAGCTGACACCAGAGCTGCAGGGGCTAGTGAATGCTTCCTGTGCGGTCTCCTACTTTGCCAAGGATGAAGATCAAGTCTGGACCATTTATGAGGAGATGGCCAAAAATTACACAGAGATGTCATAGACCCAGATCTACACTCAAGCAAATCCCTCACCCCAGGTTGTGTCCTATCAGAGGCTAGCATACGTTGATGCAGGTCCATCCACTTCTTTAGTAGCCGCAGCACAGGCAAAGTCATTGGCCGTTGACATGGGCATTATCAGGGAGAAGCTGGACTGCATTGAGATCATAGAGAAGAAGCAGTTCCAGGGCATGACGCAGATTGATCTGTTGGCATATACCCTGAGTGACCTGAAGACCTGGATTATGTGTCTGCAAGAGGCACATACGGCTTCTCAACACTGTCTCAGGTCACGGGCTGATCCTAGCAGTAGTAATTTGTCACAACACTCTGCCTCGTTTCGTCAGGTCCACCACATTCAGGTGGAACCCTTCTAGCAGCCGCAACACCCGTAGTCTCAGCCACCACCAACTTAAGACACTGAGATGGTGGTGTATCAGCAGGATCAGCCACTGGTAATTCTCTCTCCATCCCCCTACGAGCAGGAGCCGTTGGTAGAAGTCAAGGGGATTTGGTATGACCGACAGCAGTCTGGGATCTGCTGAGATCATCGCAGATTCAGGTGGTCGAGTGGAGGTACCTCATCCCAACAGTAGCCTCCAGCTTAGGGTGGACAGTTTCTCCAACAGTAGCAGTATCCCCAGTTCCCCCACCAGCCACAGCAACAACACTTTCAGTCCGGTTCTCATCCCTACCTGCAGGGAAAGCAGTGGAGGCAGCACCAACAGTAGCCTCAACAACAGTATTCTCAGTTGTCCCTTCACCAGTTCCAGTAGCAGCCTCACTTTCAAAGAGGGAACCCATCCGGTTCTCATGGGCCAGCCTTTGAGAACCCAACCCTTTATGATCTTGCCTACATACTTGCAGAACAACAGGCATCCTTTATGCAGGAGAGGGAGGAGTTTCTCATGGAGATGATGGAAATCATTAAGGTCAAGGTCGCCATACCCACTCAGATCGAGCCCATACCGAATAACCTCAAGAGGAAATCTGAGCAGGTACAGTTCACAGAGACCACCACTCCTAGTGAGTTATTGGGTGATATTTCCTCATACATATTTGATGTTGATTTTGTATCACTTAGGAGTGGTAGGATGCCAACCGGAGACTCCTCGTCTGAGCGACAACACCATGAGGAGCCAGGAGCGCTAGACAAGGAGGATAGTGGTGATGATTCTGCTAATGAGGATGATGATGATGGTGGTGGCATTGAAGCCACCAAGAACATTGATCCAGCCGACAGTACTGAGGCCATTGTTTCCGATGTCGCGAAGACAGATGTCATGGGTGGTACTAATTCCACCACTTCTATTCTAGTTGCGTTTCCTTCAGCTCTTTTATCTTGGGGTATTATGAAAAAGAACAAAAAAATTAATAAAGGAAAGTTTTCTTTATCTTCGAGTCCATACATGATGATTGATGATACTTGTATGGATTCTATGCCTTCTTAGCAGCAGGAACCTCTTCCTATCCCTTTATCTGAGGAGGGCCTAGCCATCCCCTTCCCTCAAGCACTCTGCTTGGCGAAGGGGAATAAAAAAGAATATCCAAAAAGAGATCAACAGTTACAGTTCAGGCAACAGATGATTGATAGATTCCATATCCAGCTAATTCTACAGTAAGCACTCGAGCACATACCTCTCTTCCAAAAGAACTTGAGAGAGAAGAGCACTATTTGTAGGAAGAAGAGGAACCACCAAGCAGAGATCCATATGCTAACTCGTGCCACTTGCTTCACTATTTAGAACCGCCAGCCAGGTAAGAGGCTTGATGCAAGATCTCCCTATGTCAGATGCCACATTCATGAGAAGAGATTTGATCGTACTCTATTAGACAGCGACTCTTCCATCAACCTCCTTCCGGCAATCTTACTGGACTAGTTCGAGTTTGGCCCTATTTGAGAGAGCAGGACAGTCCTTCAGTTTACTGATAGATATGTCAAGAGTCCGAAGGGGTTGTTGAAGGACGTGGTCATCAAAATTGAGGGCCTAAAATTCCCCTTGGACTTCATTGTGTTGGACATGGAGATACCTGAGTTTGTGACCAATACCCCCATCATTCTAGGATGTCCATTCTTGGCCACAACCAAGATGGTGTCCGAACATGATAGTGGGAAGGTATACTTTCACGTTGAGGGTGAGAATATACAAATAGAGATGATTGACGAGACTAGAGTGTGAGACTCAGCTTTCTCGGAGCAGTTCAGCGATGCAGAGCAAATGACATAGGCAGAGAGAGATGTCCACCAGGAGTGTGACTTTGTGATCACAGATTATGAAGCCGCTTGGTCCGATCCCATTTCACGAGCTCTTCTTTCACCTTCAGATGCTACAGATTCACCGCTTTCAGTAGAGAAGAATTCGGAGAGCACACTCTTGGCTGAGGACACTTTTGAGGCTGACGACCGTATTCAGGATAGCGAGGCAGAGTATATATCTTGTGATTTTGATTCAGATCCCTTGGAATTAGACATAGACTGGGCAGAGTTTGATGACTTGTTACCTTGTCTAATTCTATCAGAGCCAGCAGATATGGTGGAGACCGAGCCAACACAGAATGCAGATACACCAGTAGGGTCGTCTTCACCAGTTTTTCAAGATGAGCGAGAGTTCTCTTATTCAGATTTGGTTGGCTTCACTCAGACTTTTCAGAGGCTATATTTGCTAGATCCCAGTTGTCAAAAACTGAAGCCTTTGCCGCAATCGCTGAAGTATAGGTTCCTTGCGGGTGAGCATGAGATGTACCCAGTCATTATCTCAATGAATTTGACTGGAGAGTAAGAATCTCATCTGATGGAGGTTCTTGAAAGAAACTGCAAGGCAATAGGACGGGGTGTAGCTGATCTCCAGGGGATAAGTTTGGACCTATACTCTCATCATATCTATCTCGAAGAGGACACTAAGCCATTACGTCATTTATAGCGACGGTTGAACCCTAATCTTCGATAGGTGGTTATGAAGGAAATATCGAAATGGTGGAGCGTTGATTTTATCTACCCCATCTCTGACTCCAAGTGGGTTAGTCCATTACATGTGGTGCCTAAGAAGACGGGCATAACTACAGTTGTGATTGAGTCTGGAAAGGAGATAGCTACCCGGATACCCTTTTCTTGGAGGGTCTGTGCGGACTATAGACGATTCAATCAGTCCACCAAGAAGGATCATTTCTTGCTAACTTTTATTAATCAGATTATAGAGAAGCTAGTTGGGAAGAGGCATTGCTACTTCCTTGACAGGTACTCCGTTTATAATCAGGTGGCCATAATGCCAGAGGACTAGGACAAAACGACATTCACCTGTCTATTTGGGACTTATGCTTTCAGATGGATGCCTTTTGGTCTATGTAATGACTCGACAACATTCTAAAGGTGCATGTTGTCCATATTATCGGATATGGTAGGTGGTTGTTTAGAGTTCTTCATGGATGACTTTTCGGTCTATGATGATGGGTTTGATGCTTGTCTTAATTGCCTAGACCATGTTTTCAGCATTGCATAGAGATCCATCTTCTTTTATCTTGCGACAAGAGTCACTTCATGGTGACTCGCAGGACAGTGCTTAGTCATATCATCTCCAATAGGGGCTTGGAGGTTGATTCGGACAAGGTGGATATCATCAAGAAACTCAATCCACCGTCCAACTTGCGGTAGTTGCGGCTTTTTCTAGGGCATGTCAGATTCCATCGGCGTTTTATTCATGACTTCAGCAGGATTGCCCTACCCTTGATTGATCTGCTGACAAAAGACATCAAGTTCATTGTAGATGATAAGTGTTGTGCGTCTTTTGAGACTCTCAAGAACCTAGTTGTTGAGGCTCATGTTATGTTGCCGCCTGATTGGTCTCTCCCATTCGAGATCATGATGAATGCCTATGATTTTGTTGTAGGGGTCGTGATGGTACAGAGGAAGGATGGAGTACCTTTTCCATTCACTACACTAGTAGTACATTGGATGTCGAGCAACGGAACCATACAGTCATAGAGAAAGAGATGCTAGTTGTAGTTTTTGCCTCGGATAAATTCAGATCATATATTTTAGGATCCAAAGTAACAATCTTTACTGATCATACCGCCATCAGGTACCTCATGGCAAATAAGGATGCCAAAGCAAGACTAACTAGATGGATCCTTCAACTCCAAGAGTTGATATTGAGATTAAGGATAATCCTGGAGTCAAGAATGTGGTTGCGGATCATCTCTCTCGTTAGGAAAATCTTGAGGAATCTGAGCAGATTGATCCCATTACAGAGACCTTCCCAGATGAGGTGATCCTTTCTATCGCCTCTCTCCCATGGTACAATGATATTGTGAACTATCTTGTTGCCAAGAAAGTTCCACAAGGTTGGCCCAGACAGCGACTTGAGACCTTCCTTGCGAAGGCCAACTCCTACCATTGGGAGGATCCCATCCTTTATCATGAAGAAGGGGATAGCATCTGTAGTCGGTGCATTCCTCAAGAAGAGCACCACAATGTCCTCACTTACTGCCACAAGCTGGAGGCAGGAGGACATCATTTTGGGAGGAGAACAACACAGAAAGTGCTCCAATCTAGCCTATGGTGGCCTACCCTCTTCAAGGAATCTGATGAATTCGTGAGGAGGTATACTGACTATCAGAGGATGGGAACTTGTGGACATGATGCCAATACAGCCCATTCACTTCTGAGAGGTTTTTGATGCATGGGGCATTGATTTCATGGGTCCATTCTCTAAGAGTCAGAGATTCGAGTATATTCTATTGGTTGTTGATTATGTGAGTCGTTGGGTTGAGGCCATCCCCGCTCGAACTATAGATGCTAAGATTGTTTGCAGATTTTTGTGGAAGAATATCATTTCTCGATTCGGGGTGCCTAGAGTTTTGATATCTGACGGGGGGTCTCACTTTATCAATGGCAAGGTAAAGACTCTTGCTAACGAGTTCAGCATAGATCATCGATTTGCTTCTCTGTATCATCATCAGACCAATGGTCTTGATTAAGTATCGAAAAGGGAGATCAGGACTATGCTGCAGAAGGTAGTCTGCCCAGACCAAAAGGATTGGTCACAACTTTTGGATTCAGTCTTGTGGGATATCATATTTCCTTCAAGATTCCTTTAGGTAGATCTCCCTTTCGTCTCGTTTATGGCAAACCATGGCAATTGCCTGTTGAGATTAAACATAAGTCACTTTGAGGATGTCACTGAGATATTATTAGATCCAGAGAGTGTAGGAGATCAAAGGAAGGCAGAATTAGCAGCCTTGGAGGATCTTTGAGATACATCCTTTTCGAGCAGCCTACAATACAAGGAGCGAGTAAAGATATGGAATGATTTTCATGTCAGCCATAAACAGTTTGAGCCAGATCAGAGAGTATGGTTGTTTGATGCCAGGCTTAGATTATTTCTGGGGATTTTACAGAGTAAGTGGAAAGGAACATACCTAGTCTAAATGGTTCATGACAATGGTAGTATCGGCATATCTGAGATGTCATCTGAGTCCACCTTTCACGTTAATGGTTAGCTCCTCAAGCCATATCTAGATCATGATCCGTTGATTGTTGATGTAGCCCCAATTCATTTTGCATGAGATGTGGTCTTTGACTTGAAGGATATGGTTAGATCCTCAAGCGCATCACGGAAGCGTGAGCGTCGCATCGAATACGACGAAGAACGACTAGTCGCACTAGTTGTTCTATGCAGCGAAAATTAAAAAATTTTCTTGCGACGAAACCACATGATCCAAGAACACTTCTCGGATCGTTTCGTCTAAACCACAAACAATTATTAGGTTTACCTCTTGAAGCGTGGTTGCGATCGAGTCTCTAAACAAAGAGACCTCCTGTCTCAAGTCCGATCCGACGGAGGAGACGCTTGCGAGCGCGGGGATGAACCGCGTGCTTCTCGCAATCCATGTTGATGATCCAAGCGGCGGATCTCCTGATCTCGACACACGAGATCCGATGTCTTCTTCACGAGCGGGGCGCACCGAAGGAGACAGAGATCCACGAGCAAACCATCGGGCAGCATAACGACGATGCCGCGGCGATGGAGAACCTCTCTAGGGCATCCATGGTGGACGGCCACATGAGAGAGATAGAGAGAGGACGTGTAGAGAGAATGAGAGAGAGAGAGATTTGTTGCCTCAACTTATGTGTCAAGAAGAGCAATGGGGTGCCTCTCCTTTTATAGGGTTTTGGGATCCATGGATCTCAATCCATGTGTCAACACAAATCCAATGGTCCACATCAATTTGTGTTTCTTTCAATGGTCATGATTTGTTGCTAAAAACACAACAACAATTAATTTAATTTAAATTAAATATATGTTGATAAATCAACACAATTTAATTACAAAATTAAATCATCAATACATGGAGATAATGAAAGGAGAGAAAGCCTCCTTCCATGTGGAGAGGGGGGACGGCCTCCCTTTCCTAATGGGAGTGGTGGCCGTCCACCCTCCTCCATTAGGAAGGTGGCTATTTCACCTTTTATGTAATCTCCATTATTTGCAACAACTTTTGTTGCAAATTATTTCACAAAAATAAATCCAATTTATTTTGTGAACATTGCAATCATGCCATTGAAAAATTGTGAATCACATTCACAACCCAAAACAAAATGTAAATTACATTTTCAATTTGATATCCAATGTGAATCCAATTCACATTAACATTTAATTAACAAATGTAAATTACAAATAGCTCTCTCTTATATATTATAAATCACATTTATAATATATATGACTAATATGGATATTGCTATCCACATTATTCATATCCATGATAATTAAATCATATTTAATCATCTTGGATCTCTATTCTCTTGTGTCCAAATAATATGAATCACATTCACATTATTTACATCTTTGATAATTAAATCTCATTTAATTATCTAAGATAACTCTCTTTATAATATGAATCAAATTCATATTACTCATGATAATTAAATCACATTTAATTATCCATTTTTCTCAATGCTCGGATACATATATCAACAATAGAATTATCCATGAACTCCTTCAAGGATAATGCGCTTTCTCCGCAGATACTTGGAGATAAGGACAGGGCGATTGTATTGTTCCACGTATAGTGACATGGATATTGAGATCGTATCTCAAATCCAGATCGCGGGCCTCCCATAGATGCTTGATTAAATCAAGACCGTAAATCTAATCTTCTCCTTGTATCTGAATCACATTCAGATCAATGTCCAATACTTGGACCAAGATCAGATCACTTCTCTACTGAGAGGAGTCACTAAAATCCAGACCCGTTTCATCACTCCCTAGGAATGGAAGCGTCATGGTTATACAATCGTTTATGATCACATCACCCTCAGGTATTCCCAATACCTGTACATCCTGCATACTGGAAGACTCAGACTAAACCCGAAGTATTCGATCAACTTTATACTGTCTACTTCATGGTTTTATCAGTAAGTTTCTCATTCGATCATTGGGAGTCGGTATTGATCATATACTTTCCAAAAACATATATCATACCTAGGTCTTGATCATATACTTTCCAAAAGTATATATCAAACCTACAAATTCAGTCAAGCTTTCAAAGCGAGACGACCGTGCGCACGGAATTTGATTCTTCCCAATATCTCATGAGTGAGCTCATGTCTTCCGGTTCAGTAACTGAACCTGTATGATCCCTTTGAGAGATCGTATTACTCATATGCCCTTATATGCACACCAGCGCGCCGGTGTATAGACCTTGATTAGGTCATCAACCTATTGGTCTGCCAAATGTACATACTCAGACATATAGTAACACATCTGTCTCCGGTCAGAGGATGTGTGCCTATATCATCACAGCATACGATATAGGACTTTGGTTATCTCGATCTCGTTAAGTCAACTCTTTGACCTAACTAATCTGACACCTCCGAATCTCTATTCCTATGCAGAGGACCTGCATCAAGAGGTCGGTCAGATATCAGCCTTCAGAGATAAGGATTGCCATCTCCTACTCAGGCTGGAGATCATCTCTTAACAATCATCTGACGGTGCTTGATGAGTCCTCAATCTAACTCTTTAGATATTCATCCAAGCACCAGCCTCTATGATTCAATAGTTGAATCAACAGCTGTATGATCATCAAGATGGCCATGGTACATAACCCTAATTGTACTAAGGGACCTATTATGCAAATTATGTATTCTTCATTTCAGATTAAGGAGTGAATTGCAATAACATTTATTGCATAATGGCTCGCCGTGGGCTCGCATTTCCAACAATCTCCCACTTGCCCAAAGAGCCATTAATGGGCTAATCATTTAAACCCGCACTCATGTGACAATCATAGGCTATTTAGAAAATAGCTAGGTAAGCTGATCAGTCACTCTGTTCCCGCGAGACTATGCCAAGTCCTTTTACGGCACTTGCATATCCCCAGTAACAGTGCTCGCATCTAATGCGAATGTTGCATCTCATGCAACCAATACTCAATCTAGTTGGTTACATTGTCCCTGACATCATAACCAGTATCCCCATAATCCTTATTAGAATACCTTCATTCCCGGAGATCTCTATCTCCTAAGGTATCTACAATTAAGACCTTTTAGATCTCTATCTATAAAGTCTTAAGTTTTTGAAGATAAGACTTCGAGATCACTATCTCAAAAATCTTGTCATCTATGAAGATTTTGCATTTACTGCAACCAAGTGTTTTATCTCTACAGTAGGATTAGTAACAATTTACTACTCCCACTGCATGACAGACATCTGGTATTTGTACACTCTAGCATACACTCAGCTTCTCGTAACTAATGCACAAGTGCAAGTAGTTGTAGCATTTACTTCCTCAACTCTTTGAGGTGCTATCCCTTAAGATAGGTCAGTACCATATCTTAAGGGTTAGAAGACTTTCTTGGAATTTCTATGAATAGAATATGTCCAAGGTATACTACAAATGTGACAGTCCAATTATCCTCTTCTCTTGGCTTCTGAACAACTTCAGAACTAAGATCTAAGAAGTATCTTTGAAATCATATTTCAAGATATGGAATAACCAGATTATAAAACACTTATTATTATCCTTATATCATTTTAAATGATCAGGATATCATCTACATTTAGCGCAATGAACACATAGGCACTCCCACTAAGCTTCGCATGGCTCATCAAGACTTCATTTGAAATCATAACATTTATAATTTCATCAAATCTTATGGTCCATCTCAAAGAAGATTATTTGAGTCCTTAGATGGATTCCTTATCTTGCACACCTTGCTTTCCTCAACCATGAAGCCCTGAGGCTACTTCATGTGAATATCCTCAGAGAGATATTCATAGAGGAATGCAATCTGGACTTACATCTCGAAGATGCAATAGTCAAGTTGTGTAGCTAAGGTTAGCAATATTCTGATGATTTTAAGCATGTTCACCGAAAAACAAGTCTCATTGCAAGCAATGTCTTTTCTTCCATGTGTAGCTCATTGCTACGAACTATGCTTTGAAGGTATGTACCTTCTCATCAGGTTCCCTTTCTCTTGAAGATCCATTTACACCTTTACGAGTCTTACCCATATAGGTGGATCCTCGAGGGTCCATATACAACACTTGTACATGAAATCTACATTAGACTTTTATTGCTAACATCCATCTATCCATGCTATGATCTTCAGAAGCTTCATCACATGAAGTTCGATCATTGTCAGATTTCTCTGACACATGGAATCCATCCTCAAACTTATTTGAAGAGGTTTTAGTGTTTCATCTTCAATTATCCTTTTAGTTTCCAATTTTAGGAGCCTCATTATCTTTTCAAGATTAAATGAGTTCCTACCCTTCATTTTTATCTTGATTCTCAAGAGTCTCAACCTTCTAAGAATCATATTCTCAGAGATGAGATACTTAGAATCTCAAGGTCATAAAGTAGGTATCCAATACCATCCTTTATTTTCCTAATGAAGCAGCACTTTCAAGTGTTAGATTCCAGCTTGCATTCATGGAATCATATTAAGGATATACATTGTAGTCTCTACTACACATATATACCTGGAAACTAAGGGATAATTATGCTAAAATTCATCATTGATAAGATCATGTCACACATGATCCAATTGTATCTGCCTATAACTCTATTGAGTTAAGGTGTGTTAGGAGGATTGAGATAGAAATGATATTCATATCTCTATAAGGTATTCTTTGAATTTATCTAACAGGTACTTGCTACCTAGATTAGATCAATTTCATTTAATCTTCCTTCAACTCTTTTGGTTTTAAACCAAAAATAATGAAATCTTTGAACATTTCAAAGGTTTCTTAGGTGAAGAGAAGAAATCTCATATCATACATAATCATCAACAGATATCACATATCCATAATGTTTACTATGATATAGATGATCTACATACATCAATATGTATGAGATCCTGAATACCTTGACATCTTACACCTTTCTCTAAGAAGGGTGTATTGGACATTTTTCTTTGAATACAATATTCATAAGTATGTAAGTTTTGAAATTTTAGACATTCTAAAGTTTCATCTCTTACTGGTCTGTTGATCAAATCAATAGACAAATGTCCAAGGCTTGATGCTAGATCATTGTCAAATGATCTTCATCCTCCTATTGATCTTAAGGTTTAATTTCAGTATTTAGAAATGTTAATGAACCATTCATTAATTTTCTAATTTAGTGAAGTCCACTAGATTATTAGATTACTATCTGAAATATATACATCATAACTCTTTATGATAGTTCTATCTCAGATTCATGTTTATTTCTAACATTTAGAAACAAACAATGAGTGTATTCTTATATCTAGGTCATAGAGACATTCTCTAAGACTAAGGACTCTCCCACTGAAATTAACAAGTCTATCAATCCAACAGAGATTGTTGCAACAATTGCATCAATATCCATGTGGATAACTATAAACCTTTAAGATCAAATTTTCCAGTCTTCTAAAACATATGCAACCTATTGCAAATGTCATTAGAAGATTGAGATACAATTATTTGACTTTATCTTATCAATGATTTATGTAGATTAATCCGATGCTCCATCTGAGTCCTTCTCTAAGGATTCAAGATAGACTTGATAGTCATACTATCAACACATCAACTTATTGCAGTATTGGCATTCATCCAACTCTTCGGATGACATATGGAAGTCATAGATGTATAGTCAACTCTTTGACCATACTTCTTACTCGGGTCCAACCCATGCTTCCACTGCGCTCCCTTTATCTATAAGCAACCATTGCTTAAGACTAAGGATCTCTTATGTAAGAGCATTTCAACATTTATACATGCTTCATTAAATTCATACAATATGAATATTATGAAGCTTCATGAATGACCAGAGTATAGATAGTAGAATGATGACACTCATCATTTACATCCATCTAAACTCTTAAAACATAGGTTCAGGTAGGTACTCGAACAATTTGAATACATCATCTCTTATAGAGCCACCATTCTGCATGATGCAGTGAACCATCTCATTCATGTTAAATGTCAAGAGCACATATGTATGCCAGAATATCTTCATTAATTTTATAAGGATTATTTGACAATTACGATCATCATCGGCATGTCACTTCCAAAGTACATCCGATGAGAGATCAAGACTATAGAGACACACAAACCCTAGGGTTGTAGTCCTATTATCTATTTAATTGTCTTCCTCAATATTATGAGGAAACTTGCACATTGCAACCACATACATTATGTGTCCAATTGCAAGTACAATATCTGGATCATGAGTCCAATCCATGATATTTTACTGGTTATTATTGAGTATATCATTGAGTGGGTTTTAATGAAGGATTATCTGAAATAAGAAATTTGCATAAATATGTAAATATATATATTTTACTTTGATTTAGGATTTTATATCAAAGTTGTCTTGTCTTGTCAACACTGAAAGTTCATTCCCTTAATCACTTTCAATGTAAGAGATATACTTACCATTATATCTCAACAAGATCTGGGATCTCCTTCCTTATCTTTGTTACATCCCAATAATATGAGAATCTGCAACTCGGATAAAAAGAAGCGGGAACACATTCCGCTTTGCAAGTCCAACTTGCATCTCCCAATTCGGTCTTTAACACCCGAGCCCACCACCCCTAAGGCGATGTTGACCAGTCGTTAATTGAACCAACCGTCAACAGGAATAGTACTCGCTATACGCAATCCAATATCGCCCCAATAATATGAGGATCCGATATTGGGGTCACTACGTATACGGCCTTACTCTTTCGAGAAGCAAAGAGTCCGATCCAGATGCGCTTGCATACAGGAGCTGTCACTTCGGACAGGCGTCTCCCACATACAATCCCTGGCGACGGAACCCTTCGCCTTGACGGGAGACCATGGATGTCACTTATGTGATCCTCCACCTCATATTCAAATTTTAATTAATTATCGTGAATCACATTCACATAATTAATTCTTCCAAGGGAATTATTAACTCTAATAATATTAGAGTATTTCAATCTTAATTGGATTCCAATTAATCTAATCATATTAAATTAATGATCCAATTAATATCCAACAAACATTTTAATAGTTACTTGAATAATGGTATTATCTCAAATACGTATTATTTCGAATTTTAATAATTAGAAAAATACATCTTAATCCCTCGGACATTATCCCGGCCCTACCCGCTGTCATGGCCAGTACCGACGAGAGTGGGACGGACCACATACGTTGCAACCCGCAACCCCAATGCTCTCCGACTAGGCACCATATCCGCCTCGGGAAAGGATAATGCCAAATTGATTAATTTGTACTTGAGATGATCATCGGTTCTTCAACCGAAATTGTACCATATAGTAATAATCAAAACATTTTTGATTAACATTATAATGAGATTTGCTAAACAAATCCCAAGTCCTATTCAAGCAACATGTTTGTTGGAATGTTGATCATGTAGATCATGTAACCAATCTTGATCTAGATCACATCTAATCATTTGTTGGTTAGGGCAAAGTCATTTAAGGACATAATTATCATTAAATATTTCACAAATATTTATGCATAATTATTCCAAGAAATTAAACAATTTAATTTCACTTAATTAATTGAATGACAATCACTAGGTTCTTGATTAGGAAAGTATTTTCAGCAGTGACCCTCACTTACTAAAAATATCATATCTCAATCAATTTAAATCCAAATTAAGCAAAGTAAATTTCTAAAGTTTGCTAACTTGATTTACAACAGAACCCAAGTGATTTGCACGCATTTCAAGGCGCATCGAATCTGCAATTAACATCTTAATTACGTCATGATCCGCAGTCCCCGAAACAGTGGATACATGTTCACTAAAATGAGCATATCTAGAGCAAACGGAATCGAAATCACGCAAACTCAGATCCTACGGTTTCCTTATTTAATGGGGAATAAAATCCAAATACTATTTTCGTGTTTAAACAATTTAAATAGTGCCGAAAATAATATCAAAACAGAGATGCGAAAATAAAATGCAAGAAAACTTTCGCATACCCTAATGAACCCAAGTCGTCCTCGGTTTATGGATCGTATCCAAAAACACCAACCTGGCTCTGATACCACTTGAAGGATATGGTTAGATCCTCAAGCGCATCACGGAAGCGTGAGCGTCGCATCGAATACGACGAAGAACGACTAGTCGCACTAGTTGTTCTATGCAGCGAAAATTAAAAAATTTTCTTGCGACGAAACCACATGATCCAAGAACACTTCTCGGATCGTTTCGTCTAAACCACAAACAAGTATTAGGTTTACCTCTTGAAGCGTGGTTGCGATCGAGTCTCTAAACAAAGAGACCTCCTGTCTCAAGTCCGATCCGACGGAGGAGACGCTTGCGAGCGCGGGGATGAACCGCGTGCTTCTCGCAATCCATGTTGATGATCCAAGCGGCGGATCTCCTGATCTCGACACACGAGATCTGATGTCTTCTTCACGAGCGGGGCGCACCGAAGGAGACAGAGATCCACGAGCAAACCATCGGGCAGCATAACGACGATGCCGCGGCGATGGAGAACCTCTCTAGGGCATCCATGGTGGACGGCCACATGAGAGAGATAGAGAGAGGACGTGTAGAGAGAATGAGAGAGAGAGAGATTTGTTGCCTCAACTTATGTGTCAAGAAGAGCAATGGGGTGCCTCTCCTTTTATAGGGTTTTGGGATCCATGGATCTCAATCCATGTGTCAACACAAATCCAATGGTCCACATCAATTTGTGTTTCTTTCAATGGTCATGATTTGTTGCTAAAAACACAACAACAATTAATTTAATTTAAATTAAATATATGTTGATAAATCAACACAATTTAATTACAAAATTAAATCATCAATACATGGAGATAATGAAAGGAGAGAAAGCCTCCTTCCATGTGGAGAGGGGGGACGGCCTCCCTTTCCTAATGGGAGTGGTGGCCGTCCACCCTCCTCCATTAGGAAGGTGGCTATTTCACCTTTTATGTAATCTCCATTATTTGCAACAACTTTTGTTGCAAATTATTTCACAAAAATAAATCCAATTTATTTTGTGAACATTGCAATCATGCCATTGAAAAATTGTGAATCACATTCACAACCCAAAACAAAATGTAAATTACATTTTCAATTTGATATCCAATGTGAATCCAATTCACATTAACATTTAATTAACAAATGTAAATTACAAATAGCTCTCTCTTATATATTATAAATCACATTTATAATATATATGACTAATATGGATATTGCTATCCACATTATTCATATCCATGATAATTAAATCATATTTAATCATCTTGGATCTCTATTCTCTTGTGTCCAAATAATATGAATCACATTCACATTATTTACATCTTTGATAATTAAATCTCATTTAATTATCTAAGATAACTCTCTTTATAATATGAATCAAATTCATATTACTCATGATAATTAAATCACATTTAATTATCCATTTTTCTCAATGCTCGGATACATATATCAACAATAGAATTATCCATGAACTCCTTCAAGGATAATGCGCTTTCTCCGCAGATACTTGGAGATAAGGACAGGGCGATTGTATTGTTCCACGTATAGTGACATGGATATTGAGATCGTATCTCAAATCCAGATCGCGGGCCTCCCATAGATGCTTGATTAAATCAAGACCGTAAATCTAATCTTCTCCTTGTATCTGAATCACATTCAGATCAATGTCCAATACTTGGACCAAGATCAGATCACTTCTCTACTGAGAGGAGTCACTAAAATCCAGACCCGTTTCATCACTCCCTAGGAATGGAAGCGTCATGGTTATACAATCGTTTATGATCACATCACCCTCAGGTATTCCCAATACCTGTACATCCTGCATACTGGAAGACTCAGACTAAACCCGAAGTATTCGATCAACTTTATACTGTCTACTTCATGGTTTTATCAGTAAGTTTCTCATTCGATCATTGGGAGTCGGTATTGATCATATACTTTCCAAAAGCATATATCATACCTAGGTCTTGATCATATACTTTCCAAAAGTATATATCAAACCTACAAATTCAGTCAAGCTTTCAAAGCGAGACGACCGTGCGCACAGAATTTGATTCTTCCCAATATCTCATGAGTGAGCTCATGTCTTCCGGTTCAGTAAATGAACCTGTATGATCCCTTTGAGAGATCGTATTACTCATATGCCCTTATATGCACACCAGCGCGCCGGTGTATAGACCTTGATTAGGTCATCAACCTATTGGTCTGCCAAATGTACATACTCAGACATATAGTAACACATCTGTCTCCGGTCAGAGGATGTGTGCCTATATCATGACAGCATACGATATAGGACTTTGGTTATCTCGATCTCGTTAAGTCAACTCTTTGACCTAACTAATCTGACACCTCCGAATCTCTATTCCTATGCAGAGGACCTGCATCAAGAGGTCGGTCAGATATCAGCCTTCAGAGATAAGGATTGCCATCTCCTACTCAGGCTGGAGATCATCTCTTAACAATCATCTGACGGTGCTTGATGAGTCCTCAATCTAACTCTTTAGATATTCATCCAAGCACCAGCCTCTATGATTCAATAGTTGAATCAACAGCTGTATGATCATCAAGATGGCCATGGTACATAACCCTAATTGTACTAAGGGACCTATTATGCAAATTATGTATTCTTCATTTCAGATTAAGGAGTGAATTGCTATAACATTTATTGCATAATGGCTCGCCGTGGGCTCGCATTTCCAACATGACTCACATCATTAGCATCTCAAGCCTGGTTATCACCTTCTTCCGCCTTGTATAGATCCAGATGTCCATATCACACAATCCTTTGTCTAACACCCCAGTTTCATCTTATGATTATACTATACTTAGGGTGTACTTTACCATACGTATAGGGGTTTTCAGATTTCTTTTGATTCTTTTTATACCTTTTTTTTCCTATGCTTAGGGATATTTTACCCTAAGTATAGGGGAGGTAGACCACGTACATTATCTCACTCGATTTTCCCTTTATGTACAGTCTATTATACTTAGGATCACTTGTTCCTATGTATAGGGGGATCATTGATTTTTATTCATTCTATTCTTTTATTCGTCGTTGTAGTATAGCCTTTCTTTTCACTTCCAATGCTAAGCACGAGTTATGTCTTCTTCATCGCTCTTTGATAACTCGGATTACATCGCTCGAGCTAAGTATAGGGGGTGTCGTATATATTACATATATACTTTTGTTGGACATACAAGCCCACGATGAGCCATTATGTAATAAATGTTATTGCGAATATCATTCCATGATCTGAAATAAAGAACAACTTATTTGCATAATAGGTCCCTTAGTACAATTAGGGTTATGTACCATGGCCATCTTAGCAATAAAACATATATTGATTAAACTATTGAATCATTGAGGCTGGTACTTGGATAAATATTTGAAGGGTTAAATTGAGGACTCATCTAGCCGAGTAAGAGATGGCAATCCTTTCTCCAGCCTGAGTAAGAGATGGCAATCCTTTCTCAAATAGGCTAATATCTGACCGACCTCTTGATGCAGGTCCTCTACGTAGGAATAGAGATTCGGAGGTGTTAGATAAGTTAGGTCAAAGAGTTGACTTAATGAGATTTAGATAACCAAAGTCCTATGTTGTATGTTGTCACGATACAGGCACGCATCCTCTGTCAGGAGACATATGTGTTACTATATGTCTGAGCATTTACATTTGCCAGACCAATAGGTTGATGACCTAACCAAGGTCTATACACCGACGCGTTGGTGTGCATGTAAGGGTATATGAGTAATACGATCTCTCAAAGGGATCATACATGTTCATTACTGAACCGGAAGACATGATATCACTCATGAGATATTGGGAAGAATCAAATTCTATGCACGGTCGTCTCGCTTTGGAAGCTTGACTGAATTTGTAGGTTTGATATATAACGTATGATCAAGACTTAGGTATGATATATGCTTTTGGAAAGTATATGATCGATACCGACTCCCATTGATCAAATGATAAACTTGCTGATAAAACCCTGAAGTAAACAGTGTAAAATTGATCTAATACTTTGGGTTTATTCTGGGTCTTCCAATATGCGGGATATACATGTATTGGGAGTTCCTGAGGGTGATGTGATCATAAACGATTGTATAACTACGATGCTTCCATTCCTATGGAGTGATGAAACGGGCCTTGATTTTAGTGACTCCTCTCAGTAGAGAAGTCATCTGATGTTGGTCCAAATGTTGGACATTGATCTGAATGTGATTCAGATGCAATGAGAAGATTAGATTTGTGGTCTTGATTTAATCAAGCATCTATGGGAGGCCTGAGATCTGTATTTGAGATGTGATCTCGATATCCATGTCACTATACATGGAACAATACAGTCCCCTGTTGAAGACGATTTTTCACGGGTCTAAAGTAATCCACACAAGGCGGGATCACAGTGTCGCTGAGGCGGCCCGCAAGGAATCAGATCTTCGAACAACAATTATCCCACAACAGAAATCAAGAAATGAAAAGCAGTGCGGAGTTAAAATTTATTATAACTCTATAAAGGATGTGTATAATGTGCAAGCAGCGTAGAGGTCGAACACAGGGAGCAGACAAGTAGAACGGGGCAAAAATGCGCAAATGTGAACGTAAAGACTTGTTTATTTATGCTATTTTTTGTGGGTTTTTAATTTTTATATTTTTTTATTTAATTTTTTTTTATATTTTTGTATTTTGATTTTTAATTCATTGATTTTATATTTTCTTTTTATATTTTATATTTTTATCTTTTCTTTTTCTTTTAATGAATATATAAAACTATATAGAATATATAATACAAGAGAGATAAGAGAGATGTCAAAATGGGGGAAAATAGTCAAAATACATGAAATAAATTATTTTTGTGAATTTTATATTTTTCTAATGTTTTTGTGATTTTTCTAGGTTTTTCCTAATTTTTTTGGTATTTAAAGTCAAAATAATAGAAAACAATGAACTAAGTTGCTGTCCAAAATTAAAATAAGGATGAAAAATATCAAACAGTACCCAAAATTCTTCAAATTAATTTTAAAATAAAGATAATAAAACAGAGAAAATTCTGAAATGGAGTTTATATTTTAAGGTTTTTGTAGAATTGTTAATATTTTTATAAAGGATTTTGAGGTTTTACAATTTTTAGGATTTTTCTTTTGTATTTTTTTATGATTTTGGACTGAAGTTAGAAAGCACTAAAAGACACAAAATATATTTTTTGGGGATTTTTTGAGGTGTTTTTATAATTTTTATGGATTTTAGAATTCAAACAGCAGTGAAAATGCGTGTTTTTTAATTTTTATAAATAATAAAATGCAATAAAAATGTGAAATAAAAATATGGCGTTAATCTACAATGCAACAGGAGGTTATGATGATTTTTGAGGATTTTTTTAGCAATTTTATAGATGCATGCAATAAATAGAAACAACAACAAGAAACTATAAACTGGTAGGGGCACTTATGGAATTATCAGAAAGGTCAGGGGCCAGCATGCAATTTGTCCGCAAAATATATAGCTAAGTAAAAAAATTCCTGGACCAATTAGAAATTGCCAAAATTCTAGGGATATTCTCGCAAAAATGCCAAGCCCACTTACGTAGGCACGCGCGCCTAGGAAGGGTGTTTTTGTAATTACACAAAAGTTCAGGGGCCAGAATGAAATTAACCGAGAAATTATACAACATAATAAAACAATTTCCGAACTAAATGTTAAATACGTAAACCCTCAGGGCCCTTAAGCAAAATTTCCAAGTCACGTGCGTGGTGCACGCAGGGGCTGAACGATAATATTCCAAAACTAGGGTGGGCTACATGCAAAATGCAGAAAAGATATAAAACAGCAGACGAATGTTTCAATATTGTTTATTAAATACAAAAGTTGCTTGGGTTGGAATGCAAAATACCCAGGTCAGGGGTCAATCCGACGGTTGATGAGAAATGAATGGACACGTGTCGACGCCCCCCTGCGCGATGCCGATTCGCGAACGGAGGGCTGAGATTAGATCCCAGCCCTGGATCTGACGGTGCTGGAGCCCTCAATCCGACGGTATCTACTTCGTCTGGAATCCCTCATCGATTGGACGGTGAGGAGCGAGGCAGGAGGAACTGGGAAGCACGCTGGGTCTGGCGAATTTCAATCACTCCCCCCTTGCACCCCCGGCGGTGAATGATGATTCGACGAGGCGCTAAATACTCCAGGCGAGGAAATCTACCTGCAGGTGGACTCAAAACGACGTGGGCCTCACCGGAGCGCATCGGAGGAGAAGGAGGAACGGAGCACCTCCAAGTACCCCGGCGGTGCGCAAAATTACTCCAGGGACCCCTTGGCACACGACCTGCAAAACAAAGAGTCAAGGGGGGTCGCGAGCAAACTGCCATGACCCTCCATATGGCAACAGTAGGCGAAAACGGTGAAAGAGATACTCGTCGGAGCAATCTTCGGCGAGGGGGTGGCGGTGGTGAACGAAGTGGGTCTTAGGCGAATGGAAAGCAGGATTAGGATGCTGGAGCTACTAGTAATAAATCTACGCAAGAAAAATCAAAAAAATGCGGACCTCGAGGGTATACACCCGAGATAGACCTCACGGCGGCTCACCGCCGGAGATGGTGTGGAACGCCCCTCGGCGTCGCTCCGCTACGCCTCCAATGGGTGAGGAGAGCTTGCTGTCACTCTCTCGATCCTCAGTCCACACGAAGGAGAAGAGAAACGAGCCAAAAGAGGGTTCAATAATCGAAGGAAGGTTTGGGACGTTCTTGAAGATGTGGTGAAGTGGGCGAGAAGAACGAGGTGGACCGAGCGGATGGATGATCCAATCCCCAAAAAAAACTAAGGGTGTGTATGCCCAATCTTCAAGGAGCAAAAGTGTAGAAGTCCTCATCATGAAAATATGCAAGACGTGACCTCCAAAATTAGGCAAAAACCAAGACAAACCCAGTTCTGACAAAGCCACAAGATGGGGTCAGAGAGTTGACCCGAGGTTCAACTCTCCAGGCCCCCTGGTTGGTCCACGTGGACCAACCAAGAAAAATCCTGGAAAAACCTTTGTAAAATCAATTTAAATTAGTAAATGATTTATTTAATTTTAGGTTATTTAATAAAAAAATGTTTATTACTTTATAAATTATTTTATTGTGATTTCTTTTTATTTTTTCGAGGTATTCTTTTACAAGTTACCTTTTATAGGCTATATAGGTATATTTATCTATATATTTTAATATTTTTTTTATTTTGTACATTTAATTTATTTATTTTTGTTTATTATTTTATAAATTTATAAAGTATTTTTATACACTTAAATATATTTTTATTTTATTTTTTTGAAGTATTTTGTATACTTAATAAAATATAAGTATTAATTGTACAAGTATATGCATAGGTATTATACATATGTATTATAGACAAGTATTTTATTTTTGTGTTTTATTTTTGTTTTATTCATGTTTTAATGTACACGTATATTATAAATAATATTTACGAAATTATAAAAATATAAACTTATAAAAATAATGAATAAATAATAAAATGAATATTTTAATCTGTACAAGTATACAAGTGGGGTCCAAAACTCAACTTTCAAACCGTAACTCTGAAAAATACGAAACCCTTCATTAAATAGCTTATTTGAAATTATATAAATTAAAGGTGAGTTTGGTACATTTCGAGTTTTTATTTGCAAGATATGGGTCTGGGAAGTTGGAATTCTGGAATCTTATTCAAATCATAACTTTTTATCTGTACATTATTTTTTAGTGAAATTAATTTTGTATTTTTATTTATTTAATTATCTCCAACTTTCATGTTCAAAGCTTCTTTATTTGATGTATAAAAAGTGGAACCAAATATAGGTCCCAAAATGAATAAAGAATGAATAAAATAAAAGGTGTTTTTATTGTATTTTGGCCTTTATCTCCCCCTACTTTATTCCTTGTCGACCTAGTCATCGAGATGCTCAGGTCTCGGGGTTTCGGGTCATAAAATATTTACAATATTTTATTCTTTTTCTTTTCTTTTCTTTATTCTATAATCTGGCTTTAAAACCCGCATTTTATATACTATTTACACAATAATGCATGAATGCTAAAACACCTAAATTAAGCCTATTTACATGCATTTACTAGGGTTTTTAAGGCCAAAATGATAGAATAAAGATGATGAAACGTAGATTCATCATCCCCCTATACTTGCCTTTGCTAGTCCCTAGCAAACACTTATGCAATAAGTGCAGAAAAGAAAAAGAAGAAGTGTGGATTGAATTTAATAGTCAAAGTTGCCTTCACAAAATCAAAGTTTGGAGCTTAAGTCGGACCTTTGGAGTTCTAGTGCGGGCAGAACCTTAATGAGAACCGAATTTGAAATCCAACAGCCTTCGAGAATCTCAAAAACTTTGCTCAAGTCTCCTCAATAGCTAGGTCAGAAATATTTCAACTCATACGCAAACCCTTATGACTATGAATCTGACTCATACAGTGTAAGTGATGGTGGCTCTCCCCAACTAGAATGACAAAGAGACTGACTTCTCCAATATGACAACCCAATGATTCCCCAATTCAACAACTCATTCCTCAAGGAGCATGGTATTGCCTTCTAAGTTCAAGTGGCAACCATCTCAAGAGGAGGGAGTGGAGAGAAGAATGGATGGTAGCCAGTGTAGCTACCTATCCTAGGATGCAAGACCAGTGTAGTCAAGTCATCCAGCTGCAGGCTCCCATGATTTGACTTGAAGCTCAAGCTTGCTTATTGACTATACACATATGTACACTCTGGAAGGCATTTTTATTTTTGTACAGACCTATCCACTTTTTTGGAGTTTTTGCTTTTTGCTTTTTTGAATACTATATACAGCAGCATTTACATAGGGAGTTTTTCCTCTTGATCCAGTAGATTATCCCTCTTTTGAATCTCTAACGCAACCCACAATCTCCTATCCTCGAAACTCATCATCACCAGACGGGTTGGGATGCACTTCCCTCCCTAGAGGAGGACAAGTGTTTCCACCTGTGTGCGTCTCATACCGGCAAATCCAACCTCCTCACCATTCCAACTGAATTGAGCCAAGCGAAAGGTGCAGGTCTCCAAGTTAGGTCATTATCAACAAGTGTCGTGCGTGTGCTCCGAGATACTCTACTTAGGCAGTCAAGAATCCATTGAACCAAGTCTCGTGATCCTCAAATAATTAAGTCAACTAGACCTGAAGTACCTCAATTCCATCTCCTATAAGGTTCCTGTTAATTAGGTAGATTTTAAGGACCAACCAAGCTCCAATCTTCGGATTTTACTAAGACTCGTTCAACTGTCGTACTCAATCTGAAAAAATGCGATTGCCATGCAAATGTTATGCAGAAAATATTTTTGTGATGCAATTTTCAAAGATTTTGAACTTTTTATGGATTTTTAAAAAGATAGTGCATATGCATTTTTTGTATTTTTCAAAGAGATTTTTCAAATGTTTTTTGGATTTTAATTTTGCAAATGTTTTTGGAATTTTTGAAAACAAAAAGGTTTTGGCCAAAAACTAGGAACAAATATTTACACCGGGATGCATTTAATATTTACAAGAATTAAAGTTTAAGGATTTACAAGGGTAAGTGGTCAGTTTTATAGGAATATATAATGAAGTTTTTGGTGAGATGTATGTATTCCTCAAACTTATTTGAGACTGGTTTTTCAAACAATTTGAAAACTATAGTCCAAAATAGTTTTTTTCAAACAGTTTTCTCCAACATGTGCACACATTTGGAATTCATTTTGCAAAGGTTTTCCAAACAGTATTTATAGATTTTTCACATAGTTTTGCAACCATTTTTCAAAGCATTTGCAAATCATTTTCCAAACATTTTATTTCACACCAAGAAAATAATTTTTCGAACAAAATGTTTTACAAAGGTTGAAAACATGTAACAAAATGTTTTCCAAATACTTTTCAAAAGATTTTCACAACATTTTTCAAACTATCTTTCGAACATTTTGCACAAAACATTTTCATCTGATTTATTAATCAGTAAGTACAAAAAGTATTTGATGAATAATCACATCTTTTTATTAAGGTTTTTAATGAATTTTATACGTATAATTAGCCATAATTATTAGTAAAAATATGAAAGTACGAGTTATGGCTAAAGTATATACGCAGTATATACGACCCCCTATACTGAGCTTGAGCTATGTCCTCCTAGATCAGAGAGAAAAGAGAAGACATAACTCGTACTGAGTATAGAAAAGTCTAAAGAATAAATGAATAAGAGATGAATGAATAAACGAATGAGAAGTTGACCATCCCCCCTATACTTAGGATCAAATAATCTTAAGTGTAGCAGACTGTACATAGCAGGGAGGGTCAAGGATGGGAATAAAAGATCATACTCAAACTGTCTCCCCCTATACATAGGGTAAGATATCCTTAAGTATAGACAAGAAGAGGAGACAGTGGAGAGGATCAAAGAATAGAATCAATTCGGGGTGCACACCCCCCTATACTTAGGACAAGGTATGTCCTAAGTATAGAAGATTGACAAAAAGGGCGACACCTTTTTGGTAGATAAAGAAGATAGAAGAGGAAAATAAGAAAAGAAGAAAAGATATCAATAGATGGAAGAATATAGAGAAGAATGTACGCATCACTCCCCCTATACTTAGGGTAAAAGATGCCCTAAGTATAGGCAACAACAGGCACGATGAGACGGAACGACAAATGAACACTCGGCCCGTCCACCCCCCTATACTTACGACAAAGTACGTCCTAAGCAAGGCAAACACGAGAATGGGTGGATGAGCAATACGGGAGAGAGACAGAGGTGAACAACACCAATGTACAACAGAGGTGGATATACACGGGATCAAGAAGGTTGAAAGCAAACCTTCTTACGAGACTGGTGAGGGATAGATCTAGTGTGGTGCAGGTCGACATCGGGGTCCACAATGGATGGAAACCGATCAAGGTCGACAGGATGATGGTCCTCAGTAGCCCTAGGGTGTGAAGGCACAGACGGGGTAGTGGAAGAAGTATGACTAGGTCCGGCCTTGGGAGTCTCGTTGATATCAAAGTGAAATGGGATGAACTCATCATCATCGGAAGAAGTGTAATCTGTATCGTCATGCAAGGTCTCATCCAGGTCAAAATCAAAAGTAACGAACTCATAAGTGGAAGTAGTCGAACTCTGTTTGTCCTCTATAATCTCAACTGGGTCATCTTTCTCATCAAAAGGCCCGAATTCCCGAAGAAAAGCAACTAAATCAAATTCGACCTTTGTCTCATTTGAATCCAAGTGAACAGGAATAGATTCATCGGTAAAAGTAGTCAAATCATGTATATCCTGTCTAATATCTTAATATGCCCTCCGCTCAATGGTGTCGATCGTGTAGATTCCGTGGATGTCATCAACACAACGCCAAGTCCCAGAAGAAGGAACTCGAGGTCCATGCTTTCCAAGTCTTCCTCCTTGGAGAGGAATTATTGGGTCTCAATGGAATCCAATAAGCAACAAAATTCCCTGATAGTTTCATCAAGTTCATGGTCCTCAAGGTCAGCCAAGATAGGTGAAGTCACATCAGGCGCATGTCTCTGGTCGGCAGTGGGTGCGGTGATCAACACTTCGCTCTCGTCAGCAGGACGGAAGCGAATCTCTCCTGATCCATAATCAATAATGACCCTTGCAGAGGCGAGGAATGGTCGTCCCAGGATGATTGGAGAGAGCTCCCCAGTGGAGGTATCCATGGGCAAAACAACAAAGTCAACATGGTAGCTCATGCCCTGAGTCGAAATGACGGCGTTTTCAAGGATACCCTTCGGCCTCTTGATTGATCCATCAGCAAACTGAATGATTGATCATCCTAGTTTTCTTGAGAGGCCCTAAGTGAAGAGATTGTACCAGCGAGAAGGGTAATATGCTAATCGAAGCACCGCCGTCGAGGAGAGTGTGATCGCATGTAAAGTCAGAGATGGTGCATCTAATGAAAGGTGTGGCAGTGTTCTTTTTCCTAAGAATGGGCCAGTGTGTGATGGTGTGGGCAGTTGCCATGGTCAAAATATGATGCTCAGATCTGCTCCTCTTCTTTCTCTTCTTTGGAAGAGGAACAGATAAATCGGTCATGGTTTGTTAAAGTGGGGCACGGATGATCTCATGAATAGTGGCCACCACTTCGGGTTTGATTAACATTTCTTTAAATTTTTGGACCTTCTATACAAGGGAGGAAGTCAGAATCAGCATATACACGAGGCATGCTAAGAGCAGTCTGTACATTGACATCCTCGAGGTCAAAGGTGGGACAAGGTGTGAAAGGTTGTGGGTCAAAGGATCTGGCACGTGGGCATTCTCCTCACAGTCTGAATCAACCAAAGGTCTCCCGAACTCTTTTTGGATTTTTAAAATTTTCCTCATTTTTTTTGTATTTTGGGTGATTGCAAGCTCTCCTGATAATCCTCAAATGAATCCAAATCCTCAAAGAACGGAGCTACATTCTGGATCTTATTTATGCTAATTATATTGCTCATCCTCAAGTTCATATGCTTCATCATCTGATTCAAGGTCTCAAGTGTGGATATCATGAAAGGTGACTCCAAAATCTCAGGATCGGGTGTGTCGAATATGGGTGGTGGGTGTGGACAAAAATCACCTTCCGACACAGGATACTCAAGGAAGAGTGGGTTGTCGAAATGTGAGGGTGACGGTGGTGGAAATGAATGGTGAAGGTCAAAGTCCGAATCCTGAAATAGTGGGTTGGTCGGATATGTACAAAAGTCAGGAGCAAAGTCCTCCTGGAAAAAAGGAGGTGGACCGGATGGAGTGAACGAAAGATCCGCAAAGTTCAAATAAAATACGCTCCAATCGGCCATCTAGAAACAAGAGGTGACTATAGTCAAGAGAACACGAGGGTCAAGTCAAGAGCGTGAAGAAGAAGGCGCAAATGCACAGGGATGATCTAGAATACACACAAACAATCACAATCAAACTCACGCAAAACAAACCCTCAATTCACCTACTCAACTCGGTGAAGATCGCAAATGCGGTCTTTTTATCTTGTATGTTTTACAGTTAGGTGAGAAGTTAAGAAGTTGCACAAACACTTAGGGGCTAAAATGGGATTTGGGCACTAATCTTTAGTGTGTGCGTGAGCAAGTAAAAGCGAGGACATTGAGGGGATTACTCGCCCCAATAGAAATATTCTCTTTTTGATCTTTTTTAGGGTCAAGTAATATTAGCAGTCCCAATTTTATTGGTTATCACATTTTTTGGATTTTTAGTGAAAAATGCACGAGCCTAACGAGGAGTCAATTTTACTTAGCACCTAGATTATCAAAATCTGAGGTAGAGAAGCGGAAAAGCAATGCAAGCGGCAAAACGATGATGTATGCTAAAGTGTAATGCTCACCTTGCCTCTAGCACTCCACATGCAAGGATGCTTAGCAAAATTGAAACCTATCTATATGCAAATGCAAGCCGATGAAATCGCCCTAAGTTTCAAAAATTGACATTATCGAGAAGAACCAATTCTAATGACTCAGAATGGAACCGAAGTGTCCGGTCTTGGAGCCTCCTCGGTGCCGACCAAGTTGGGTCCTGCACGCGCTGTATGGAGGACTCTCGCGGCACGGTGGTTCCGAGACTAAGTAGAAGCAGTTTAAATTTGACTAAGTCCAAACATCACTATATGTACAGGTAAAGATATTAGGTGTTTGGCCTTAATCTATCGCAAGCAAACCTAAAACTAAGGGCTCAATCACACAAAATAAGGAAAACAAAACCGAGAAAACAAAGGGAAAAAATGCGATGAAAATCGTAAAAAGCCGCAGTGAACCCCCAAGTGAACAATCACTTGGAAATTGGGCCCGAATGTCCAAGTCCTGAGTACCTGTATTATTACAAATATAGAGTCTCTCTTTCACTTAAATTACAAAAATAAATACTACAGAAAAATGCTCAAAAGTATGACCGTCTTCTCAAGTCCTCCCTGCCTTCTTTGATGCTAGGTCAAAAGTCTCCTGCCGCCTTCACATGGGCGCACAGGCGCCTAAGGTGGAGCGCCTCCCTCGATCTGCGGTTCCTCACACAAAGTCCAACAAGGAAGAGTGATTAGACAAGTCAAACAATGATATCAAATAAATGAGCAAATAAAGAAGGCAAAAATATAGACAAGTATCACAATCAAGAAAAATCCGAACTAAGCGATGTTGTTACCCGTCAACGACGCCATTTGTTGAAGATGATTTTTCACGGGTCTAAAGTAATCCACACAAAGCGGGATCAAAGTGTCGCTGAGGCGACCCGCAAGAAATCGGATCTTCGAACAACAATTAACCCACAACAGAAATCAAGCAATGAAAAGCAGTGCGGAGTTAAAATTTATTATAACTCTACAAAGGATGTGTATAGTGTGCAAGTAGTGTAGAGGTCGAACAAAGGGAGCAGACAGGTAGAACGGGGCAAAAATGGCAAATGTGAATGTGAAGACTTGTCTATTTATGCTATTTTTGTGGGTTTTTTATTTTATATTTTTTAATTTAATTTTTTTTATATTTTTGTATTTTGATTTTTAATTTACTGATTTTATATTTTCTTTTACATTTTATATTTTTGTCTTTTCTTTTTCTTTTAATGGATATATAAAACTATATAGAATATATAATACAAGAGAGATAAGAGAGATATCAAAATGGGGGAAAATAGTTAAAATACAGGAAATAAAGTATTTTTGTGAATTTTATGTTTTTCTAATATTTTTGTGATCTTTCTAGGTTTTTTCCTAATTTTTTTGGTATTTTTAAAGTAAAAAATAATAGAAAATAGTGAACTAAGTTGTTGGCCGAAATTAAAATTAAGATGAAAAATATCAAACAATACCCAAAATTCCTAAAATTAAATTTAAAATAAAGATAATAAAATAGAGAAAATTCTGAAACAGAGTTTATATTTTTAAGGTTGTTATAGAATTGTTAATATTTTTATAAAGGATTTTGAGGTTTATAATTTTTAGGAGTTTTCTTTTGTATTTTTTATGATTTTTGGACTGAAGTTTGAAAGAACTAAAATACACAAAATATATTTTTTGGGAATTTTCTGAGGTGTTTTTATAATTTTTATGGATTTTAGAATGCAAACAGTAGTGAAAATGCGTGTTTTTGAATTTTTATAAATAATAAAATGTAATAAAAATCTGAAATAAAAATATGGCGTTAATCTACAATGTAATAGGAGGTTATGATGATTTTTGAGGATTTTTTAGCAATTTGTAGATGCATACAATAAATAGAAACAACAACAAGAAACTACAAACTGGTAGGGGCACTTATGGAATTATCAGAAAGGTCAGGGGCCAGCATGCAATTTGTTCGCAACATATATAAAACTAAATAAAAAACTTCCTGGACCAATTAGAAATATCCAAAATGCCAGGGATATTCTCGCAAAAATGCCAAGCCCATATGCGTAGGCACGCACTCCTAGTAGGGGCATTTTTGTAATTACGTGAAAGTTCCGGGGCCAGAATGAAATTTACCCAGAAATTATACAACGTAATAAAACAATTTCCGAACTAAATGTTAAATACTCAAGCCCCCAGGGCCCTTATGCAAAATTGCCAAGTCACGTGCGTGGTACACGTAACTTGGAGTGGCTAAACGGCAATATTCCAAAACTAGGGGGGCTACATGCAAAATGCACAAAAGATATAAAACAGCAGACGAATGTTTAAATATTTTTTATTAAATACAAAAGTTGGCTGGGTTGGAATGCAAAATACCCAGGTCAGGGGGGCGATCCGACGGTTGATGAGAAATGACTGGACACGTGTCGACGCCCCCTTGCGCGATGCGGGTTCACGAACGGAAGGCTGAGATTAGATCCCAGCCCTGGATCTGACGGTGCTGGGGACCTCAATCCGACGGTAGCTGCTTCGTCTAGAATCCCTCGTCGATCGGACGGTGGGGAGCGAGGCAGGAGGAATTGGGAAGCACGTCAGATCCGGCGACTTTCAATCACTCCCCCCTCACACCCCCGGCAGTGAATGATGATCCGGCGAGGCGTAAAATACTCCAGGCCAGGAAATCTACCTGCAGGTTGCCTCAAAACGAAGTGGGCCTCACTGGAGCACGTCGAAGGAGAAGGAGGAACGGAGCACCTCCAGGTACCTTGGCGGTACGCAATTGCTCCAGAGACCCCTTGGCGCACGACCTGCAAAACAAAGAGTCAAGGGGGTTCGCGGGCAAACTGCCGCGACCCTCCAGATGGCAACAGTAGGCGGAAACGGTGAAAGAGATACTTGCCGGAGCAAGCTCTGGCGAGGGGATGGCGGTGGTGAACAAAATGGGTCTCAGGCGAATGGAAAGCAGGATTAGGATGCTAGAGCTACTAGTAATAAATCTACGCAAGAAAAATCCAAAAAATGCAGACCTCAAGGGTATACACCCGAGATAGACCTCACGGTGACTCACCGCCAGAGATGGTGTGGAGCGCCCCTCGGCGCCGCTCCGTTGTGCCTCCAACGGATGAGGAGAGCTTGCTGTCACTCTCTCGATCCTCAGTCCACGCGAAGGAGAAGAGAAATGGGCCAAAAGAGGGTTCAAGAATAGAAGGAAGGTTTGGGACGTTTTTGAAGATGTGGTGAAGTGGGCGAGAAGAACGAGGTGGACCGAGCGGATCGATGATCCAATCCCCGAAAAAAGCTAAGGGTGTGTATGCCCAATCTTCAAGGAGCAAAAGTGCAGAAGTCCTCATCATGAAAAATATGCAAGACGTGGCCTCCAAAATTAGGCGAAAACCAAGACAAACCCAGTTTTGACAAAGCCACAGGAGAGGGGTCAGAGAGTTGACCAGAGGTTCAACTCTCCAGGCCCCCTGGTTGGTCCACGTGGACCAACAAGGAAAAATCCTGGAAAAACCTTTGTAAAATTAATTTAAATTAGTAAACGGTTTATTTAATTTTAGATTATTTAATAAAAAATGTTTATTATTTTGTAAATTATTTTATTTTGATTTCTATTTATTTTTTCGAGGTATTCTTTTACAAGTTACCTTTTATAGGCTATATAGGTACATTTATCTATATATTTTAATATTTCATTTTTATTTTGTACATTTAATTTATTTATTTTTATTTATTATTTTATAAATTTATTAAGTATTTTTATACACTTAAATATATTTTTATTTTATTTTTCTGAAGTATTTTGTACACTTAATAAAATATAAGTATTAATTGTACAAGTATATGTATAGGTATTATACCTATGTATTATAGACAAGTATTTTATTTTTGTGTTTTATTTTTGTTTTATTCCTGTTTTAATGTACACGTATATTATAAATAATATTTACGAAATTATAAAAATATAAACTTATAAAAATAATGAATAAATAATAAAATGAATATTTTAATATGTACAAGTATACAAGTGGGGTCCAAAACTCAACTTTCAAACCGTAACTCCGAAAAATACGATACTACCTTCATTAAATAGCTTATTTGAAATTATATACAATTAAAGATGAGTTTGGTACATTTCGAGTTTTTATTTGCAAAATACGGGTCTGGGAAGTTGGAATTCTAGAATCATATTCAGATCATAACTTTTTATCTGTACAATATTTTTGAGTGAAATGAATTTTGTATTTTTATTTATTTAATTATCTCAAAATTTCTTGTTCAAAGTTTCTTTATTTGAAGTATAAAAAGTGTAACTAAAAATAAGTCTCAAAATGAATAAAGAATGAATAAAATAAAAGGTGTTTTATTGTATTGTGGCCCTTATCTCCCCCTACTTTATTCCTTGTCGACCTAGTCATCGAGATGCCCAGGTCTTGGGGTTTCGGGTCATAAAGTATTTACAATATTTTATTCTTTTTCTTTTCTTTTTTTTATTCTATAATTTTGGCTTTAAAACTCGCATTTTATACACTATTTACACAATGATGCATGAATGCTAAAATGCCTAAATTAAGCCTATTTACACGCATTTACTAGGGTTTTTACAGCCAAAATGATATAATAAAGATGATGAAATGTAGATTCATCATCCCCCTATCCTTATCTTCAAATATCTGTGGAGAAAGGCATTATCCTTGAAAGGGTTCTGGATAATTTCATTGTTGATATTATGTATCCGAGCATTGAGAAAATTGATAAGTGAATGTGATTTAATTATCATGAATAATATGAATTTGATTAATATTGTAAAGAGAGTTATCCTATATAATTGAAGGTGATTTAATTATCAAAGATGTGAATAATGTGAATGTGATTCATATTATTTAGGCACATGAGAATAATAGATCAGAGATGATTAAATGTGAATAATTATCATGGATATGAATAATGTAGATAGCACTATCCATATTATATATATATATATATATATTATATGTGATTTATAACATATAAGTGAGAGATATTTGTGATTTACATTTGTTAATTAAATGTTGATGTGAATTGGATTCACATTGGATATTAAATTGAAAATGTAATTTATATTTTATTTGGGGTTGTGAACGTGATTCACAAATTTCCAATGAAATGATTGCAATGTTCACAAAATAAATTGGATTTATTTTTATGAAATAATTTGCAACAAATGTTGTTGCAAGATAATGGAGAAATACATGGAATATTGGATTCCATGTAATATTGGAAAGGAGTCTCCCTTCCTAACAAGGAGAGAGGACAACTACCAAGTCCTTATAGTACTCCTAGCCGTCCACCCCCCTTTATGGAAGGAGGCTTGCCTCCTTCCTGTTTCTCCAATGGAGATTGATTTGATATAAATGAAATTATATTCAATATATATTTTATTTTATTAAATTGATTGTAGTTGTGTTTTTAACAACAAATCATGGTCATTAAAAGAAACACAAATTAATGTGAGCCATTGGATTTGTTTTGCCCATGGATTGAGATCCGTGGATCCCAAAATATTATAAATAGAAGGGCATCCCTTGCTCTTTATAAGCTAATGAGAAACACAAGGCTCTCTCCCTCTCTCTCTTTTTCTCTACATGCCCTCTCTCCCTCTCTCTCTTGTGGTCGTCCACCATGGAGCCCTGGAGAGAGTCTCCATCACGCAGCATCGTTGTTATGTTGCTCGATCATTTGCTCGTGGATCTCAGTCTACTTCGGCATGCCTTTCTCTTGAAGAAGACATCGTATCTCGTTTGACGAGATCAAGAGAGTTGATGCTTCGATCATCAACATGGATTGCGAGAAGCACGTGTTTCATCAACACACTCCCAAGCATCTCCTCTGTCGGATCAGACTTGAGACAGGAGGTCTCTTTTTCTAGAGACTTGATTGACAACCATGCTTCAAGAGTTAACTCTAATACTTGTTTGTGGTTTAGATGAAATGATCCAAGAAGTGTTCTTGGATCATGTGGTTTCATCACATAAAAAAAGCAATTTCCGCTGCATCAAGTAACTAGTGCGACTAGTTGTTCTCGATCGCATACGATGCGATCCTCACGCTTCCATGATGCGCTTAAGGATCTTGCCATATCCTTAAACTTCAGCCATAACTCGTACTTTGTGGGAGTGTGTTTATAAATAAATGGCTAAAAACCACAACCTAAAAATAAAAAAAATCAAAATTTTTCTTGTACATAAACTTCTTTCTTGTACATACATAGAAATTTATAAAAAGTTATTTTTTTTACAAATGATTGTAAAAATGCTTTTCTTGTAAAGTGTTTGTAAATATTTTTGTATCAAAATTATGTATATAGTATAAAAATTTTGTAAAATGTTTTAAAAATAAAAGTTTACAAAAACCCTTGCGTAAATGTTTGTAAATAGTTTGCAAAACTTCTGCATTAATGCATCCATTCAAACATTTCCAAGAATTTTGCACATTTTTAAAAACTTTGCATAAAAATATTTTTGTAAATATTTTTATATTCTTTTAAATCATAGTTGACATTTAAACTAGTCTGGAATTAAATTTGATAATGGAGCTTGGTTAAGACCTCAATACATATAATGCTAAGAGGAACCTTATAGGATTTGGGGTTAAGATTTTTCAGGTCAATTAGTGACTTAATTCTTTGAGTCCACTAGAATATGTTCACATGTTATCTTAATGAGCCTAAGTATAACACTTAACAACGCACACATGACACTCACAGACAATAACTTTACTTGCACCAGCACCTTACACATATCTCTCTATGGATGAGGTAATGATGAGGAAGTTTCCATTGGCTTGGGGTAGCATACGAGGGTAGTACTTATAGGTGGAACCTCCCGTCTTCCTTTAGGGAGGGAAGTGTGTCTCGGCTTGGTCTAGCGGTGTTGAGGTCTAAAGACAAGAGTTGTGGGGTGCAATAATGCTTCAAAAAAGGGATAGTCTACTGGCTCGAGAAGAAAAAGTCCTTATGTATATAGGTTGCACCATGTAGATATGTTGTGCATACGCACATCAAAAAATATGCAAAAGAAAGAAAACTCCAAAAAAGTGGCGACCCTGATTGAAAATAAAATGCCTGCCAGAGTGTATATAGTTGAATAAAGAAAATCTTATGTTACACTTTCTCATCTCATGAAGCTTGCAGCATGAGACTTAGCTACACTAGTTGAGATCCCAAGGATACATGGCTACACTGGCCATGGTCCATTCTCTTCTTTCCCCCTCTTCTTGAGCCAATTGAACTTGAAATTAGAAGGGAATACCCCGCTCCTTGAGGAAAGAGTTGTTGGACTAGGAATTAGAGTTACCTTACTGAGGGACGTTGTTGCCTTGATATTTCTGAGGTGGGGAGCTACATATCACTTACATCATACAAGAAAAGATACATGGTCATTAGAGTTTGTGTATGTAGACTTGTTCCGATCTGGATTATTGAGGAGTCTTGACTATATAATGGTGGAACTTAGAGATTGTTGAGCCTTGAACCTAGATCCAAATAAGTTTCTAACAAACTAATAATCCAAATGTCTGACTGAGCTCCATATTACAATTTAATAAAGACATGTTTAATAATCAACCTTGATTCTCCTTCTTTTTCTTTTCTTCTTTCTTTTCACTTCTTTTTCAAATAAGTATTTTCTAAGGGATTAGCAAAGGTAAAGTATAGGGGGTGATGAATCCTTGATTATCACTCTTTATTGTTTTATTTTAGCTATTTATCTTGGCAAACCATCATGTAAATAGGTGTAAATATAATAAGTTGGCATTATGCATGCATTTGTTAATACCGCATAATTAGCATGTATTCATGTAAACATAGAAGAATAAAGGAAAAGAAAAATGGACGAGGTATTTAGAATAAATACAGAGTGACCTAAACCCCAAGAGAAGGTCAATCCTTGACATGATTGCCAAAGAAAATAAGTAGAGAGAGATAAGGCCAACTCTTTGTTGCACATACTACCTATATATGTAGATAATTATTTTGATAAAATAAAATATTCTTTTTACCTCCTTGTATATAGTCTTAAAAAGAAAATGAGAAAATAAAATAAAAATAAAAATAAAATCCTTATTGCTTGTACAACATGCATGTATATATGTCATACTCCCTATTTATTCTATATCAGTAAATAGATCAGAAAAATAAAATAAAAATTGTTTTATACTGCTAAAATTATTTTGTAAATAAATAGAATATAAAATTAGGGTATTTATGTAAAAATAACAAAATAAAAATTATTGTACATAATACATAGGTATATTATGCATGTATATGATACTATCTACTATATATAGACTAATTTATTTTTCATAAAAATAATTAAAAAAACACCAAAAAAACCCTTGAAAAATAATAAACATTTTTCATTTTATTCATTTTTTTCATTTAAATCCATTTATTATTTTTAATTTAATTCCCTCTATTTTTCTTCTCTAGTTTGTCTTGTAATCTATTTTGTCCTCTTCCTGTGCCACTTCTGATAGGTCCTCATCGGATTGTTGACTATGGTCAACTGGTCCCCTCGAGTAGGCTTCCTCGTCGGATCGGGTTTTGCCTGAACTTCGCCATTTTCTCTAGACCTGATCCGATAATATTTTTACCCCAAGCTTTTGCTCTGAGTATAGAGGATGGATTCCTAATCTTCGTATAACCCTTTTCTCTTCGATCCGAGCCTCGGTTCGCGGGCCACTCCTCCTCCTTGTCAGACCCCCAAGCCTATATATGTTGTGCCATCCCCCTACTTTTCGTATACCTTTTGCTGCTCCACCTCTTTGGTTGCACATTCCAGTTCCTTTCCAGAGTGACAGCGAGAGAGGGAGAAGGCGAGGGCATCTTTTGGGGTGTGGTAACCCTAGGTCCATCGAGCTCTGCCTCTGCTCCGTCGCAAGGAGCTCCAGACTCTAAAACCACCGCCCATTGAGGCCATCTCCTTCGTGGGCTTCGTCCACGACTCCCAGGCTATATTCTTCCACCTTCAGTTATCATCTTCACCTTCTATCGTCCATTCAATCCATTACATATACAAAAAACTGAGCATCTCTGGCGTTCCTATTCCACACCATGTTTCCCTATTATTCGACGCTACTCCACCTTGCCTCGACTCCCTGATCGCTTCTACATCTGCTCCGCAACGCCTCACATAGCTCCAGCCATCAGGTTGGAGCCCCGCTTAGGTCGAATCCTCCACTCACCGGAGACCTACCTATTCACTCCCCGCCTTTGTTCTTTGCACTTGTGCGTTCTCACCCTCATCGGAGCATCATCTTAGAGCACGACCGATGAATCTGTGATTCATCACTCTAAAAGTTGAAAATAGAGCTTTGTTCCCGAGTAATTAGATGCATATTTCTACTTATGTTGCATAATTAGCATTCATGCATGCAAGCATAATATCTGCATTTTAGCATTCATATTGCATAAAATAAGAAGCTCATTTCACTTGTAAATATTCACCTATATATTAACCATATTTCATCTATTTGTATATATTTTATACTAACTCTGCATCTAATAAAACCAACTCTATTATGTATATATGACTAACACTAATTAAAGAAAAATATCAAAAAAATACTAACTTGTAAAATTAACCAATAAACCCTCAATACAAGTTTGAAATTAGGAGCCTTAAAATGCACATATCTCTCTCATACAGTGTCTTAGGTCTGCTCACTTCTAAAGTAGTATACATTCAGAGACCTTCGAAACAAGACCAATTTCACTAAAATCGGAGCTCGTATGCAAATATAGGTTTTGGGCCCCTTTTGTATATTGTACATATTGACCGTTTTGCCCTTGTATTTTACCATTTTATTTTCTTTAATATTTAAAATCCAAAAAAATTAGATTAAGTTGTAAATATTCTTATCATATTTTTTTCTATTTTTATTTTTCTCTTTCTCTTATTGAAAAATGACAAAAAAATTACAAAATATAAAATGCGGTATTTTATATCTATAAGGTACCACCCAAAAATATATTTTTGTACAGATGACTTTGATTTTAGGCCCTTCACAAAAATTTTAGATCTCGTTGAGACAAGCAACTTTCGTGTTGGCCACTTTTTGATTTAATCCCTTTTGTTATTTCTTTTTTAATTTTCTTTATCTTCAATTTTTGAATTTTCTAGGAGCGACATGTGGCAGGTCCTGGAGCCGCCACATGTCACCCTATTTTGTCATTATTTTCGGATTTATTTTATTATTTTCGGATTTATTATTATTATTATTTTATTACTATTTTAATTATTTTTAGTAACCTACTATATTAATTATTTATTTAATCTCCCTTTTACCACTTCTCCCCTTACTTTTCTTCCACTCCAAGCCAATAACCCCCCACTACCCCACTCTCTCCATCCTTCTTCAACTTCCCTTTCCTCCTCTTTATATTCACCTCCCCTCCTCCATTATTCTTCATCCGCCATTTCTTCAATTGAGAGGGAGAGACCACCAGCCCCCGAGTGTTGTCTGTGACAGCTTCAGCATCTCTCGGTCGAGCGAAGACGGTTTCAAAGGTGAGATCCACGAGGACTCCTCCTCGTGTTGTTGTGCATCCCTTTAGATCACAGTCGAGCTTCTTCTATTTTCTTGCCGAATCAAATTAGCGACGGTAGGAATCCGCACGACGCGGCTCCACATGGCAAAACCACAGGTAAGTATCCCTCAACTTTTCCTTATCATTTTTTATCTAATATTTACCTTGTTGTTTCATCCAGAAATCATTACACGAAAACCACAAACACCACCTTCAATCACAATCACCACCATACATTCATTTCACATTTTATTCATGTTTACAAAACAAATACAAAAAAATTGCAAAACAAAAAAAAAGAAATTCCAGGCAGGAGCAGCAGCCTTAGACGGTCGTCCCTGATACCTCCTCCTCGGTCATCGTCCACCTACCGCCGTCGAACCGCGCGCTGCCACCAGCCCTACGCGCCTCGCCTGGACGCTGCGCCTCCAGCCATTGGCCGCGCACTGACCACCATCCTCGCCTCGAGCCGCACGCGCTGCCACCAGCCCCTTGCGCCTCGCCCGGAGCCACGTGCCGCCACCTTGCACCGCTGGTGCTCCAGCCCCTGTCCCCCCAGCTCGTGGCTGCTGACAACCACAGCAACCACCAGGCCGCCGCACTACAGCCGTCATGCCACCCTCCAGGCTGCGCGTGCCGCGGCCTCCACAACGCCCTCCACCTCCTCCACCCCACCATCGCCAGTGGCCCGACTTCCTGCAACCACCTCGCGTCACGCCACCGCAAAGTTGTGCGCACCCCCGCGCCGCGCTGAGCCCAGCCATGCGGCCGCCCTCCAACCCGCACCAGCCATGCGGTCGTGCGCTGCCCTCCAAGGCAGCGCCAGCCTCGCCACTCGACACCCTGCTCCCGACTCGCCGCGCTCGAGCGGCACCGCCCGTCGTCCTCCTCCTCATCTCCGTCGCGAGCAGCCTGTTGTAGCCGCTCCACGACGTGCGGCCATGGCCGCCTCCCCCAAAGTCCCTCCACGCCAAACCCTAGCAGGAGAGGAGAAGGTTCATTTTTTATTTTATTTTATTTGTGAAAATTGCATAGTTGATCTGTTAGCTTTCATTATTTCCAAAAGTGCCCTTGTGCACATTTTTGTTGGTTGCATATTCAATTCTGAATTGCGAAGACACCCCTATCTTTGAGTGTTAATTTGGACAATATTTATGTGTCATTTTTAAGTAAAAAAAATAGTATGTTCTGGAGGAACTAATTCCTTATCTCCTGGCTATTTAATTGTATTTTTGTGAGCATTAGATATTTTATTAAAAATCATAGATTGAAATTGAGTGATATTTTACCCATTTAAGCTTTGAAATTCGCACGTGTTCATTTATTGCTCCAAAAATTGAAAATTGTAAATGATGCCTTTAATTGTGTTTTAATTATTGTCCAAATTTCATCCAATTCGGAGTTGTCTTGTACATAAAATAAATTGTAGAGTGATTTCTTTAATTGATTTTTAATTAAATTTGCGAGTAATATTTTTGAGAAATTTCAACTCTCTTGTATTCCTTATTGAAATATCTATCTGAGATAATTAATTCATTGGATAATTTAAGTTCTGGATTTATTAGAAATTAAATACTCACATTCACTCTATTTTCAGTAAAAAATTCATAAAAAATCATAGTGTCAGAAAATTCCAAAAATATTAGTGTAGGTTCATTTCATCATATTTAACTTCCAGTAAAATTTTCATATTTTTTGCATATCATTTGCACAAAAAATTGCATAAAAACCCCAAAAAAAGTTTGCATTTTTTATTTGTGCATTTTAAAACCAAAAATTCCAAAAAAAATCCATTTAGCATTAATCATTGAATTAGGTTTAGAGGAAAAATACAATTTGGTCATTTTGGATTAATTTCACATTAAAATTAAATTTGGTTAAGTTATTGATTTTCTTAATAACCTAGTTCATTCGCATCATTGCATTCGGCATTTTTATTGAACAAAAAAATCACAAAAAAATCCCACTTGGAAAACCGCAATCTAATCCCTCTAATCTTATCCCGAGTTGTTCCTTTGCCTCCTTGAGTCGACCTTGGGGCTTGCCCAGGCTAAATAAACATAAAACCGCGCATTAATTCATTCGACGATTTAATCGATCGTGCGGTTAATTTTTTATCGACGTGGATCTATCCGACTGCAATGCACTAGTCATTCAGACCACATAAAAAGGGTAGGTCTACATCCCGTCAAATGGCACTGTTGCCGGGGAGGCAAACGTCTTAGGATCACTTTAGAAAATCAGATTTATGTTTTCCATTCACTCGGGTAGTCTGACCCTCGAGCCGCATTGTAATTATCCATTTTTTATTTAATTGTTTTTCTGATCATTTCTTTATATACCTCTCTCTGATATAATTTCTATCTTTTTGTGCAAGGTCCCGGTGGACTTGGAGCGGCTTTCTTGAAGTCGACGCATCTCGAAGTGCATCGGAGGCCGACGATTCTTGGATCAAGTCGGTTGTTGGATGTCAAAAAGATTTTTGTAACTTAAAAAAAGTGTATGCATTTACAGCGGTTCCCGTTTGGGTTATCGCGTGTGTAAACATAGTGGAACCGTGTCCCGTCTGTTGTGTGGCTTGAATTTTTAAACTAGGCTTGCACTAGAGGCTCCTCGAGCCACTTTAGGGTTTGCTTGTACGCGTAATCTCTTAGGACCACACATCACTTAAAAGACGCGCTTAGACCGCAGATCTAGCCAAATTGAACCTGTGCTTAACTCGTTAATAGAACTACCTGTCTAGGAGCCGCTTTTCATCGATTGCATTCATTTAGTGTAAAATTTCAATTCAGTACTGCATCCCGCATTGTAGAGAGCTAGAGGCACTGTAAGTCTTCTTACTTGAGCATTCAACGTCGTTTTCTCGATTGCATCGGCTTTTTCTGATTCTCTCTTTCTCTCATTTTTCTAACCTAGGATGAAGGAATTGGGACTGGACGGTAGACGTGATTGCTTATGTGGATTAATATCAGTGACAACTAATCTTTAAAATCGGGACTGCTAATTGAATTGGACCAAAAAATTGACTAAAATTAACCCTTGTTTGCGGGAGAGTACCCCCAACCTTGTTTTCAGGCTGAGTGAGGGTACTTGAGTGTGTGAACACCTTAAGGCAAAGCCCAAATCCCCGCCTTCCATATCACGTACCAAATGATCCTAGCAAATATCACAAGTTGAATATTTTCAGATTCATCGACTAGTACCAAGTAGCCTCCGCCTGTTTACAGGTAGTCAGGGGTGAACCAGCGGTACTTCGCGACAAGTTGCTAGTAACCCTTTGGGGCGAAGTTCCAGCCTTGTCAGACTCTGCCTGTTTGCAGGTAGATAGGGGCGTGGTCTTTGAGTCCATCAACTTGGGATAGGAGCGAAGAAAGGAAGGACCGGCGATATCTTAGGCGACAGGTTAAACAGGGAAGACGCATCCGGCTCTGAGTCGACTTCCCTATAGGCCGTGTAAATCCTTGCTATCTTGCTTGAAAAATCACACTTAAATTTTAACAAGATTATGTGGACTCGGTTTCGGGTCCTTCACCATGTTGAGTGTGAACTCAAGGTTTGCTCTTGTGTTTGTCTTTGTGTCTGTCTGTGTGTGTTCTCCTGCGTAATTGCGCATTTTTTACCTCGTTCTACTTACATTTCCTCTTCAAGAAGTCAGGATATTGGTCCCCATACCCTATGAACTCTGATCATTCTCCCTCGACCATATACCGTTCATCTTCACCTTTTCCTTCTTCCTTATATCCTCTGCCATCCACGGGAGACCCTTACCCGTGGTCGGCTCCACCTCAACCCGATTATAAAGTCAGAACTTCAACTGACTTCTCCACTTCTTCACATTTCTCATCTATTCCATATTCTAACACTCCGGATCCACTTCCACCTTGGACTGACTGTCCTTACTCTCAAGAGCTTGCAGGAATAAAAGAACCGAATGAAGAGCAAGCCACTGCTGAGACAGATGATTAGCAAAATTATATACCCCTGCATACTTCATTCTCACCTCAAGTAGGGACCATACAACAATTTACATATACACATCCCAACTTGACCTTAGGGCATAACTTGGTTGATCGAACAACCCGAATGGAGAGGCCTGCACATCATGATTTCCCAGATTTGATTGACTTTAGTGATCAAGCTTCCATTAACCAGCCTTCATTCGGAGAGCCTATACATTCACAAGATTGGACTCATGAGATAGACTTATCAGTCCCCGTTTCATCATATGAGGCTCTGACCAATATTTGCCATCTAGATGGTCCATACTCGACCCAGCATTACATGCCAGAGTCTAGTTATGTTGAGTATGAGACCTCAATATCTCAGCAATATCCTCCACTTGAGCAGAACTCTCCCATGATTTGTCATGGCAGTTTTGTGGAGGATGACATCTCTAGACTTATTAAGAAAAATGAATCATTTGGTAACAAGTTGAGAGATGTCATGGACTTGTTACACTCAATTTCTGCCAGCCTGGACATGAAAGTGGAGAAAGAAGTAAGTAGCTTTGATGTTGAAAATCGAGCGAGCATCAAGGAACCCACAATGTTTGTACAGCTGGAGTCCATTCTATCTCCCTCTTCTACTAACCACTTACCCTCCAATCCAGAGTCTAATCATTCATCGACCAAAAATACCAAAAAATGAAAAACCAAAAAATCACATAAAAATTGAAAATGAAAATGATTTAAAAAAATTGGATTCCACCCTAAGGGAAGCACTTGATGAGGAATTGATCTTTAAACTTCCCTTCATAAAGGCCATAGATCACTTCCCCGACCTCAAGAGATTTGTAAAGAGTAAATTAATGCCCAAGAGGTCGGGTACTAAGAGAACCAGGACTGAAAGACACATAGTGTCTATGGCCACCTCCTTGGTGATGGGGAGAAAGACCAAGAGCCGCAGAGTGAAGCGATTTCCTAGGGTTGAATGTGAAATCAAAGACACTATCTTTACCCATGCAAGAATCGATGATGACTCTCCGATAAATATCCTCCCGACCTCTGTGTTTGACAAACTCAAACTCAGGCCAATCAGGAAGTCGAGAGAGATCGTTCAGTTGGTTGATCGATCCATCAAACAGTCTAAAGGAAATATTTCAATCATCGTTACCTTCCAAGGTGCTTTACTCCAGGTGGACTTCACGATCATTGACATCGAGCATCGAGGAGAGTTCATGCAGTCTCCGATTATTCTCGGGAAGCTGTTCTTAGCCTCAACTAAGGAGACTAAAGATTACGAGACTCGGGAGATCGATTTTTCAGCATTGGGAGCACTCCGACCGCACCCATTCTTTGATACACTTTATTCTAAGGTGACCCGCACATCCATTGACAGTCGTGACCATCAAGACGTAAATGAGTCCCACATCTCTGCTACACCTGAGAGACCGACTGCCCGGACGACTGTTGGTTTTGAGACTCCCCACACCTCCACTTCATCAACTGCTTGCACCACCACCAGGACAGCTTCTAAGAAGGGCTCACGACCAGAAGCTATCATTAAGTCGGATACGACCTTTGTTGATTGCCTTGACCATTTTGATGATCCCACACAAGAGCCCAATAATGCCAAGCCAACTGAGACCACTAGCACCTTCCCGAGACATGGGCTGACCCTTCAAGAATATTACAATCTATACGGTGACTCGTCTGATGAGGAACCCATGGTCAGCACCACACAACGTCCCGGACCTTCAAAGGAAACAACCAAGATTAAATTGACTCCACATAAAAACATGGTTGCTCCCTCTTCTAGTCGGCTATTTAGTGAGAGGAAGTCAAGAACTGATTCCTCGAGGAGTTCTCCCGAACCTCTCAAGGTGCGTCTCTCTCATCTCCCTCTTAATGATTCAGGTTCTAGAAAACCGACTAAGAAAGTTTCCTTCAACACATCGGAGAAAGAATTTTCTGAGGAGTCCTCATCTGGTCCAGGCAAGGTAATTTATATGAGTGAGCTCAGTTCGGTTGTTCTTAAGCCGTATCTAAGCAAGCAGCCGTGTGTCGACCCTCGTTGGACGATCCCTACACCTTACTATTATTCATCTGAGGACGATTCCGACAGCGACACATATGTATATTATCCACCTCCTCACGTCCGCAAGAAGGTTCGTCACAAACCTTCTTAATCCTTGTATGTTCTCACTCTTTCTTGTATATACTTTCTCTCCCTCCCTCCCCAGTGATCCGAATCACTCGCCCCGGCTCATCTCATTTCATTTTATGACTATACTTAGGATAATCAGATCCTAAGTATAGGGGGGAGTGTGACCCGATCTATTCATTGTATATCCTCCAGATCACATCGGTCCTCATACTCATTCTTTTCATATACTTAGGTTGACCAGAGCCTAAGTATAGGGGGGACCGATGCCCGCCTTGTTTATACTTATCCATTTCCCCTCTTGTCCTCGTTTGCCCCATTTTTGATCTTCTTCTACACTTAGGCTGCCAGAGCCTAAGTATAGGGGGGCGGAGTGACTTCTATACATTCTGTAATTTTAGCTCTCCTACGCTTAGCACGAGCTATATCTTTTTCCTCGCTTTTCGTGCTATGAGGACATAGCACACGCTAAGTATAGGGGGGCACGTATATATTACATATATACTTTACGCATAGCTTGTACTTTCATGTATTTTCACGTATTTTTATATATATTATGCAATAATTACAGGGTGGGTAAAAATTGAAAAAAATGTACTTCATGTATAGCACTTGTATAAAAAATTGTAAAATTCTTGTCAAACATACTTTTCTAAGATTTGTTGTAAAATAGGATGTATACCAATAAAAAAAATCATGTATATTATGTACAAATTGTATCAATTAAAAATTTTTGTATACCAAAAAATAAAACAAAAATGTTGAAAATAAAGGCTTCTTATTTACTTTTTCATCCTTGCATTTAAAAAAAAGAGTTTTGCATTTCATTCATAGCATGTCATCTACACCTCATCTGCATATCTTGCATATGCAAGGTGAAAAGCTAGTGGGTTCTGAACCAAGTTATGAGTAGATATGGAGGATGGACTTGATTTGACCTTAATCCACCTAATTTCAGAGGAACCTTATAGGAACTGGAGTTAAGATTTCTCAGGTCAAATGACTTAATTCTTTGAGTCCGCAAGTCTATGTTCACATGTCAACTTGATTAGTCTAAGTAGAATATCTCGTGCACACACATGATTCTTTTAGATAGTGACCTAACTTAGACAAGCACAATGCATGTAGTTCTTCATTAATGAGGTGGTGAGGAGGTAGAATCCTTTAGCTTGGAGTAGCACACGGGTGGAAACATCTGTCCTCCTCTAGGGAGGGTAGTGCATCTCAACCTAGTCTGGTGGTGTTGAAGTCTGAGGACAGGACGCTGTGGGTTGCAATAATGCTTCAAAAGAGGGATAGTCTACTGGCTCAAGAGGAAAAACTCCTGATGTACATGCTACACCTTGTATATAAGTTCCAAAACAAAAGAAAAAAAGAGAAAAAAAATGCAAGAACTCCAAAAAATAGACAGGCTAAAAAAACAAAAAAATATTGCCTGTCGGAGTATGTATATTAGCAAGAAGTCTGCAGCTGGAGGACTTGTCTACACTGGTCAGGCATCCCGGGATAGGTAGCTACACTGGCTACCGTCCATTCTTTTCTTTACCCCCCTCCTCTTGAGCTAGTTGCACTTGAACTTAGAAGGGAATACCCCGCTCCTCGAGGAAAGAGTTATTGAACCGGGTTATTTGAGTTACCTTGTTAGAGGAGGCTGTTTCTGAGCCATTTATGATGTGGATAGCTATTTATCACTTACACAGTACAAGTAAGAATCACAGTCATCAGAAATTTGCGTTTGAGGATTTGTTCTAACTTGACTGTTGAGGCGTCTTGAATAGAAGACTTGTGGAACTTGAAGTCTGTTAGGTCTTAAGTTCAGATCTCAATAAGGTTCCGCCACACAATTAATCCAAAAGTCGAGTCAAGCTCCATTTTCAACTTTTGTTCATGACCTTGGTATGGAACCCAATCTCATTTCACTCTTGCATTTCATTTTAGTTGCTCTGGGACGAGCAAGGTTTAAGTATAGGGGGTTGATGAATCTGTGATTCATCACTCTAAAAAATGAAAATAGAGCTTTGTTCCTGAGTAATTAGATGAATATTTCTACTTATATTGCATAATTAGCATTCATGCAAGCAAGCATAATATCTGCATTTTAGCATTCATATTGAATAAAATAAGAAGCACATTTCACTTGTAAATATTCACCTATATATTAACCATATTTGACCTATTTGTATATATTTTATACTAACTCTGAATCAAATAAAACCAACTCTATTATGTATATATGACTAACACTAATTAAAGAAAATATCAAAAAAATACTAACTTGTAAAATTGACCAATAAACCCTCAATCCAAGTTTGAAATTAGGAGCCTTAAAATGCACATATCTCTCTCATAAAGTGTCCGATTTAGGTTTACTCACTTTTAAAATAGTATACATTCAGAGTCCTTCGAAACAAGACCAATTTCACTAAAATCGGAGCTCGTATGCAAAACTTGGGTTTTGGGCCCCTTTTGTATATTGTACATATTGACCGTTTTGCCCCTGTATTTTACCATTTTATTTTCTTAATTATTTAAAATCCAAAAAATAGATTAAGTTGTAAATATTCTTCTCATATTTTCTCTATTTTTATTTTGCTTTTTCTCTTATTGAAAAATGACAAAAAAATTACAAAATATAAAATGTGGTATTTTATATCTATAAGGTACCACCCAAAAATACATTTTTGTACAGATGATTTCCTTTGATTTTCGACCCTTCAAGAAAGTTGGAGATCTCGTAGAGACAAGCAACTTTTGTGTTAACCACTTTTTGATTTAATCCCTTTTGTTATTTCTTTTTAATTTTCTTTATATTTAATTTTTGAATTTTCTAGGAGCGAGATGTGGTAGCTCCTGGAGCCGCCACTTGTCACCTTATTTTGTCATTATTTTCGAATTTATTTTATTATTTTCGGATTTATTATTATTATTTTATTATTACTATTTTAATTATTTTTAGTAGCCTACTATATCAATTATTTATTTAATCTCCCTTTTACCACTTCTCCCCTTACATTTCTTCCACTCCAAGCCAATAACCCCCCACTACCCCACTCTCTCCATCCTTCTTCAACTTCCCTTTACTCCTCTTTATATTCACCTCCCCTCCTCTATTATTCTTCATCCGCCATTTCTTCAATTGAGAGGGAGAGACCACCAGCCCCCAAGTGGTGTCGGTGACAGCTTCAGCATCTCTCGGTCGAGCGAAGATGGTTTCAAAGGCGAGATCCAAGAGGACTCCTCCTCGTGTCGTTGTGCATCCCTTCATATCACAGCCGAGCTTCTTCAATTTTCTTGCCGAATCGAATTGAGGCGACGATAGGAAGCCGCACGACGCGGCTCCACCTGGCAAAACAACAGGTAAGTATCCCTCAACTTTTCCTTATCATTTTTTATCTAATATTTTCCTTGTTGTTTCATCCACAAATCATTACACAAAAACGACAAACACCACCTTCAATCACCATCACCACCATACATTCATTTCACATTTTATTAATGTTTACAAAACAAATACAAAAAAAATTGCAAAAAAAAAAGAAATTCCAGGCAGGAGCAGCAGCCTTGGACGACCGTCCCCGACACCTCCTCCTCGGCCGTCGTTCGCCCACCGTTGTCGAGCCGTGCACTGTGACCAGCCCCGCGTGCCTCGCCTGGACGTCGTGCCTCCAGCCATTGGCCGCACACTGACTGCCATCCTCGCCTCGAGCCACGCGCGCTGCCACCAGCCCCTCGTGCCTCGCCCGGAGCCCCACGCCACCACCTTGCGCCGCAGGTGCTCCAGCCCTATCCCCCCAACTCGTGGCCGCCGACAACTGCGGCATCCACCAGGCCGCCGCACTACAACCATCACGCCACCCTCCAGACCGCACGTGTCGCGGCCTCGGCAGCGCCCTCCACCTCCTACACCCTGCCATCGCCGGCGGCCCGATGTCCTGTAGCCACCTCATGCCACGGCACCGCACGGCTGCGCGCACCCCTGCGCCGTGTTGAGCCCAGTCGTGCGGCCGCCCGCCAACTCGCACCAGCCACGCAGCCGTGCGTCGCCCTCGCCGCTCGACACCCCGCGCCCACCTCACCGCGCTCGAGCGGCACCGCCCGCCGTCCTCCTCCTCATCTCCGCCATGAGCAGCCTACCGTAGCCGTTCCACGACGCGAGGCCTTGGCCGCCTCCCCCAAAGTCCCTCCACGCTGAACCCTAGCAAGAGAAGAGAAGGTTCATTTTTTTATTTTATTTCATTTGTGAAAATTGCATACTAGATCCGTTAGCTTTCATTATTTCCAAAAGTGCCCCTGTGCACATTTTTGTTTGTTGCTTATTCATTTCTGAATTGCGAAGACACCCCTATCTTTGAGTGTTAATTTGGATAATATTTTTGCGTCATTTTTAAATAAAAATAGATAGAGAAACTAATTCTTTATCTCCTGGCTATTTAATTGTATTTTTATGAGCATTAGATATTTTATTAAAAATTAGAGATTGAAATTGCGTGATATTTTACCCATTTAAGCTCTGAAATTCGCACGTGTTCATTTATTGCTCCAAAAATTAAAAATTTTAAATGATGCCTTTAATTGTGTTTTAATTATTGTCCAAATTTTGTCCAATTCAGAGTTGTCTTGTGCAAAAAATAAATTGTAGAGTGATTTCTGTAATTGATTTTTAATTAAATCTACGCATAATATTTTTGAGAAATTTCAACTCTCTTGTATTCCTTATTCAAATATCTATCGGAGATAATTCATTCATTAGATAATTTAAGTTCGTGGATTTATTAGAAATTAAATACTCACAGTCGCTCTGTTTTCAGTAAAAAATTCATAAAAAATCACAAAGTGTCAGAAAATTCCAAAAATATTAGTGTAGGTTCATTTCATCATATTTAACTTCCAGTAAAATTTTCATAATTTTTTTATATCATTTGCATGAAAAATATCATAAAAATCGCAAAAAAAAAGTTTGCATTTTTCATGTGTGCATTTTAAACCCAAAAATTCCAAAAAAAATGCATTTTGCATTCATCATTAGATTAGGTTTATATGAAAAATATAACTTGGTCGATTTGAATTAATTTGACATTAAAGATTAATTTGGCTAAGTCACTTATTTTCTTAATAAACTAATTCATCCGCATTGGTGCATTGGCATTTTTATTACATAAAAAAATGCTAAAAAAATCCCGCTTGGAAAACGACAATCTAATTCATCTAACTTGATCCCGAGTTGTTCCTTTGCCTCCTTGAGTTGACCCTGGGGCTTGCCCAGGCTAAATAAACATAAAACCGCATAATTCATTCGACGATTTAATCGATCCCTCTTCTCCAGCATGGTTTGCAAACCAAGGGCCATCATCTAGAGGTATTGAGGAGTCCAAGAGGGCTCCAGGTCACCAGTTCATCTACAAGGTCCTCTACTCGATCATGGGCCCTTAGAAGCCCTCCTGCAGCTGTAGAGCATCATCGTCAACATCTCCCATCTTCCAGTAGCTCTAGAGGATGACCTGACGCGCATATTGGCCAATCAAAACTCGCCGGAGACGAGTTCTTCGGTATTCTTTTAGGAGTCATCCTAGTCGTCCGATCCGACCCTTTCTTAGTTCTAATCTCGACCGTCCACCATCAGGGAAGCCCTAACCGTCTGATCCATCTGAGGATCGTATCTCAACCATCCATCGCCAAAGAGGAATCCAAGCATCTCAGTCGTCTATCTTTTAAGTGGATCTCTATCGGACGTTGGATCGCTTTTAATAAAGGTTAATTCGCACTTAGCCCCTTTTATGTTCTGTTTTTATTTCTATGTCCTATAAATATTTATCGTAGTTCATTTGTATTTAGATAATTTACACTTTGGACCTTATCTTTCTCGTATTTGCATTTTAGTCCCTCTAAAGCTGAGGCACATGTAGTCCCACGTGATCTGTTGGGGTATTTTCATGGCTAGTCCGAAACACTCTGGTTGTTATTAATTGAATCTTATGTTTTGAGAATTGCACTTATGCCCCTCTGAGTATGTGTCACGTGTATTGCACGTTTTTATCTGGTTGTTTTGCAATTTAGGCCTTTAGCTTTTAAGTGTATTATTATTTGGCCTGAAACTTTAAGTTAATTACATATAGGTCCCTACTTATTGTATGCTTTGTTTTTAATCAAATATTTACCTAATTAACACAAAAAATCCATAAAAATTATCAGTTAGCTCCTGTTAACATGTAATATTTATGGTTATTTTTTTGAATTTTTTATTTAATATTTTCTAAAAATCAAAAACACCTAAAACCTATTATGTCTATTTTCTAAAATACATAAAAATTCGAAATATTGTTTGAAAAATATCAAAAAAATAGTGTGTGCTTGTCTTTGTGTGTTTTATCTCCAGTATTTGTTTGATTGCAAAAACCCTTATAAAAACACTAAAAACCACAAAAGTCTTAAAAACTTATAAAAATCATTAAAAAAATTAAAAATTAAAAAAATAGAATCTCAATTTCTGTAGTTAAATATTGTTATTTACTTTCATAAAAATCACAATCAGGACATTAGGGCATTTTTAGTATTTTAAGCTTCCCTTTTAGTTCAGGTTGTACAATGTTTTCCATTTTCGCCCTTGTTTGATGTTTATAAAATCATATAAAATTTGTAAAAATCACCTAAAATCAACAAAAACTTCTGAATAATTGTAAAACATAAAAATATTTTTATTTCTTGTTTTTGAGCAATTTTGACTCTTAATAAAAATTGTTTAAGCTTTGTTGTATCTTATTCTTCTTCTTCATTTTTTTGTTTGTTTTCTTATTTTGAAATATAAAAAATTTCAAAATTAAAAACCATAAAAATATACATTTTATTCTTTGAGTAGGACTACTTCGTAGGTTTTACTCGTGCTCCTTTTGTTCGACATTGGTTGTTATACCAAGTTAAATAAATAGCAGAGACTGTAAACATTGGATTTTATGCTTTGATTCTTACTTATGTGGTCTTTATTTTTCTTGATTGGCCATTTGATTGGCCAGATTGATTGGTTGAGAACAACTGCTTGTGATTATATTTCCATCTTAGCCAATCTTGATTTTCGTGTCATCAAATGGGATATATGTAATAAAACGTAAATAAAAAATAACAAAAATCAACACAAATAAGTACTTATAGGAACTAAAGTGCAAATACTAAAGACACGCCACTCATGTTATTGTTGATGCCATGCATGGTGTATTTTTGTAATTGTGACAAGTTGGCGAGGTAGCACTGGAAATTGCATAGAACCGCACGTGTAATGCATGTGCGGTCCAGGCTCGGATGGTTGGTTGTGGTTCATACCATGTTGAAGCACCTAGTACTTTAGCTCTAGCTTGGAGATGTTTGGGGCTGCAGGCTTGGACTTCTAGCTCGTAGGCGATCATGGTCGTCGGATCATATCAAGGAGATGTGATCCTACGGCAACTGTACTCTGAAAGTTTTTCCCTCTCCTCCTTACTCGAGGGAGAGGGTTGTGCTCTGGTGAGGTCACCAAAGCTCTACCTTGACCTCATGTTATCTCTAGATGTCAGAGGATAATCTTAAAAGTCCGACAAAGGTTTCCATCGCAAGGAGAAGGCAGGGGATGCTCCAAAGATGGGTGACGAAATGAGTTCATCAGAGATGAAGAACTAGAAGGGAGACCACTCAAATTTTAGGACGAGTGAAGTCTAATCAACTTACAATTGTTAGCAAACCATTGCCAACACAAATGGGCTTGTATGTTTGCAAGAAGTAAATGGAATGGAGGTCACGGATGCGTAGAAGGTGAGCGACCTAGTTGTGTTCTTCCTTGCTCACATGAAGAATAAATGAGGGATTGGTTGAGATTCTGGAAGAAGAAGGTCAATGGGTGATAAACACCCATTTCATCACCTTTGTTCTATCATTTTGCCCTAAAACCCCTAGATAATGCATGTAAATAGCATCAAATCGCACAAATTAACATTCATTCTTTATTGTATAAATACTGTATAAAATATTGGTTTTAATGGAAAAATTATAGAATAAAGAAAAGATAAGAAAATTGATAAAATGTCAACAGTATTTTATGATCATAAACCTCAAGATCGAGGCATCTTAATTATTAGGTTGACAAGGAATAAAGTAGGGGGATATAAAGATAAAAAACACATAAAAAATCATATTCTTTAATTTATCCATTATCCTTTTTGGGGACCTATTTTATTATTAATTATTTATTCATAAAATCAAGAAATTTTGTACATGTTTGTAGATAATAATATATAGAAAATACAAAATTAATTTCATGTAAAAATAATATACTATTTACATTTTATACTCTAAGTAAGATTCCAAAATTCCAACTTGTCAGACACATATCTCCTAAATAAAAACTCAATATATACTAAAATCACCTTTAAATGTATATAACTTTTAATAAGCTATTAAATGAGGGGGATTTCATTTAATTTGGAGTTAGTATGTTAAAGTTAGGTTTCAGACCCCTATTATATTATATACATGAATAACATATTCATTTTATTTATTCTTTATTAATTTTATGATTGTATATTTTTATAATATTGAAAATATTATTTATAATAAGTGTACATATTAAATTTAAAATAAAATCATAAATAAAATACCAAAATAAAAAAGAACATAAATTACATAGATGAATATACAATACATGTAACTATATAATAAATATACATATTTATTAAAGTGTATATATTACACTTAAAAATACAATAAATATATATATAAGTTATAATTATATAAAATAATAAAATAAAATAATAAAATACAAAATAAAATAAAAGGAACCAAGCATGGGTAAATATACATACAAATAACACCCTAAAAATAAACTTGTAATAAAACATCTCGAAAAAATAACTAAAAATAAGAACAAAATACTATAGAAAAGAAGAAATAACTTTTATTTTATAAATGTATTTTAATAAAATCATTGATTAGTTATTAATTTATTTAAAATAATTTCAGGGCAGGGTTTTTCCTGGTTGGTCCATGTGGACCAACCAGGTGGTCTCCAATTGACTCTGGTCAACTGCTTGACCATGTCCTGTAACCCTGACACACCTAGGTTTGATCTTGTTTCCTTATCTTTTGCCCCACCATATCTTGCAAGATTTTGGATCCAAATATGCTCGCATATGTGCCTTGATCCACAGAGATACACGCGGGGATGATTCCTTGATCAATGGACCCATGTGCCTCCTAGCATCTTCAATCAAAGTATTCGCCCTATAAAGAAATCGCTTCCGCATACCTCTCCTCCTTGATCCTTCTTCCACCCGAAACCCCTAACTTAAAGCCTATATCTCCACTCTCGGCAATAGCAGGAGTCTTGACGACTCATCGGGTGGTTGTTTGGGCATTAAATTGAAGTGATATGAGCTTCTCGATCAACCTCGCCGGAGCCTCTTCTTTTGGTGGTGTTACATCGATAAGAATTGTTCTCTTTTGTGTTTTTGTTTCTTTAGGACCTCGGTAGCATAGTCTAGCTCATAGTTTACTTAGTTCCCTTCAGCTACCCTTATTTTCCATCTTCATCATGTCGCAGAGCACCAGCTATGTCCCCTATTTCTGGCCACCTCCATCTAGCTCTGCCTCCCATATCACCTACATTTCTCTCCTCATCGTCTTATGATCATCCTCACCCTTTCATCTACCTAGATCTACCCAGAATTTGGAGATTGAGTATCCATCCTCCGTCATACGCCGGAGACTCCCATCTACGCCATCATCACCATCATTCTACTGCTAGGAGCTTCACTGAGCTCTAGTTTTTTGTGCTAACCAGTTCATACATGAGCAAGCAAGGAAAGGGAGTCCTTCAAGGGCTCGTCTAGATCTAGGAACAAGCTCCACGTCTTGGATCTCGCTGGAGCCTCTCGTGAGGTCCCCTGCCATTTTTGAAGACATCGGTCAATGCCGAAGACCCTCAGGAGCATTTTGCTCCCTTCCCGAGCTCCTAGGGATGAAAGGACTCAATGTAACGGACGATCGAAGCTCATCAAGGACTTGTCCATCTGTTGTTCTTCTAGATACCCTTCGCACCATTAGATCAAGCTTCGCCGCCTAGGTCGCATAAGTAATGTCTGATGTCCTCGTGCTTCCGTCTTCCGATCACCTTCAAGGATCTAGTCAGGGGCATCCAAGGTGAACCGGCATCACAGCACCGGGTGTCGACGCGTGTCCAAATGAGTGGCCCTCAGTCGCATGATTGCGCCTTAGTGGGAGTAATTTGCAACATCTACCCCCACATTTTCTCTTTATTTAATAGTATTGTAATTTTATTTGTACACTTCAAATATTCTGGTACATTTGTAAGAAAGCCCCTATGCTTTACTTTACATTTAGAACCTAGCAGCAAGGCACACATCTTCATACACGTGAACTAGGCTATTTTGCGGGAAAGCCCTCGTGGGTTTTGATATTTGTACTAAGTCCAAAAACTTTCACTTGCAATTATAAAATTGTGGACATTTTGTATAAAGGCTCGTGCATGTATTTTAATTGCATACTTGCCCTTACTAGTTCATGCATTTTTATGTGTTTGCTCTATTTATTAAATATATCATCAGTGCTTTAAAAATCACCAAAAAATGGGATTAAGCACCTGATTGCACACAATTCCATGCCATAATTTTATTTTTTTTCAATCTAGGTCCTTTTTGTATTTATTAAAAATAAAAAGTATAGCAATTTTACACTACTTAGCCTTGGAAATGCCAAAAAATATAAAAGGAATTTTGAAAATTCCAAAAAATGTGTATTGTGTTTATTTTTTTTCAACTTCAATAGCTAAAAAATCTAAAAATAGAAAAAAGAAAAGTCTTAAAAATTGAAAAGCCCCAAAAACCTTTATTCAAATCTACAAAATTCATAAAAAATCCAAAATATATTTTTATGTTCTGTAATTTCACTTATATTATTATCCATCTATTAAAACTGATTTGAAGAATTTTTGACTTGATTTGCTATTTTTAATTTTCATTTCAATTTTTGCCTCTTTATTAAACCCCTGATTTGGGATATTTTGACTTTAAAAATACATATAAATTAGCAAAATGAACTAAAAATTACAGATATAGTAGGAAAATATTTAAAATCTAGTAACATTTCATTTTATGTAATTTGACTATTTTTAGTTGTATTTATAATTATCTTATTCTATATATTATATATAATCTTATATATTCTATATTACTTCTTTAAAAGAAAAACAACCTAAAAATCTAAAAATATAAAAAGAAGATAAAAGTCAGAAAATTAAAATTAATAAATAAATATATAAAAATAAAATATATATAATTAAAAGCCCACAAAAACAATAATTTGGTTAAATGTTTGAAAAGACAAATTCTTGAGATTGACAGCTATATCTTATCTTGCTCTACACCCTTGTTTCTTATGTTCAACCCCTACTTACTTGTCACTATACATCTTTAGTGAGGTATAATAAATTTTGATTCACACAAGCTTTGCTTGATTTATTCATTATGTGGGTTGACTATCGGTTGAACGCAATCGTTGAAAAGTTGCCACAGCCACCGAGTCCTCGTCTTGTGAGGCTCATTTTAGACCTCTCACTTTTTGCCTTCATTAATGGATGATTCCTCCCACATGCATCACTAATGCACGGTGGAGGTTTGGAACCACTTAAATTGACGGCGACTTTTATGTATAAGGCATGAAAATTCGAAGAAAAGAAGAAGAAAGTAAAAACCTAATTACTTGGAAATCCGAAGAAGCTCGTGAACGGAAGTGGTGGCTTGGCATGAGGCTTAGATGGAGCCTCTGGTTGTCGCTTGATCTCCGCAACCACAGGAGAGAGCTTGAACATCCACTCGAGGAGCATTGTAGCATGGTGTAATAGCCATGGGTCTCAACAAGAGAAAACCCCCATGATTGCTCAATCAATCTCCTTCCTCCTATCTGATGACCACAAAAACCGATCACTCGGGTAAAAGGTCGTCAAAGGTCGTTGCGACCCAAGCAATCAGACTCGGTCAATCCAGAAAAAGAGACCACCAATATCAAATAAAATCAATAAAAAACAAATAGCGGTCTTGCTATTTTATTAACATGGTATAGCGACCAGGGTCGAACGCAAGGAGCACGTGATGGCCTTGCGGCCTACGAAGTAGTCAAGAAGAGAGAAGAAAATAAAATACACGTGTTTTTGGTGGATTTTAATCTTTTATAATTTTTTGGATTTTTCAATTAATTCAGAAAATAAGGAAACTAAAGAAACAACCAAGTTCAAGCAATTATTTAATGTATCAAAAATCAGTCAAAAATTCCAATAAAAATATTTTTGTGTGTTTTATGTTTTTTACTGTTTTTGATGAATTTTGGGGATTTTTCTGATTTTTATTTTCTTTTCTAAAAATCAAACAAGGTCAGAAACTGAAGGTATTGTCCAGTCAGGAGTAAAAGGCCAATTTAAAATGCAAAAAGGGCTATTTAGCTCCTGGAGGCAATTTTCCTATAAAGTAGAAAGTTTAAGCAAAATGTGGGCACTGGAATTATTGTTTTTGGATTTTTAGATTATTTATTATAATTTTTATGAGTTTTTAGGTGTTTTCAATTTTTATGGGTTTTATATAATGAAAAATGACCAAAATTGGTCAGAAAATCAAACACCACGAAAGCAACAGTAGCTAATTTTTTTGTAATTTTTAGATAGGTTTTAATATTTTTTGTGAATTTTTAGATCAGACAGTAAAGAAAATGCATGTTTTTCAATTTTTAAAAATAGTAAATGAGATCAAAAATGTCTCCAAAAATTCTAGAAAATTTTACAACATGGCAGGAGCCATGTTTCCAATTTTCATGGAATTTGGAGTGATTTTGCTATTTTATTCAAATCAAACACAAGGGCACAGTACACAGGGACCAGAATGTAAGTACCCAAAGTTCTAGGGGGTCCGATGCAATTTTCCCACAAAAGCACGCGCCACCTGTGGCACACGAGGACCTATATGCAATAAAAACAAGTTCCGGGGGCTATTTGGTAACAGGTACCAAAAGTCCGAGAGCTTGTTTGTAAAATACCCAATAAAAAGCGCACATGCACAATTAGTTCATGCACAGGGGTATAAATGCAATTATCCAAAAGTATTCATTCATTCCATAACCAACCAGAACTACAGGGAACAAAGTGCAAATAGCCCAGAAAACTATGTGTCGAAGCACGTGACACACGACACACAGGGGCTTATATGCAAACAAAATAAAGCTCAAGGTCCAACATGCAATTTACCTAATGTAAATAAAATCCTAAAAATAATTACAGGACTAAACGGAAATGAAACTAAAGAGAAGGGCCTAAGGGTAAATTACCCTTTATTAATGAAGCTGACGGATGGGCGCCACGTGGTGGATGGACGGCTGAGATGCGGGTGGCACCCAACGAAGGAGTCTTCGACGCTGATCGGACGGTCCAAGCGCTGCCACGTGCAAGATCAAACGGTGACTGTGGCTGTGGATGAATCTCGATGGATCGACGGTGGAGATCAACCCTCAACAGATCTAGCGGTCGATGCTGCTCCTCAAATGGACGATCGTGATCAAGTCTGGAGCTCGGGGTCGATCGGACGTCTCCGAAGGGTGGAGGAAGAACTGGGCTCCGGCGAAGTTCGTCAGGCTCGTGTCGGCGCTGGTCTCCTCCTGGAAGGCCGCCGACGATTGGAGAAGGACCGTGGAAGCCTCCCGCGTCAAACGAAAGCCTCCGATGGCTCGATGGAGCTCCGAGAAGCTCTGGCGAGCCAGGCGGAGCTGCTGGACCAACTGGTCCAAACCCTCAGATGGGCTTGGAGGTACCTGGAAAGCGCATCAGCAAACTCGCGGGTCGAGGGCAAACTGCCCCGACCCCGTTAGGCGGAGTGGAAGTGGTCGGGGAGTCAGTTCGGGCGAGCTCCGGCGAGGGGGGTGGATGGAGGAGCTCGAACCCCAGCTCTTGTGCGAGCTGGGTTGAATGGAAGTGCGGAGAATGTGCGCTGGAGGAAGGCTAAGGCGATGGTAGATTCCGATGGTCGAACGGAATAGTGGGATGGTCGGAATCAGCGAAAAACGACGGCGGCGCGAATTGCGAATTGGGGGTAATCGGAGATTAGAGAACTAGAGAAGAAATCGAAGATACCTGGGTGGATGGTTCGACTGTGGGCGAGCAGGGGATGCTCTGGGTCCTCGCCTCGAGGAGCGTAGACGTCCGAGGCTCTAGCTCCGGCTCTGGGCGGAGCACGGCGGAGCAAACCGCCGGATCAGTGGTTCCCTGCCCCTCTCCTCGCTGCGACAGCACCTGGAGCAAGCTGTCACTCTCACTCGAGCACTGGAGGTCACTGGTGGTGGAGCAAATGAGCCAAAGATGTTGAATAAGGTGGCGGAGCTCAGGTCTTATACTGCCAAGAGTCCGATAAGAATGGGTCGGGTAGGGCAGCGTGAAGCGCGGATCTCGAGGCGGATACCCCGGCGAGGGTGTCGGATGTGACGTGAGTGGAACGGACCCGGGGTTTAGGTGCGAAGTGGTCGGGTTTAGGCGCCAAAATAAGGGGAAGTCAGGTCGGGCGCATAAGACCCGTGGGAGGTGGTCCTGGAGGGGGAGTTGACCGGGGGGTCAACGTCCCCGTGGACCAGTGGAAGCAGGCCACGTGGAAAATATTTAAAAATTCAATTAAAAATAACAAATGGTCGATTTATTAAAAAGTCAAAACATGAAATATTTTTGTTTTATTTTTTTTTATTTTTTTGGTGATTTTTAATTAATTTTTCAAAATAAAATGAGGTATTTACACTATATAGCTATACATAGGTATATGTACAATATATCTTTTTAATTTTTGATTTTTAATTTGTTATTTTTGTGCATTTTTATTCCCATTTTATATTTTATCTATTTATAGTATAAAATTAGGAATAAAGGGGTATTTTTATTTTATTTTTTATTATTTATATTCAAGGGTGAAATAAATATATATGTACATGTATCTACACGGTGTATTTACAAGGTATTTTTGAGTTTTTAATTTTGTTATTTTTATTTTGTTTTTGTTTTAATGGTTTTAATTTATTTATTTACACCATAAAATATAGAATATTTACAAATTTTATGGAATTTGATTTTATTTATTTATAAGGTAGAATAAATATGGGGGTGGCTATGAGCATGATGAATATTTACATGTGAATGTTTTTATCTTTCTTTTTAATTTTTCCATTTTTTACTTTGATTTTTATATTTATAAATATATATATATATAAGTATTTACAAGCCCATTTTAGTCTCTTTTTGGAGGAAAATATTTTTATTATATTTACAAAAATATTTACACACATGAGCCCCTATCTCCCTCTACTTTGGCTTTTATGCGGTCAGGCCCATGCTGAGCCCTCCCTTGGGTTAGGTTGCTCAATATTTAGTCTAAATATTTCCCTCTTTTTTCTTTTTACTCTTTATTCTTTTATTTTTGCACAAAAACATGCTAATTATTAATTTTTACATCAAGCATGATTTTGGTAATTATTTGTATTTACAAACATATACATGCATTTGCAAAGGTTTTTGTAGCTAAAATATAAGAATAAAGAGTTATGAATGGGTATTCATCACTATCACGAAGAGGGGAGATGTCTAGGGGTTTTTTCACTAAAGGATGGACGATTGATTTGTCTCTGGTGGTGGTCAATTTAAAGGAATAAGGAAGGAGGTGGTTATGTCCAGGTGGTGGTTTCAACCACTGGCAATTGCAATGAGAATTAGGGTTTAGGTGAGATTAGGGGTTGTCGTAGATACGGGAGGATATGCGAAGAAGATGGAGATGGAATTAAAGGAGAGGGAAGATGAAGGAGGTTGAGCATAATAGGAGAAGTCACGCTCGACAAGAGGATGTGTCTCTTGAGAGAAAACTAATAGAGATTGATAAAGAAAGAGGCCATTGGATCATGTGATCCCATGGATCTGATGGAGGCACTGACGAATTGCTAAGATCAGCTTGATCATGAACAAGTTGTCCAGGTTGAGCGGGAATGTGCAGCACATAACTGTTTGATCGTAATATCAAACAACCAAGGAAGGTTGTGGCTGAAATAAAAGGGCCATGCCACATGGCATGATCAGGATGCGCCACGTGGCCTAATGAGAATTACGAGAAATTAAAATTACAAAGTCAAATATGAATAAAATAGCTAGAGGTTCTAGATTTAAAAGTCATCAATATGAAAGTTGTAGATCTCGATGAGATCTATAAATTTCATGTAGAACTCAAAGAGAGAATACATTATTTATACATAATAATATTTTTGCAAGTTATTTTAAAGAATTGAAAATACTTATTTTATTTCTTTTTTGGATTTTTATTTTATGAATAATGTTAAATTAATTATGTACAGTATTAACCTAATTTTTATTTGATTTTTAATTGATAAGAAATCCATAAGATATGGTCACAATATTATATATATATATATAGCTGCAATAGTTAGGGATAATTATTTATAGAGATATTTATTAGTTAATGTTAATTTATTATTAATTATATAAAAATGCTAAAGCTACATAAATAATATAAATAAATAACTTGATAAATCAGGTATTTATCACCCCCTTATATTTAAGCTTTGCTCATCCTTGAGAAAATAAATAAATAATGAACTAATGAGTTAGTTGATTCCTAGACTGTGCATATGGAGAGACAAGGTTTGATCAATCCATAACACTTGGTTTAAGAGATCCTAAAACTCTAAGTAGAACCAGGTCTTAATCAAAAGGAATTTAACTTCTCTAATCATCAGACTCTTTGAAAATACATATGTATAAGATGTATGACTTTATGTGTTGACTTCATTCACAAAAGTAGTAACGAAACGTCACCCAAAGCTCCAGTCCAAGAGACTCTCTAAAGGATCTAATCCTCAACACCGGTGATTAAATCTATTCTTCCTTCAATTCACCATCTCATTAGTTTGTCAGACTTAAAAATGTAGATGAAAGGCCAGATGATGGATGGGTTAGGTTTTGTTTCATTTCTTCTTTACCTCTCATTTGAACAAGGGTTCTCTCAAGTGCCTTATTAACTCAACACATATAATTTTGTTGCTAATCAGATTCTCTTTCAAAAGATATTGAATCGTCTATACTTGTTTTCGTGAGAATGCACTAGGGTATGTTTCTTTTGAGTATCTATTATACCTTTGGCACTCGGACTATCACTATACGATGCAAAGCCCTTTTTGGGTACTAGCCGACTCATAAAAGCCTAGATTTTGGTCTTAGTGGACATTTAAAAGGTTTGGCAAGTGTCCACTAAGACAAAAATCTTTTAAGCCCTTTTGCCATTGGAGTAAGATCTTTCGATTTTTATCTAATAATACATGAGATTTCTCTTTCATCATTTTTCTTTTCTATTCTTTCTAGATAGCTCCTCTACTTTTACCAAAAGTTGGCGCACACATATTAACTATTTATTTTAATTTATAACACCCTGACACTTAGTTGTGGGAAAAGGCTTTGTTATTGTTGTTATACAGCCTGACACTTATGTCATTGTCAAGATATCCGTATAAGAACCTTGTTCTTATACTGGCTTAAGATGTTGACATTCATGTTTCATGAATCCTTCATTAATGTTATCCCATCCTAGAATATCATAAGATCGGGTCCAAACTTGAATCTCAAATCCTAGTTCCTCATGTGAAGCTTCAACTCACCTCATCATAAAATGCAACCATACATGTGATGTGTTGTCATATTCTTTAAGGATAAGATTAATCATGCAATGTATCACACAAATCTTTCTAACTAGAGAAGTATCGAAATAGGTTAACTCTGAATTGTTGAACCTCATAAACCAAGTGGTATTAAACTCAACAAGCCTTGATTGATTGTGCAAGTGTCAGGGAAACACCAATCGAAAAGTTAGTAATTTTGTGATTATTATTATTATTATATATTTTGAAGGGTTATAACTATTTACAAAACAATTGTTAATGTCAATTACACCCTTTGAAAAAGAGATTAAACACATTTACAAACCATGTCACATAAGTATATGTTTTCCAAACACTTTACAAAGATTTTTCAAAAATAAGAAAAACCCCATTTTTTCAATCCTATGTAAAACATTTATCAAGACAATGTCTAGGTATAGGTTTTCCAAACATTTTACAAAGATTTTTCCAAAACAAGTAAACATGTATTTTTATAAACCTGTGCAAACCATTTTTGAGAAACCATGTCAAATAGGTAGATAAAAGTTTTCAAATCATTTAAAGATCATTTTTTACAAAAAAAAAAGAGTTCCAAAATGATACGTTACCCATAGACCAAAAGGTTTAAAAAATTAAAATAGTGAGCAATGGTCAAAGTATATATGAAATATATAGAGTACATCCCCTATACATAGACAGTGCTATGTCCTCATAAAAGCCATAGCTCTTACTAAATAGAAGGAGATGTACGAGAACTGAATCAAGAAGAGAAAGATGTAAATTGAGTATAATGAAATAAGTTAGTGAAGAACGAGGACTTGGGTCCCCCCTATACTTAGGTTCTGGAATGGACTAAATAAAGAGAGATGAAATGAATATGACCTCAGTTGAATAGTCATAAATAACATGGTTCTCCATATAGTTAGGTTAAAGAGTAGCCTAAGTATAAGAATGTATATCTAAAGGTGAGGTAATCAAGACATAAGTAAGGTTATCTGATTCTATTAAGATGGATGAATCTTTAGGAGATGGAAATGGAGTTCTAGGATTTTTAGGGAGGGAATTGAAGATCACACCAGTCAAGCTCAAATAAAGCTAGTAGATTCACCAACTCACTCATTAAGACCAAACATTTATGGTCAAATTATGTTGTCTCTTTTATCGATGATAATACAAAATTTGAGTCCATTACAAGCATGCTTAAGTAGGATTTGGGCATCCTATATATGTGTCCTCAATTCTCAATATGTGAAATATACCCACTAATAATGAGGGATTTCTTCTCCCAATACAAGGTAAATTTTGGCTCTATTTTAATTATGTCAACTTGCATTAATAGTCTTGATTTTAAGAGTTTAAGTTTATCACTTGATTAATGTATAAATGCATAATCCATCATCTACCTTCTACTCACGTTTCCTTTTAAAATTCCTAAGTTATAAATTAGCGGAGGATTCGAGGAAAAACCATTGCAAATGAAAACTATGATGCATACCCACATTACAGTACTTGCAGTGATTCCAACTCTCTCCATGTGGATGCAAGACTGAATTAAAATTAATACTAAATGAATGCAAGTCATAAAAACCACGTCCTAAGCATAATTTCTCTTAGCGAGATTGAATTTGATTAAGTTTGGTTAGGTCAAATGTAGCTTGAGTGTGTCATATGAATCTTAAGAGATGTGTGAATGTCATAAGATGCACTTATTATATCCTAATTTGCAGTTCAAGCACATGAAAATAATCAATTGGAAGTAGCTCTAAGAGCCGTGTGCCTAAACCCTAAATAGGTCACTCAAGTTGAGTCCTATTCGATGAAGGTGAAACAAACTAAACACATACAATAATAATGTCCAAGTACAATTATTATAGATTATAAACAACACAAGATAATATATAACAGACAAAAACACAACTCGATAATCTTCAAACTCTCGAAGAGATCTCGTGTGTCTCATCTCAAGTGGAACTCGAATCTATGAGCACTAGCCTCCATAAGTCTTCGAGCATTCCCAAATCCACTGGCCCTGGCATAAAAAAGAAATTATTAAAAATAGATCAAAGAACTGACAAGTGAATGCATATCAAATGTAAAAATAATCTTGCAAATTCAATACAAAAAACTTTGACCCAATAAATAAAAAACTTAACAAAAATATTAAATCAAAATTGATTATATTAATAAAGTCATGTCCCCAGCAATGGCAACATCTGATGGAACGTTAATTGGCAATGCTAATATTAACTCGTTGTAATAATGCCAATAAGATATCAATTAGAACCAAGTCAATTAGATCTTTATGAAGAGGGCTTGGCTTAATTTCTATCTTAAGAAAGTCCAGGGTCGAACACAAGGACACGAGCTAATAATATCAATAATTAATCATCAATACCAATGTTATGTAATTAATAAATTAATTAGGTTAAAGAAACAAAATAAATGTGTTTGCAAATCACATATGAAATATAAATGCATTTTAAATAATTTTTATGCATGTCAAATAATCAGAGAATGAACAAAATGAAGCTAAGTATAAACATGCATATAGGCACTTAATTTATACCCTTAAATTATATACAAGACTTGAGAAATATTCAGATAAAGATAATGATCCAATTCGTGCATTAATCCGAAGCTAGATAACCATTAATATGAAGAATAACACTAATAAATCCCAGATTTATCAGCTCAATTTAATATATTTATCTCTCTTGCTTAAGTTAATAACAAAGAATAAATAACAAATAACACTATTTACTGATTATTGCGTTGTATATAATTGACGCTAATTAATATATATTATTATAACTCTAGTATGGTGTAATATTTTATGTATTTATTTCTTATTAAAAAATAAATAAATAATAGAATAAAATTGTGCATAAATAAAATAACATAAAATAAAATAAAACCCCATAAAATTAAAGAAAATAAAATCAACGAAAATTGTTTTATATGGCATTTATTAGTATTTAATTTTTATTTATGTGTAAATGACCTCTAATCTCTTTGACTTCCACATGAAAGTTGTATATCTCACTCAGATCTACAACTTTCATGTTTACCACTTTTCTTAATTCTCCATCTAACTAATTCCTTTCTAATTATCTGATTTTTATATTTTTCTTAAATCCTTATTGGGCCATGTGGCACCTTCAGATCGCACCACGTGGCCTGCTTCTCTTGTCGCCATGCATCAACTCTGTTATCGTATGATCTGTTCATCTCAATGGTTGATACACACCTTCACTACAACCCTTCGATCTGATACCCGGATCAGATCACAGCTTCCCAACTACACGCCACCCGTTGACCGTCAGATATCTCATTGTTTTCATCGCATTCGTCTGTTGGCGTCTTGATCTAGCCGATTAATCCTTTTGATCAAAGAAATCCATACCGTCAACTCACGCTTGATTCTTGATCGTTGGATCATTTGATTCAATGATTGAGGTCTTTCGTCAAGCTCCAACAATTGTGCAATTATTCCAAACCACCATCTTCATCGATTTTTCTAAGTTGCCTCCAGTTCCCTTCCGACCAATCACCACCATCTGTGCATTCTCCTAACTCCCCTTTTCCACGTCGACATCTCAATCTCTCCAAACCCTAACTAACTTAACCACTAGGAGTGATTGAAAACTTCCACAAACCTTATCCAAACCACCCCATTCGTTTTCTTTAAAACCTTATCGCCATCGCTAGTAGCAGTTGTCCACCCTTTGCACGCAGAGTCCTTAGACACCTCCTCCTCTTCGCGACAGGAAGAGGAGGTGTTGTTGATCCATCATGGAGTGCTTCTCCTGGTGCGACCCATGGTTGGTAGGCCATGCTATAATGTTAAATGATGATCGTTTGAGCTTTCTCCCTTGGTAGAGGAGATCAAGCAAAGACCGGAGGCTCACATGGAGTTAAATAGGCTCATGTTCAATCCCAAGCCATACCCTTCACTAATGGCGCATGTTCTTCATTGTACATGTTACTTTTCTTACTTTATTAGTCCTTTCTTCTATTTATTTAGCTATGTGTGATCAATTCCATGACTTGATCTGGTCCGACCTTCTATGCAGATCCAATATTTATGTGGGGGCCTTGTTCTTTGTCTTTTTGTTCCACTGCACTCTTCCACTTAGACCCACCTTCTCCTCCATCAATGAAGAAGAACCCACTTTCTTCGTTCATATTAGACCTCTGTTTCATCTCACGCTCGCACACGCCACTTATTTGTTGCTTTGACTATGCATTCCCTAATGCTTGCAGGTGTTCAATCCATCCATGGTTGGAGTTCGAACGGAATCTCCAATCTGGAGCTTTGCCTCTGACATCTCTTCCTTGCCACCTTCATCTAGGTGCTCTAGGGGCTTCACCAACCAAGCCTCATATTCGTGAGCCATGTGGAAACCTCTGCCTACCTTCAGAGAAACCCCCAATACCACGGAGGAGTATTCAAAGGATCGTCGATGACCTATTCTAGCATCTTCTCTCACGGTCGTGCTCATTTGAGAATGAAGTACAGGTGCCATTGGATTGTCACTAATTGGAGATGATCCAACGGCCCGATTGCATATACATCTTCAGATCGAGTCTTCTATCCATACATGCATCCTTGGATGATATGAACCACCCAACGAAGCTCCGCATGTCGCCATGTGCTCAAGCCACGCAAGTCCATCCGATCTTAGGAACGTACAGGTGAGGTGCATGCGGACTTGGGTTAATTGAAAATCCACCCTCCTCGGTTTCCATTATTTTAATTATACCCCTACTATGGGATTTTACTAATTTCTCCAGTTGGCTTTTAATAATTACATGTCAGTCCCTCTAGGGACCTTTCTATGATTTTTTTTGTATTTTTATGACATTTATGCCCCTGGAATTAATTGTTTTCCAAATTAAGTACTTCTAGTGGAATTTTGATCCATGTTTCATTATCTTTTATAAGTCTTGATTTATTCTCTGATTTGACACAGAATGATTGATTAATTTGTTAGAGATAATTAAGTTGCTTAAATCCTTATTAAATGAAACATGGCTTGGTTTAATTTGGATAATTGAATGTTGATTATTTGCTTGAGTATGAATCATTTTAGGGGCATGAAATAGATGTATATTTTCATGTGTTATCATTCGTTTCATTTTGTTGTTATTTTAACATGCATAAAATTGTTAAAAAAATGCATTTTGTTTTAACATTCATTTTGTGATGCATTCATTTCATGGTGTCTCTATTTTGAGCTACATTATATATCAACTACTTAACCTAGATATTTAAAAATCTAAATGATGAAATTATGGATCGTGTCCTTGTGTTCGACCCTGGACTTCTCAGGTTAAAAATTAAAGTTGAATCCTCTTCACAGAGATTATTCATTCGGTTCTATATGACATGTTAAGTGCATAATGTCCTTGGATTCATAATGTATGGATCGGTTCTCATTCGGTTCTATATGGATCGTGTCCTTGGATTCATAATGTTCAAGTTATTCAACATTGACTACTTGGGCATATATGTCATAAAGTGTAAACAAAAAATTATAAAAATAATCACAAATAAATCCCTATAGGGACTAAAGTGAAAATACTAAAAATCCACCGTTCATTTTATTCTTGACCCCTACACATGGGTATTTTCATAATTCTGACAAGTTAGTGGTGTAGCACTGCAAATTGCCATGAATTGCACGTAATGCACATGTGGTCTAGACTCGGATGGTGTTGAACGAGATTCTTTCGGTTTTTGCTTTAAATGATATATGAAAGTGACGTTGACCCAAATAATCCCACGACAAACAAACAATTTTTTTCTTCTCAAGCTGCAAAATTAACTACAAGTGAATAGTGAAGCAAGAGAAATTTTTGCTATTTATTTACATGTATAGTGGATAGGATCGAACTCAGGGAGGCACAATTCCCAACGGTTATTCAAATAATCGATGAGAATCAATTAAGAGAAAAGCAGGAATCTCAAAGGCAAACTATCTGGAATTTTTCTCTATTTAATTTTTTTAATTTTTTATTACTATTTCTTTATTTTCTGATTTTCAAATTTTTAGTTATTTTAATTTTAGAATTTTTTTAATTTCAAATAAAGAACAATATGCACAAGATAAGAAATATGCACACCAAACTCTTTTTGTATTTTTCAATTATAACAAAAATGCTCAGAAAAATCGAGAAAATATTTTTGAAATGAGAAATAGTGCACAGCGTGGAGTAATTTACAACTTAAAAATATTTTAAATGCTCAAAGCTTCTGGTAACTATTTTTATCATGAAATATATGCAAATATCTACAAATAGGAAGTGAAATTACGATTTTTAGATTTTGTAGAACTTTTTATGAATGTTATAATATTTTTACAATTTTTCAATTTTTTGGGTTTTAAAAAGAATTATGCGTGAAATTTAGATAAAAATAAAAATACAATGAAATAAAACTACTCTAATTTTTTGGGAGTTTTTGGAGCAATATTCAAATTTTTATCAATTTTTAAATTTCAGAAAGAGAAAATACATTGTTTTTATTTTTTTAAGAAAGATAAATGAATTTAAAATATAATGATATTTTTTTTCTAATAAGATAAGCACATTAGGAGCATAGCATGATTTTTGAAAATTTTATTGACCAAAGAAAACATTTATTTCAATAAGAAAAGTAAGCAAAATAAAGGTTTGGAATTCAGGAACTAGTTTGCAAATAGGGTATAGTTTTCGCAAAAGAAATAATAGGAATAAAATGTAAATGAAATGTAGCAATTTACCCAGTTAAAATGGCACGCGTTTGTGCGTTTGGAGCTGTAGTCTTCCTTGCAATTGTTGAAACCTTCAGGGGTGCAATTGTAATTTTTCCACCCAAACCCTTTTTTAATGAACCCTAGGGTTCCCTTCGTTCCTTGTTCGTTCTTCACAGATGGGAGGGCTACAGGTGCACGCCGCCGCCGCCCCAGTTCTTCTTCTCAAGGCGGTGCGGTGGAACGGCGGATGGGCGGCGGTGGTGGCGGCAATCGATGGTGGTCGGCGGAAGGCTACTATGCCACAGAGTGGCGGAGATGCACGAACCTCATGTGGGCAATACGGTGGAGTCACGCGATTGGAGGTTGTACACAGTGACCACGCGACGGCGAGGGCATGGTGCGCCTCACGGAGGAGCGATGGCGGCTGAGATGGGCGCCCGCGGCAGAGGTCGGTGACGTAGCTTGACGGCAATGGCGGCGATGGCGATCGAGTTGGTGTTGATGGCGCTGATGGATTGGTGGGTGGAGGAAGCGGCGGTGATGGAGGTGGTGTGACTCTCTAGCGACTTCGATTGGAAGAGTGGTACGACGGAACGGCGGCCGCATGCGAAGCGGATACGCCGCATCGCGAGGCTGGCACGAGGGTGGTGGAGGCCATTGGTTGGTGGCACGCAGCGACCGTGCAGTTGGGAGGGGCGGCTCGGTAGTCGCTGTGGAAGTTTTTTCTTTTTGTGCAGTTTGGAGAAAAATGCATATGTGAAAGAAAGGTTTGTTTTTCTTTTTCCTTTTTTTGAATCATGCAAGTTTGTATAGACTTTTGGTTTTGTAATTTTTTGGGAATGTTTTTAAGGAAAAAGGTTAGTAAAATATATATACAAGTATAGATAAGAAGGATTTTTTATTTTATTTTATTTTATTTTTTCTATTTTTTTGTTTTTTTGTTTTTTTAAGGAAAATGGTTAGTAAAATATATACAAGTATATACAAGAAGGATTTTTGTTTTGTTTTGTTTTGCTTTGTTTTTTCACACATGTGGATTTTACGTAATTATATACATATCCCCAAAATAATTATCTTAAAAGTACGAGTTATGTCTAAAATATATATACAATATATACGACATCCCCTATACTTAGCTCATCTATGTCCTCATAGTGATCAGAGAGCGACAAAGGAAGACATAACTCATGCTAAGTATAGAAAAGTGAAAAGACTCCTATGTTGCAACGACTAAAATAAAAGATAAAAAGAAGAGAAGTTGGTGATACCCCCTATACATAGGATCAAGTAATCCTATGTATAATAGAGTGTACAAAAGGGAAAATCAATTAAGAGAATTTACAGACTCGATGGAAAACACAAAAAACACGATGTGAACAACATCACCCCCTATACTTAGGATAGAGTATCCCTAAGTATAGACAACAAGAAGAGTGATGAACAAGACGAATATGAACAACACAAATCCTTCAGTCCCCTATACTTAGGATAAAGCACATCCTAAGTACAACATATATACATACGGAAAAGGGGTGAATGATAAAACGGAAGAAGAAAGAGTGAAATGAAGGGATATACAAGAGGAGTGGATGTACAATGGTTAAGAAGGTCGAAAGCGAACCTTCTTGCGAGATCGTTGAGGAATGGATCTGACAAGGTGTAGGTCGATAATGGGGTCATCATTAGACACAAATCGATCGGGATCGACCAAGAATGTATACTCAGCGGTTTCAGATTGTGCATGCCTAAACCAATCAGTCAAAGTAGTTTGGTCATGCCTGGCCTGGAAAGTCTCGCAAATATCAAAGTAAAAGGGCTCAAATTCATTATCCGAAAAAGTAAGATCGATTCCAGCCTGGCGAGTCTCTACCGGATAATCACTTTTATCAAAAGGCCCAAATTCCTTTATAAAAGCAATCAAATCAAATTCGACCTTATTAGTCTCATGTAGATCAAGGTGAATAGAAATAGACTCATCAGTGGAAGTGGTCAAATCATGTATGTCTCGTCTAGTCTCAGAGTCTGCCTTCTTCTCTAGGGTGTCTGTCATGTAAATCCTGCGGATGCCATCAATGCATCGCCACATACTAGAAGAGGGAACTCAAAGGTCTAGTATTTCCGAGTCCTCCTCCTTGAAGAGGAATTCTCGGGTCTCAGTATCATCCATCATACAACAAAAATCTCTAGTAGTATCATCATGGTCAAAGTCCTTAGGATTGGCTAAAACATGCACACTCCCATGGGATGCAGGTCTCTGGTCAGTAATAGGTTTAGTGATCAACAAATCTCTCCCTACATCCGAACAGAAGCGAATCTCTCCTGATCCATAATCAATAATAACTCACATAGAGGTGAGGAAAGGCCATTCCAGGATGATTGGAGGGTTTTCCACAGAGGTGAAGGTCTCCATGGGCAATACGACAAAATCAGAAGTGAATTTCATGCCCTTAATAAGAATGACATCATTTTCTAGAATACCCTTTGGCCTCAATAGATCCATCAACAAATTGAACTATCATCCTGGTTTTCTTGAGAGGCCCAAGATGAAGATATTGTACCATAAAGAAGGGTATTATATTGATCGAAAAACCACCATCAAGGAGAGTGTTTTCACAAGAATGGTCAAAGATGGAGTAGCTCACAAGAGGTATGGTAGTGTTCCCTTTCTTAAAATGTGGGCGGTGAGAGATGGAGTAGGCAGTGGCCATGGTCAAGATGTGATGCTCAGATCTTCTCCTTCACTTTCTCTTCTTGTGTTAAGGAGTAGATAAATCTGTCATGGCTTGTTGAAGTGGGGCTTTAATGATCTCATGAATTATGGTCACCACTTCGGGTTCATTCAACATTTTTTTGAGTTTTTGGACCCCCTCCATACAAGGGAGGAGATCAGAATCATCATATACACGAGGATTGCCAAGAGCAGTCTGTACAGAGGCATCCTCGGGGTCAAAGGTGGGCCATGCGATAAATGATTGTGTGGAAAAATGGTTTGACATGGGTGTCCTCTCACAAAATGAATTAACAATGTGTCTCACGAATTCTTTTTTGTTTTTTGAATATTTATTATTTTTTTTGTATTTTGGGTGATTGCAAGCTATCATGAATATCGTCAAGTGAATCCATATCCTCAAATAGTGGAGCAACATTCGGGCTCTTATTGATGTTAAATAGATTGGTAATCTTCGAATTCATATGCTCCATCATCTGGTTCAAGGTCTCCAGTGTGGACAACATGAAAGGTGACTCCAAAATCCTAGGATCGGGTGAGTGGGATGAGGGTGGGTGAGAATCAAAGTCCTCCGTCTCTGAAAATAATGGGTTAGGTGGATATGCACATAAATCAGGAGGAAGGTCTGTTGGAAATGCGAGCCCACGACGAGCCATTATGCAATAAATATTATTGTATATATCATTCCCTGATCTGAAATGAAGAATGAATAATTTGCATAATAGGTCCCTTAGTACAATTAGGGTTATCTACCATGGCCATCTTAATAACCATACAGCTATTGATTCAACTATTGAATCATAGAGGCTGGTTCTTGGATGAATATCTAAAGGGTTAGATTGAGGACTCATCAAGCACCATCAAATGATTGTTAAGAGATGATCTCCAGCCTGAGTAGGAGATGGCAATCCTTATCTCTTAAGGCTGATATCTGACCGACCTCTTGATGCAGGTCCTCTGCATAGGAATAGAGATTCGGAGGTGTCAGATTAGTTAGGTCAAAGAGTTGACTTAATGAGATCGAGATAACCAAAGTCCTATATCGTATGCTGTCATGATATAGGCACACATCCTCTGACCGGAGACAGATGTGTTACTATATGTCTGAGTATGTACATTTGGCAGACCAATAGGTTGATGACCTAATCAAGGTCTACACACAGGCGCGCTGGTGTGCATATAAGGGCATATGAGTAATACGATCTCTCAAAAGGATCATACAGGTTCAGTTACTGAACCAGAAGACATGAGCTCACTCATGAGATATTGGGAAGAATCAAATTCCATGTGCATGGTCGTCTCGCTTTGGAAGCTTGACTGAATTTGTAGGTTTGATATATACTTTTAGTATATGATCAAGACCTAGGTATAATATACGCTTTTGGAAAGTGTATGATTGATACCAACTCCCAATGATCGAATGAGAAACTTACTGATAAAACCATGAAGTAGACAGTATAAAGTTGATCCAATACTTAGGGTTTAGTCTGAGTCTTCCAGTATGCAGGATGTACAGGTATTGGGAATACCTGAGGGTGATTTGATCATAAACGATTGTATAAACATGATGCTTCCATTCTTAGGGAGTGATGAAACGGGTCTGGATTTTAGTGACTCCTCTCAGTTGAGAAGTGATCTGATCTTGGTCCAAATGTTGGACATTGATCTGAATGTGATTCAGATACAATGAGAAGATTAGATTTACGGTTTTGATTTAATCAAGCATCTATGGGAGGCCCGCGATCTGGATTTGAGATACGATCTCAATATCCATGTCACTATACGTGGAACAATACAATCGCCCTGTCCTTATCTCCAAGTATCTGCGGAGAGATTGCATTATTCTTGAATGGTTCGAGAATAATTCCATAAGATCTAAGCAATGAAGAAATGATGATTAAATGTGATTTAATCATATTGATGTGTGAAGAAATTATCCAATGTAATTAAATGTGATTTAATTATTATGGATAAGAATAATGTGGATAGAAATATACAATTATTCATAATATATTATAAATGTGATTTATAATGTATTAGAGAGAGCTAATTATAATTTATATGTGTTGATTAATTATTATGTGTATTGGATACACGTTGTGTAATTAATTGACAATGTAAATTATATGTTGTTTTGGGTTGTGAATATGATTCACAATTTTTCCATGGCAAGATTGCAATATTCTCAAATATAATTGTAATTATTTTTGAAGAATAAAATCCAACAAATAAATAAAGAGAGATTTCCATGGAGATATGCAATCTCATGAATTATCATGAGATTGCTCTCCCCATGGAAATAAGTGGGCGGCACACCATTCCCAATAGGAATGTGTGGCCGTCCACATGGAAGGTGCATGGAGATGAAATCTCCATGCACATTCTCTCCTTATTTATTAGGTTTGATTTATGACTAATTTATATTTGATTTTGTCAAATATATTTTAATCCAAATTTGTTGGTTTACCAACAACAATCTTGACCATTGGATTGACATAAATCAATCTCATCCATTGATTTTATATGTCACATGGATTGAGATCCATGGATCCCAAAACCCTATAAATAGAGAGGCATACCATGCTCTCTATTTACACATGAATAATGGAGCTCTCTCTCTCTCTCTCTCTCTCTCTCTCTCTCTCTCTTTCTTGGTACACGTCTACCCTCTCTCCCTCTAATTGGTGGCCGACCACCAAACCCTAGAGGAGAGAACCGTCGTAGCCTTCGCCACCGCGCCGCCGCTTCGACGTTCTTCGGTTCTCCGTCTTCTTGGAGAGTTCCTCTCACGAAGGAGACGATTGATCTCGTACGATGAGATCAGGAGCAACCACTCTTGGATCATCTTCTTGGATTACGAGGGCAACGCGGTTCATCCCCGCGCTCGCAAGCGGTCTCGCCGACGATCGGACTTGAGACAGGAGGTCTCTTCCTTTAGAGACTCGATCAACCACACTTCAAGAGGTATTTCATTATACTTGTTGTGGTTATAGATGAAATGATCTGAGAATGGTTCTCGGATCATGTGGTTTCATCGAATAAAATTTTAAATTCCGCTGCACCGAACAACTAGTACGACTAGTCGTTCTTCGTCGTATCCGATATGACAATCACGCTTCCGTGATGCGCTTGAGGATAATTTCCATATCCTTCAAGTGGTATCAGAGCCTTAGGTCGACGGTTTCGAATATGATTCGAAAAACTGAGGATGACTTGGGTTTGTTAAGGTCGCGAAAGTTTTTATCGCATTTGATTTCGCAGATCTGTTTAGTAAATAATTCGGCACTGTTTAGATTGTTTAAACACGAATTTAATACTTGGATTTTGTTCCCCATTAAATAAGGAAACCATAGGATCTGAGTTTATGTAAATCGGATTTCGTATGCTCTAGATATGGTTGTTTTAATGAACATGTATGCACTGTTGCGGGAACTGTAGATCTGAACGTGATTAAAATGTTAATTACTGTTTAGACTTGCCTCGAAATGCGTGTAACATCACTTGAGTTCTGTCCTAAATCAAATTAGCAATCTATGAAAATTGATTTTGTCTAATTTGTATTTAATATGATTGAGATATGCTAATTTTAGTAAGTAGGGGTCACTGCTGAAATTACAGTCCTAATCTAGAACCAAGTGATTGTCAATTAGTGAAATTAATTGTTAATTTCCTGAAATAATCATGAAAAATATTTGTGAAATATTGGAAGATGACTTGGCCTCAACCAATTAATTGATTAGATTTGATCTAAATCTTAATTGGAAACACAATCATCAAACTTGATGCTTATATAGTGACTGTCATTTAATGAATTAGTGAAATTAAATTGTTTAATTTCCTAGAATAATTATGCATAAATATTTATGAAATATTTGATGATAATTATTCCCTTAAATGACATTGCCTTAACCAATAATTGATTAGATGTGATCTAGATCACTAATTGGTTATATGATTTACATGATCAACATTCCAACAAACATGTTGCTTGAATAGGACTTGGGATTTGTTTAGCAAACCTCATTATAATATTAATCAAAAATTGTTTTGATTATTATTATCTGGTATAATTTCGGTTGAAGAACTGATGATCATCTCAAATACAAAGTGATTTATTTTGCATTATCCTTTCCCGAGGTGGATATGGTGTCTAGTCAGAGAGCATTGGGGTTGCGGGTTGCAACGTATGTGGTCCGTCCCACTCTCATCGATACTGGCCATGACAACGGGTAGGGTTAGTATAATGCTTAAGAAATCATGATGTATTTCTAATTATTAAAATTCGAAATATACGTATTTGAGACAATACCATAATTCAAGTAACTATTAAAATTATTTGTTGGATATTAATTGGATTATTGATTTAATATGATTAGATTAATTAGAATCCAATTAAAATTGAAACACTCTATTATGAATAGAGATGTTATTTCCCTTGGAAGAATTAATCATAATGAATATGATTCATAATGATTAATTAGAATTTGAATATGATATGGAGGGCCACATAAGTGACATCCATGGTCTCTCGTCAAGGCGAAGGGTTCCGTCGCCAGGGATTGTATGTAGGAGACGCCTATCCGAAGTGACAGCTCTTGTATGCAAGCGCATCTGGATCGGGCTCTTTGCTTCTCGAAAGAGTAAGGCCGTATACGTAGTGACCCCAATATCAGATCCTCATATTATTGGGGCGATATTGGATTGCGTATAGCGAGTACTATTCCTGTTGACGGTTGGTTCAATTAATGACGGGTCAACATCGCCTTAGGGGTGGTGGGCCCGGGTGTTAAAGACCGAATTGGGAAATGCAAGTTGGACTTGCAAAGCGGAATGTGTTCCCGCTTCTTTTTATCCGAGTTGCAAATTCTCATATTATTGGGATGTAACAAATATAAGGAAGGAGATCCCATATCTTGTTGAGATATAATGGTAAGTATATCTCTTACATCGAAAGTGATTAAGGGAATGAACTTTCAATGTTGACAAGTCAAGACAACTTTGATATAAAAATCCTAAATCAAAGTAAAATATATATATTTATATATTTATGCAAATTTCTTGTTTCAGATAATCCTTCATTAAAACCCACTCAATGATATACTCAATAATAACCAGTGAAATATCTTGGATTGGACTCAATGATCCAGATATTGTACTTGCAGTTGAACACATAATGTATGTGGTTGCAATGTGCAAGTTTCCTCATAATAATGAGGAATGACAATTAAATAGATAATAGGACTACAACCCTAGGGTTTGTATATCTCTATAGTCTTGATCTCATCGAATGTACTTTGGAAGTAACATATCGATGATGATCGCAATTGTCAAATAATCCTTATAAAATCAATGAAGATGTTCTGGCATGCATATGTGCTCTTGACATTTAATCATGAGTGACATGGTTCTCTGCATCATGCAGAATGATAGCTCTATAAGAGATGATGTATTCAAAATGTTTGAATACCTACCTGAACCAATGTTTTAAGAGTTTAAATGGATGTAGATGATGAGTGTCATCATTCTACTATTTATACTCTAGTTATTCATGAAGCTTCATAATATTCATATTGTATGAATTTAATGAAGCATGTATAAATGTTGAAAAACTCTTACTTTGAATTCTTTTGAATTTAAAATAAGAGATCCTCTGTCCTGAGCAATGGTTGCTTATAGATAAAGGGAGTGCAGTGGAAGCATGGGTTGGACCTAAGAAAGAAGGAAAGTCAAAGAGTTGACTGGACTTCTATGACTTCCATATGACATCCAAAGAGTTGGATGAATGCCAATACTGCAATAAGTTGATGTGTTGATAGTATGACTGTCAAGTCTGTCTGTAATCCTTATAGAAGGACTCGGATAGAGCATTAAAAATAATCTACATAAATCATTGAAATTGACTCTCTTATTTGATAAGATAAAGTCTAATAATTGTATCTCAATCTTCTAAGAACATTTGCAATGGGTTGCATATGTTTTAGAAGACTGGAAAATCTGATCTTAAGGTTTATAGTTATCCACATGGATATTGATGCAATTATTGCAACAATCTTTGTTGGATTGATAGACTTGTTAATTTCAGTGGGAGAGCCCTTAGTCGTAGAGAATGTCTCTATGACCTAGATATAAGAATACACTTATTGTTTGTTTCTAAATGTTGGAAATAAACATGAATTCTGAGATAGAACTATCATAAAGAGTTATGATGGATATATTTCAGATAGTAATCTAATAATCTAGTGGACTCCACTAAATTAGAAAATTAATGAATGGTTCATTAACATTTCTAAATACTGAAATTAAATCTTAAGATCAATAGTAGGATGAAGATCATTTGACAATGATCTAGCATCAAGCCTTGGACATTTGTCTATTGATTTGATCAATAGACTAGTAAGAGATGAAACTTTAGGATGTCTAAAATTTCAGAACTTACATACTTATGAATATTGTATTCAAAGTAAAAATGTCCAATACACCCTTTCTTTGGGAATGGTGTAAGATGTCAAGGTATTCAGGATCTCATACATATTGATGTATGCGGATCATCTATATCATAGTAATCATTATGGATATGTGATATCTACTGGTGATTGTGTATGATATGAGATTTCTTCTCTTCACTTAGAAACCTTTGAAATGTTCAAAGATTTCATAATTTTGGTTTAGAACCAAAGTTTGAAAGAAGACAAAATGAATTTGATCTAATCTAGGTAGCAAGTACCTACTAGATAAATTCGAAGAATACCTTATGGAGATATGAATATCATTTCTATCTCAATCCTCCTAACACACCTTAACTCAATAGAGTTACAGGTAGATACAATTGGATCATGTGTGACATGATCTTATCAATGATGAATTTTAGCATAATTATCCCTTAGTTTCCAGGTATATATGTGTAGTAGAGACTACAATGTATATCCTTAATAAGGTTCCATGTATGTTGGAATCTAGCACTTGAAAGTGCTGCTTCATTAGGAAAATAAAGGATGGTATTGGATACCTACTTTATGACCTTGAGATTCTAAGTATCTCATCTCTGAGAATATGATTCTTAGAGGTTGAGACTCTTGAGAATCAAGATGAAAATGAAGTGTAGGAACTCATTTATCTTGAGAAGATAATGAGGCTCCTGAAATTGGAAACTAAAAGGACAATTAAAGATGAAACACTAATACCTCTTCAAATGAGTTTGAGGATGGATTCCATGTGTCAGAGAAATCTGACAATGATCGGATTTCATGTGATGAAATTCCTGAGGATCATAACATGGAAAGATGGATGTTAGCAATAAAAGTCTAAAGTAGACTTCGTATACAAGTGTTGTATATGGACCCTCGAGGATCCACCTATATGGGTAAGACCTGTAAAGGTGTAAATGGATCTTCAAGAGAAAGGGAACCTGATGAGAAGATAGAGACCTTCAAAGCACGGTTCGTAGCCATGAGCCGCACACCGGAAGAGAAGACATTGCTTGCAATGAGACTTGCTCTTCGGCGACCATGCTTAAAACCATCAGAATTTTATAACCTTAGCTACACAACTTGACTATTGCATCTTCAAGATGTAAGTCAATATTGCATTCCTCTATGAATACCTCTCTGAGGATATTCACGTGAAGTAGCCCCAGGGCTTCATGGTTGAGGAAAGCAATGTGTGCAAACTAAGGAATCCATCTATGGACTAAAATAAGCTTCTTGAAATTGGACCATAAGATTTAATGGAATTATAATTGTTATGATTTCAGATAGAATCTTGATGAGCCATGTGAAGCTTAGTGGGAGTGCCTTTGTGTTCATCATGCTAAATGTAGATAATATCCTAATCATTTAGAATGATATAAGAATGATAATAAATGTTTTATAGACTGGCTATTCCATATCTTGAAATATGATTTCAAAGATACCTCTTAGATTTTAGTTCTGAAGTTGTTCAGAAGCCAAGAGAAGAGGATAATTGGACTGTCACATTTGTAGTACACCTTGGACATATTCTATTCATAGAAATTCCAAGAAAGGCTTCTATCCCTTAAGATATGGTACTGACCTATCTAATGGGATAGCATCTCAAAGAGTTGAGGAAGTGAATGCTAGAACTACTTGCCCTTGGGCATCAGTTCTGAGAAGCCGGGTGTGTACTGGATGTATACAAAAGCCAGATGGCTGCCATGCAGTAAGAGTAGTAAATTGTTACTAATCCTACTATGGAAATAAAACACTTGGTTGCAGTAATAAAAAAATCTTCATAGATAACAAGATTTTTGAGATAATGATCTCAAAAAGCTTAAGACTTTATAGATAGAGATCTAAAAGGTCTTAACTGTGGATACCTTAAGAGATAGTGATCTCCAAGAATAAAGGCATTCTGATAAGGATTATGGAAATACTGGTTATGATAATTGTTAAGCCGTAGTGTCAAGGACACTATAGTTTTTAACAAGATTGAGTATTGATTGCATAAGATGCAACATTCGCATTAGATGCGAGCACTATTACTGGGGATATGCAAGTGCCGTAAAAGGACTTGGCGTAGTCTCGTAGGAACAGAGTGACTGATCAGCTTACCTAGCTATTTTCTAAATAGCCTATGATTGTCACATGAGTGCGGGTTTAAATTATTAGCCCATTAATGGCTCTTTGGGCTAGTGGGAGATTGTTGGAAATGCGAGCCCACGGCGAGCCATTATGCAATAAATATTATTGTATATATCATTCCCTGATCTGAAATGAAGAATGAATAATTTGCATAATAGGTCCCTTAGTACAATTAGGGTTATGTACCATGGCCATCTTAATAATCATACAGCTGTTGATTCAACTATTGAATCATAGAGGCTGGTGCTTGGATGAATATCTAAAGGGTTAGATTGAGGACTCATCAAGCACCATCAAATGATTGTTAAGAGATGATCTCCAGCCTGAGTAGGAGATGGCAATCCTTATCTCTTAAGGCTGATATCTGACCGACCTCTTGATGCAGGTCCTCTGCATAGGAATAGAGATTCGGAGGTGTCAGATTAGTTAGGTCAAAGAGTTGACTTAACGAGATCGAGATAACCAAAGTCCTATATCGTATGCTGTCATGATATAGGCACGCATCCTCTGACCGGAGACAGATGCGTTACTATATGTCTGAGTATGTACATTTGGCAGACCAATAGGTTGATGACCTAATCAAGGTCTATACACCGGCGCGCTGGTGTGCATATAAGGGCATATGAGTAATACGATCTCTCAAAGGGATCATACAGGTTCAGTTACTGAACCAGAAGACATGAGCTCACTCATGAGATATTGGGAAGAATCAAATTCCATGCGCATGGTCGTCTCGCTTTGGAAGCTTGACTGAATTTGTAGGTTTGATATATACTTTTAGTATATGATCAAGACCTAGGTATAATATACGCTTTTGGAAAGTGTATGATTGATACCAACTCCCAATGATCGAATGAGAAACTTACTGATAAAACCATGAAGTAGACAGTATAAAGTTGATCCAATACTTAGGGTTTAGTCTGAGTCTTCCAGTATGCAGGATGTACAGGTATTGAGAATACCTGAGGGTGATTTGATCATAAAGATTGTATAACCATGACGCTTCCATTCCTAGGGAGTGATGAAACGGGTCTGGATTTTAGTGACTCCTCTCAGTTGAGAAGTGATCTGATCTTGGTCCAAATGTTGGACATTGATCTGAATGTGATTCAGATACAATGAGAAGATTAGATTTACGGTCTTGATTTAATCAAGCATCTATGGGAGGCCCACGATCTGGATTTGAGATACGATCTCAATATCCATGTCACTATACGTGGAACAATACAATCGCCCTGTCCTTATCTCCAAGTATCTGCGGAGAGATTGCATTATTCTTGAATGGTTCGAGAATAATTCCATAAGATCTAAGCAATGAAGAAATGATGATTAAATGTGATTTAATCATATTGATGTGTGAAGAAATTATCCAATGTAATTAAATGTGATTTAATTATTATGGATAAGAATAATGTGGATAGAAATATCCAATTATTCATAATATATTATAAATGTGATTTATAATTTATTAGAGAGAGCTAATTATAATTTATATGTGTTGATTAATTATTATGTGTATTGGATACACATTGTGTAATTAATTGACAATGTAAATTATATGTTGTTTTGGGTTGTGAATATGATTCACAATTTTTCCATGGCAAGATTGCAATATTCTCAAATATAATTGTGAATTATTTTTGAAGAATAAAATCCAACAAATAAATAAAGAGAGATTTCCATGGAGATATGCAATCTCATGAATTATCATGAGATTGCTCTCCCCATGGAAATAAGTGGGCGGCACACCATTCCCAATAGGAATGTGTGGCCGTCCACATGGAAGGTGCATGGAGATGAAATCTCCATGCACATTCTCTCCTTATTTATTAGGTTTGATTTAGGACTAATTTATATTTGAATTTGTCAAATATATTTTAATCCAAATTTGTTGGTTTTACCAACAACAATCTTGACCATTGGATTGACATAAATCAATCTCATCCATTGATTTTATATGTCACATGGATTGAGATCCATGGATCCCAAAACCCTATAAATAGAGAGGCATACCATGCTCTCTATTTACACATGAATAATGGAGCTCTCTCTCTCTCTCTCTCTCTCTCTCTCTCTTTCTTGGTACACGTCTACCCTCTCTCCCTCTAATTGGTGGCCGACCACCAAACCCTAGAGGAGAGAACCGTCGTCGCCTTCGCCACCGCGTCGCCGCTTCGACGTTCTTCGGTTCTCCGTCTTCTTGGAGAGTTCCTCTCACGAAGGAGACGATTGATCTCGTGCGACGAGATCAGGAGCAACCACGCTTGGATCATCTTCTTGGATTGCGAGGACAACGCGGTTCATCCCCGCGCTCGCAAGCGGTCTCGCCGACGATCGGACTTGAGACAGGAGGTCTCTTCCTTTAGAGACTCGATCAACCACGCTTCAAGAGGTATTGCATTATACTTGTTGTGGTTATAGATGAAACGATCTTAGAATGGTTCTCGGATCATGTGGTTTCATCGAATAAAAATTTTAAATTCCGCTGCACCGAACAACTAGTACGACTAGTCATTCTTCGTCGTATCCGATACGACGATCACGCTTCCGTGATGCGCTTGAGGATAATTTCTATATCCTTCAAGGTCCTCTTGAAAAAAATGAAGGTGGATTGCCTGGAGGGTAAGAGGGATCTACGAAGATCGGATTAAAATAACTCTAGTCAGCCATCTCCGAACAAGAGAAAACGATTGGGAGAGCACGAGGGTCAAGTCAAAAGTTGTGAAGAAAAAGGTGCAAATGCACAAAAGGATCTAGTATGCACACAAGCAATCAAACACAATACAAACTCCCAGTTCACCAACTCAACTCAATGTGAAGACCATGAAGGTTCAGTCGATTATCTTGTCAATTTTAGAGTTTGGTGATAATACAATATATTAAAGCGGTTAAAGCGAGTTGTTAGGAATCTAATTCTCCCAGGAGACTGACCTAATCCCAAAGTTAGATCTTTCCCAGCCAGTATGAATTGCGGACCATTTAACAGCTACCTGATTAATTCAATCTGTTATGGATGTTGTGGGCTGCTTTACCAGTTACCGGAGAGATCCTCACTGGAGAACGACTAACCTAAGATGGTAGTCTGAAAAGAGTTCACGCGTGGTTCTATCCTAGTGTGCAGGTCGTTCTCTCGCTGCATACAGACCAAATAATGAGGGGGTTACTCTCCCTAAAACAATGATTTTTTCCTTTTATTTATTTTACGGTCGAATTTTCTTTAGCAGTCCCATATTTTAGGCAGTTGTTACTTGGTTAAAATCTTTTCACAGAATCATCTACTGAGTGTATAATTTCCTTTTTAACTTATGTGAGTGAAAATGATGAACGAGAGCAGAAATGCCAATGCACGATTAAAAGCAATGATGCATTCCGGGGTAAGAAATGTGTATCTTGTCATCGACACTCTACATGCGAAATGATCCATGCAGAATTTAAATACAGAAAAATAAACTATTCTATATGATGCAAGTGAATCATCCTACATGATAACTTCTATTAACGGGCAAGAACAAGTTAATTTGAAGAAGTCCAAATTACGCTCTAATCTATAGGTACAGAAATTCTTGTTTAGGGTGTCGGACCTCATTAATTATGTGGCTCAAGCAAATTAATTAAAGAAATCAATAGGTAGCTCACAAAATCCGCGTGAAATAAAGAAAATAAAGGCGATGAAAACAAATCCGGTGAGGTCTCCCAAGTGCACCGGTACTTGGCGAAACAGACCCGCAACCAATGAATGTCCTTTTTACAAGAGTTCAAATGCTAAAATTAATAAAAATTATCTAAGCTCTAAATGATGATCTCTCTCAAATTCTTCTTCTCCTCCTCATGCACTCTTCTGCGGCTTCGAGATGAATCAAGCCGCCTCCGCTTCGCTTGGGTGCTTCGTCTCTCCTAAGATCACTTCATTCACTCTACGGGCCCTCGCAAGAAAGAGAGAGAGAGAGAGAGAGAGAGAGAGAGAGAGAGAGACCATGTAAGAAACACAATTATAAAAATATGAGCACAAATAATGAAATGAATGCAGTGGATATGAACAATGTAGTGAATGGAAAAATGTAAACAGATATTTACAATCAAGAAGGTCAAAAGAGAAATCTAACTACCCTCATCGTGCCTCCCTAGCAACGGCACCATTTTGTTGAACGAGATTATTTTAGTTTTTGCTTTAAATGATATATGAAAGTGTTGTTGACCCAAATAATCCTGCGATAAACAAACAATTTTTTTCTTCTCAAGCTGCAAAATTAACTATAAGCGAATAATGAAGCAAGAGGAATTTTGGCTACTTATTTACCAGTATAGCGGACAAGATCGAACTCAGGGAGGCTACAGTTTCCGAGGGTTGTTCAAATAATTGATCAAAATCAATTAAGAGAAAAGCAGGAATCTCAAAGGTAAACTATCGTCGATTTTTTGTGGAATTTTTCTCATTTTAGCTTTTATTTTTTTATATTTTTGTTCTAATTTTTTAATTTTTAGAGATTTTAATTTTGTAATTTTTTTAATTTCAAATAAAGAACAATATGCACAAGATAAGAAATGCACACACCAAACTCTTTTTGTATTTTCCAATTATAACAAAAATGCTCAGAAAAATACAGAGAATTTTTTTTGTGTTTTAAATATTTTGAAATGTTTTTGGGAATTTTTGTAGTATTTTTAGATATTTTTATATTTTTCTACAAATCGAACAATGATAAAAATGAGAAACAGTGCACACAACCTGGAGTAATTTGCAACTTAAAAATATTTTAAGCCCAAAACTCTTGGCAACTATTTTCTTGATGAAATATGCAAATGTCTACAAAAAGAAAGTGAAATCACGATTTTTGGATTTTTGTAGATTTTTTATGATTTTTATAATATTTTTAGTTTTTTTTTATTTTTTTGGGTTTTCAAAAGAACTAATGCATAAAATTTGGACAAAAATTAAAAGTGAATGAAATAAAATTACTCTAATTTTTTAGAATTTTTGAAGTAATATTCAATTTTTTTGAATTTTTGAATTTCAAGAAGATAAAAAGACATTGTTTTGGTTTTTTATAATAATAAATGAATTTAAAAATAATGAAAATTTATGCTAGAAAGATAAGCACTTCAGGAGCATAGCTTGATTTTGGGAATTTTATTGATCAAAGAAAACATTTATTTCAACAAGAAAAGTAAGAAAAATAAAGGTCTAGAATTTAGGGACTAGTTTGCAAATAGTTTATAGTTTTCGCAAAAGAAATAACAGGAATAAAATGCAAATGAAATGTTGTAATTTACCCAGTTGAAACATGCTCTACACGTGCATTTGGAGCTAGGGTCTTCTTTGTAATTGATGATACCTTCAGGGGCAAAATTGTTATTTTTCCAATAAATTTTTTTTTATGAACCCTAGGGTAACCTTCGTTCTTTGTTCGTTATTCACAGATGGGAGGGGCTACAGGTGCACGCCGTCGCCACCCCTAATCTTCTTCTCCAGGCGATGCGGCGGAACGATGGATGGGCGACGGTGGTAGCGGCGATCGAAGGTGGTCGACGGAAGGCTACTATACTGCGGAGTGGCGGAGATGTGCGAACCTCATGCGATCAGTACAGTAGAGTCGCGTGGCGACCGCACGACGGCGACGGCGCGGTGCGCCTCGTGGAGGAGCGATGTTGGCTGAGATGGGCGCTCGCGGAAGAGGTCGGTGACGTAGCTTGACGGCGATGGCGATCGAGTTGGTGTTCATGGAACTGACGGATTGGTGGGCGAAGGAAGCGGCGGTGATTGAAGTGGTGTGGCTCTCTAGCGGCTTCAATTGGAAGAGCGGTGCGACGGAACGACAGCGGCAAGCAGAGCGGCTCCGCTACATCGCACGGCTGGCGTGAGGGCAGTGGAGGCAGTGGTCGCTGGCTTGTGGTGACCGCACCATTGCGAGGGGACGGCTCGGCCGTCGCGGTGGAAGTTTTTTTATTGTTTTGTAAAAACAGAAACTGTATAAAAAAACTTTTTTTATTATTATCTTTTTTAATAAATAGAAGCTGTAAAGAACTCCTTTTTTAAGTTTTTTATTTTTTCTTTTTCCCCTGCAAAACAAATGTTAAAAACAAATATATTTTTTATTTTTATTTTTTTATTCTTTTGATTTATAGACAAATTAGGACACGATCACGAGGACTTGGTCCCAAAATCAAACCGGAATGCGTGAGCAGAGATCCGACAAAAAATAAGGAAAGGATCCGAGTCTTCGGCCACCGTGCGTGGTCGGAGTTGAGAGATTGCGTAAGGTAGAACGTGAACATGGAGAGATCGAGAAAATGAGATGAAAACCCGAGATCGATGGTGAATCAAACAGTGATGGATTTTAAGATCTAGATAAAAAATGACAATGAATTAAAATACGAAAAAGTAATTAAGTTTAATCTAGATGAAAAATAAGAGAAAAATGTGGATCTCACCTTAGGAACGGAAAAGACCTCGATCACCTCGACGAAGGATGACTCGTTGTCACTAGACGGTTCGGAGGCTAGGCACCCTTCTGCGACAACAAGACTCTCGGAGATCTGACTTCTCTCAACAAAGATTGATGAAATTGAAAAGATGGAGAAGGAGCCTTATTAATAGAAAAAATGGGATGGAAGTTTGAATTGCTTTTTGAATTTTTGGATGAAGATAAGAGATAAGAGAGGAAAAATTGAAATGAGATGAAGTAAAGCGATAAGTGTTAAAAAATATTTACAAAAATTAACTATTTTTTTGTATTTTCGTCACTTTATTTATTGGGAAATTAAATGTTAATTTTTTTGTAATAGTTAGTTAAGAAAATTAACTATATACATATGCTATATGCAAATATGACATTATCTACATGGGTAAATAAGCAAAAAAGTTTTTTTTTTGTTTTAAAATTTTAAGTTTTAAATTTTTTTATGATTATATTTTTATTTTAAATAATTAGTAAAAATATTTACAAATATTTACAAATACAATATGCACAAATAAATGAAAAAATTACACAAAATATCCTAGAAAATTACTTTTCAACCGTAACTCCAAAAATTATAAAATCACAGCCATTTTAAAGATAATTTAATTTAGAAAATAATGTAAGTGAGTTTGGTTCAATATGAGTTCATATGGAGCCAGAATTAATCTTTCAATTATCGCTTAATGGCTTTTTCCATGTGTGGTTACTTTTATTATATACATGGTTTCGTTGTGTAATTATTTTTATTATTTAGCCAACATTTTTATATACAACTTTTGTTTTGAAAATTATTTTATTTAAGGCCAACGTATATACAAATAAAATAGTGTTAGTTTTATACAAATATACAAATTAAGTGAGAAGTATTTACAACACATTTTTTTGGATTTTCTGATTAAGGACCCTATCTCCCACTACTTTATTCCTCGTCAATCAGGTCAAATCTTGACCTTCTCTCAGGGTTCGGGTCAGCCTGTATCTATTACATATATACAACCTTCTTTTCCTTTCTTTATTTTTCCTTTATTTATTTATTTTATGTTAAAATAATATATAAATATACAATATTTCTACACAGATGCAAATTAGTAAGAACATGGAGTTAGTTTTTATATACATGTATTTTATAAGGGATTTTAAGCTTAAATAAAAAAATAAAATGACGAATCGCAGATTGATCAGATGGCTGGGTGTGGCTTGGGCCATGTCGAAGCACTAGGTGCCTAGGCTCTAGCTTGGAGATGGCCGGGGCTGTTGGCGTAGACCTTTGCTCGTAGGCGATTATGGCCGTCAGATCATATCAAGGAGATCTAATCCTGGGACAACTATACATTAAAGGCTTTTCCCTCTCCTCCCTACTCAACGAGAGGGTTGTGCTTTGGCGAGGTCACCATAGCTCTGCCTTGACCTCTTGCTATCTCCAGATGTTGGGGGTAGAATCTTGAAAGTCCAACGAAGGTCTTTGTCACAAAGCAAAGGCATGGGACGTTATAAAGATGGTTGATGACACGAGTTCATCGGAGATGAAGCACTAGAATGGAGACCTCTTCGATTTTCCGACCATTTAAGGGGAATCAACCTGCAATCTTTAACAAACCATAGCTGAAGCAAAATAGGCTTGTATGCATGCGAGAAGTGAATAGAATGGAGGTCCTGGAAGCGTAGAAGGTTGGGGATGTGGTTGGATTCTTCCTCGCTTGTATGAAGAATAAATGAGGGATTGGTTGAGACTTTGGAAGAGGAAGTTCAATGGGTGATTCCTCCCGCTTGCATCAGTGATGCACGATGGAGGTTGGGAACCACTTAAATCGATGGTGGCTTCTATGTACAAGGAATGAAAATTTGAAGGAAACAAGAAGAAAGCAAAAACCTAATTACCAAGAAATCTAAAGAAGCTCGTGAATGGAAGTAGTGGATGGGGATGAGCTTAGATCGAGCCTTCAATCATCGCTTGATCTCCACAGCCACAGAAGAAAGTTTGAACAACTGCTCAAGGATCGTTGTAGCATGGCGCAATAGGCATGGGCCTCACCAGGAGAAGACCACCAAGATTGCTTAATTTATCGCCTTGCCCCTCTCACAAAGAGGAGAGATGGCTAGGTGTTTCTTTACTCAAGTATGGACGATCATTTGGCTTTGGTGGTGGTCAATTTGAAGGAAGAAGGAAGACAATGGTTATGTCCATGTGGTAGTTTCAACAATCGCAAGTTTCCATGGGAATTATGGTTTAGTGGAGATTAGGGGTTGGCTTGGATACGAGAGGTTAGGAGAAGAAGATGGCGATGGAATCAAAGGATGGGGAAGATGAAGGAGGTTGGGTATAATGGGAGAAGTCATGCTTGACGAGAGGACGTGTCTCTTGGGAGACAACTGATAGAGGTTGACAAAGAAAGAGGCATGTTGGATCATGTGATCCAAGGGCTCTGATGGAGGCAAAGACGAATGACTAAGATCGGCTTGATCATGAGTAAGCGATCTATGTGGAGCAGGAATGAGCAGTACTCGACTATCTGATTGTAAGATCATACGACCAAGGAAGGTTGCAGCTAAACTAAAGGGTCGGCCACTTGACATGATCAGGATGTGCCATGTGGCCCTATGAGAGTTAATACAAACTAAAGTTACAGAGTCAAATAAGAAAAAATAGCTACTTGTTTCAAAATAAAAGTCAAATCTACAACTTTCAAATAAATTTCAATGAGAGAGCACATTATTTGTACATAGAAATACTTTTGCAAGTATTTTTAAAGTATTAAAAGCACTTCTTTTTATGTCTTTTGTTATTTTTTAGATTTTAATTTATGAACAATGTTAAATTAATTATGTACAATATTAATCTAATTTTATTTGATTTTTCATAGATAAGAAACACATAAGATATGGGCATAATGTTACATATATATAACTGTAATAATTAAGGTTAATTATTTACAAAGAGATTTTTGTTAATTAATATTAATTAATTATTAATTAGATGGAAGAGTTCAAGCTAGAGAGGTAATAAATCAACAAATAACATAATAAGTCATGGATTTATCAATTACCCATGGATATCCATGGATACATAATTAACCTTTGAAATGATAGTAAAATATCCAAACCTAGTCATACATAGCTATTTACTTTTTGATTTCTTCAAATTAATATAAAATTTATTAATACTTAAAGACTTGCCAAAATATGATACGTCAATTATTGTCAGCAATCCAAAATAGAAGTTTCCAATAGATGGCGTTTTCTTAATCAGAAGAAAAATGAAGAAAGAGAATGAGCATTGAAATTGCTAATATGTCCTCATCGTTTTTTTGTAAAAACAAAAGGTATCGACTTCAAAAAAACATAAATGACCTAAACTTAATCGAGGGGGTGGAATGGTAAAAAAATCAACCCTCCCTACTCGTCAGAGTCATTTAAGAGGGAGAAGCGACAGTAGAGGAGGAGCACGATGATAATGAGGAGGGCAACATCGACGGAAGCGCCCCCATGTGGATGGAGTCCCATGCCCCGCAGGACGAGCCTAGCCATCACCATGCCCACCATCACCGCTAGTAGCGCTCCATGCCATGGGAGCCCCTCCTTTGTCATGGCCATTCACGCAGAAAAATTGCACCTTCAAATTAGATATTGTGGATTTGAGTGGGTGAGGGAGAACTGAGTGTGGGTGTGAGGAACCTGATTGATCCGTCGGTTTTCCACCCAATCTAGGTGGGGCACCATTGAGCGTGACACAAGCAATGGGTATCAGAACTCGGGTATATGAATGGGTACCAAATAGCAGGAGTGAAAATCGTATAGATCTGATTGGATATCTGTCCGATCTGATTTCCATGAATAACCCTACGTATAACACCAAAACTCCAAGATGTGTGTATGTGTGTGGGGGGGGGGGGGGGGCATAAACAGTTATACTTGTTCTTTTGTAGTGATTTTCTTATCTGATTATATTGGTTGTTTCTTTTTCACATGCTTCATGGTGGTGATTAGTTGCTGATCTGAGATTTTTATCCACAATAAATCTCTGTGAAGGTTTCTTACGGACAAGTGAGAACTTAACATAGTGAATGTTACAATTGGTTATGGGAAGGTTACACGAAGTCATGGGTTAGTGTTTCAAGTTGGCGGTGGTGGGTGCTTGAAGGAGAAAAAAAGAAGAGGATAAGTACATCACTGTCCTGAAATAGTACATCGTCGAGATCATGACACAAATATTGAGTATAAAAAGGTTAAAATATAAAAACATATCCTTAGAGAGGTGTCTTTGTAAATGTTCAATTAACGCACATTCTCCGAGGCACACAAAGAACAAGCACTGGTTGGTACACGATTACTCGCATGCAATAGCTGACATGGGGGACGTTACGTTATGCTCCCACCGTCTTCAGAACTTGCCCGTGTGCTCTCCATCCAAGAGATATATCAACCCAACAGCTGCCCAGCAGCGTGAGACAGGCAGGAAACATTACGCCTCTGCTATAAAACGAGTCCAATCACGAAATCAATTGAGGTCTTTTTACGTCCATGTCCCTCTAACTTGTTCATCCCTTGATCTCCTGCCAACAAGAAGCAGGGCTCTTAAGTCATTTCCCCCCAAGATCCAACTGGAGTCGATAAAGAGCAAGTAAAACAGATGCAAGAGAAAGCAGCGTTATTCAAGCAAATATCACCCAGACTGACAGCTACACTCCATCCCACTCATCACCAGGCAATCCGACGTGGCGCTTCCCCACGGTAACGTCACAACCCTCCCCCACTATATAGCAAAAAAATCTCTTCTTCTGCCTTCCCCCATGGCCACTTCATCTCCGCCGCCGAGCCTTTTCCTCCTCCCCCTCCTACTGATGTCAGCGCCCACCCTCCTATCTCAACCACCGGATCCCAACTCTCCTCCACCAGCGATGGAAGGCGTTGACCTGCGCTTTAATCCGTCTATGGCCGTCCTCATCGTCGTCCTTATGACCGCCTTCTTCTTTGTTGCCTTCTTCTCCGTATACATCCGCCGTTGCAGCCGCAGCATCCCAGATCCCCTCTCTCCCGCCGTCCACTTCCCACGCTGCCCCGTCGGGTTAGACCCTTCCGTTATCGAGTCCCTCCCGACCTTCCTCTACTCTGACGTGATGGGGCTGAAGCTCGGCAATTCCCCTCTGGAGTGTGCCGTCTGCCTCTCCGACTTCGTCCCCAACCACCTACTCCGCCTCCTTCCTTACTGCAGCCACGCATTCCACCCCGCCTGCATCGACACCTGGCTCTCTTCCCGTTCCACCTGCCCCATCTGCCGGCATGATCTCTCCGCTCCTCCCGACCTCATTGCCGTCTCCATTCCCCCACCACCTCAGCCGCCTCCGGATCGCGATCGTGCGGCCGCAGCAGCGGAGGTGGAGGTAGGAGAGGACAATCGTGAAGATGGGGTTTGGGACAGGTACACGCTGAGGTTACCAGAGCACGTCAGGAGAGAGATGATAATGGGGGGGCTGCACAGGTCGGTGAGCCTGATAGTGTTACCGGACGGTGATGGGAGCACGAGGAGAGGGGTACGAAGGCTTTGGGGGACTAAGTCGGACCGGTGGGCTTTCCTGGCTCGGCCGTTTTGGGAGGGTTCGACCAGGAGGGGAGATGGCTCCGTCAAGAAGGGGGCAGGAGGAGGAGGAGGGGAGGGCTCCACCAACAGAGGGAAGGTCTTGGATTGCCTTGGAGGAGGTGGATTGCCTGAGGAGGGTTCTAACAGGAGCGGTGCTCACCAGTGTTGATAGAACATGGTACTAAGCACTAATCTTCCTTTTCAGTTTTCGCTAATTATACTTAGTTTTTGCCTTAATTATTTGCTTGTTCGTACAGTATCGTTCTTCTCAATCAACTTGAGATGCTTTGGTTGGTGGTCTGAGTTTATTTGGTTTGCTTGTATATATTTTTCCTCTATCCATGAGTGAATTTGTTTGTGTTTATAAAGAGATATCAATCAAAGAGCTACGCAAGGAAAGGTACATTTCGCTTGAGTTTTTTTTCTAATAAAAGTGATAATCGCAGTTTTTTCTGGAAAACATATGCATATCGGCACACCCCAACTTCCCAGTCGAATAAAGAATTGTATTGTCGCCCTTTCCATTTTCTGCAGCTGTGTATTCTGTTGGTGAACACCGAAAAATTAAAAAGCAGAGGGAATAAAGGATAGGAGAAAGGAGTGGTGAAGCTGTGTACACACACTGGAAATTTAGGATTCCGAGGAACGTGATTCTGATTCATCTCTGAACAAAGAAGAAACCTCCTCGCAACGACTACTTTTTTTGTACATCAGTAGTTAGAGTTGTGGCACGGGCCCCCCACCACGACGGGGCGAGCGGATCCTCTTCACTGCACAGGCTCGCCATCATGACGGGGGAGCGCATCCCTTGCAGTACTGCAGAGATTTGCTATAAATTTCTCAATTTTTCGAGCCGTTTGATCTTGATCGAGCGGTTCACACAAAATTAGTGCTTTTGTGGGTCCTTACTGTAGAAATTCATACGAACCACTCAATCAAGATCGAGTAGCGGAAATTTGGTCTCGATTTACAACAATCCTCTGCAGTACTGCAGAGGATCTGCTCTCCCACGACCTATTTTTTTGAATATGTGAATGGTACACGTAATGTTAGGAATAAGTTTTCCATTAATTGCTTCTATATTGTGGGCACCAGCTCGTTCTAAAGTTCGTTGTTGTTAATCCACATTATCATTCCGCTTAAATGGTGCTTTCGGATCGACAATAAGTACGAATAAAGGTGATGAATAGACAGGAATAAAGTACTATTCTTGTTCGGTAGGAAGAATATGAGTAATGTGGAATAAGGTGAAATAACTAAAGGTGGGGTGGAATAAGGATAGAAATAATGGTAGAGAGAGATGTGCAGGGGGAATAACCATACGAGGAAAGAGAAGGGAGGAGAAGCGAATAGCAACCTTAGGGAGCATTCGCTTCGGGAATAAGCAGGAATAAAGGTGGTGAATAAGCTGAAATACCATAATTCCTATTGGATGGAAAGATAAGAATTAGGGAAATAAGGTGGAATACGAGTCAGTATTATTCTCCGTTCGATTGGCACATGGGGGATAAGAAATAAGGGCTATAAGTTAGTGGAGAAGGAGGAATAAAAGAAAAGGGGAAGAGGAATAAAAGAGTCGATAAGGAGAAATAAGAGAAAATGAGAATAAGGGAAGTAGAATAAGGGAATGGATAAGGATGAATAAGAGAAGAGGATAATAAAGACTTATTCTAATTTCCGCTACCAAACAATCCCTATTCTTGGCATAGTTCCCTAAATGAACACACCTCCAAAGAGAACAATTGCCTTTTCTCAACTATAATAGGTTTATTACTTATGCCTCATGAAAGATTTGGAATGCTTTAGATGTTTGAGGATCATTTTCACCTTTTTCTTACCCATTTTCTGGTGCATATAAAAAATAAAAAGCATGTGTAAATGCTCTGAAAGTTTCGAAAGATTCATATCTTAGCATTAATAATTACATAAATAAGAGGACAAAAATATTATGTATATTATCACGTGTATCTTAACGTAGCGTCCACTATTTTTAATTATATTTTACTAACTTCAAATGAAATAAAATCAATTCTATTGTGTACATATTACTAACATTAATAAAAAATATCAAAAAATTACTAACTTATAGAATTGCTCAATAATTCCAAACCCTAGTTTGGAGACAGGAGGTTGTAAATGTGAATGTGTCTCTCATGTAGTCTCATATGACCTCTACTCACTTTTGAATTAATGTACATTCAATTATCTACAAAACATGACCAAATTCAAAAGAATTGAAGTTCATATGTGAAACTTGATTTTGAGACCTCATTGCTTATTGTATACTTTATCTGATTTAACCTTGTTATTTTATGTAAAAATAACTTTTTTAATTATTTAATTTATTTTTTTAATTATTTTCTTCGATTATGTTTTAATAAACTATGCAAAAATCCGAGTCAAAATTGATTTAAAAATCAATGAAAATAAATCACTCTGAGTTTATATATAGTACGTATATATGTCTCTTCTTTTATTTCTCAGATTATAAATAATTAAAAATACCAAAAAGTTAGATTAATGTATAAATTTTTTAATATTTGATTTGATTTTTGATTTTATTAAAAAATGAAAAAATACAAAACCATAAAATACGTTTTTCAATGTACATAGAAAACCATCAAAAATATGTTTTTGTACAAATAACTTATTTTGATTTTGGTGCATTCACAAAAGTTGTAGATCTCATTAAGTGAATACCTTTCATGAAGGCCACTTTTTAATTTGACATTATTACTATTTTATTTTGAATTTTATTTCCTATTATTTTCATTTTTTTGGAGCATACATGACAGATCCTGGAGCTTCCATGTGTCGCTCCCTTAATCCAAATAGCCACCCTTGATTTGGGCTATTGGATGAAGGGTTATTCATCCAATGACTCAGTTCCTTTTGTTTTCTTATTTATTATTTATTTTATTTTATTAATTTTATAAATAAGCCACATGTCTCACCCATAGTCATTCAATCTCGGATGATCGAACGGTCGTGCTTCGTCCTCCTCCTCCGTCTTCTCTGCCAATGGAGGACGTCTTCGCTTCCTCCACCGTCCCTCCACCTTCATAGCAACCCTAACTCAACTTTCCCTCACCTCGCATGCCACATCCAAGTTGCCTCACCTCAGTACCCTTCGATGTACCCTATGATGAATCTCCATTTCATTACCTTTCTTCTTTCATTTTGGCCTTTAATTCCTAGTTAAATGCGTGTAAATAACATTAGTTTGGACAAAATAATATTCATTATTTATATTATAAATATCTTATAAAATAATATATTTAATATCAAAGTTAAAAAATAAAGAAAAGAAAATAAAAAGAAATGAAATAACAAAGGTATTGAATGACCCTAAATCCGAGATTAAGTCAAGAATTGACTTGGTCGACCAGGAATAAAGTAGGGGAGTTAAGGGTAAAAAACAACATATAAACCCTATTTCCAGTCCCCAATAAATCTATTTTGAGACCCACTCTATTCTTTATTATTTACATCCCAAATCAATAAACTTTTAACATGAAGCTTTTCAATAAAAATACAAAGAAAATATAAAATTTATTTCACCGAGAAACAATGCACAATGTACGCTAGACACTCAGGGTAAAAAGTCGTAAAGAAAACTTCACAGACAAGTATCTTCTCCATATGAGCTCAAAATTCACTAAACTCACTTTACTGTTTCTAAAATTAAAATATATATTTAATGAAGGTGGTTGATGAATCTCCACTTCAAAACCTTATTCTTTCATTTTGGCCTTAAATCACTAACTAAATGCAAGCATATATCATTAATTTGTCAAAATGAACATTCTTTAATTTGTACAAAGTAATGTATAAAATACTTTATATTTATTTTATTTAAGTACAAAATTAAAGAGTAAAGGAAGAAAAGAAAAGAAAACGAGACACCATATGTGTTGAATGACCCTATCAACCGATACTCATCATCATGATGACAGTCTATAAGGAATACAGTTGGGGGAGATAGGGAGGTAAATTGTATAGATCACACAGTCCGAAACCCCTAAAAATATAGGCCAATAATTAACTTTTGGGAACTATTTTATTCTTTATTATTTACACATCAAGTCAATAAATTTTGTACATTAAAGTTGTAGATAAAAATATGTAGAAAAATACAAATTTTTTTCACATTAAAATAATATATTGTATAGATTTTACATTCAGAACAAAAATCCAAAATCCAAACTTCTCCGTCCCGTTTTTCCTCCATATGATCTCTAAATGAAAAAAATACCTTTAATTGTATATACCTTTTAATAAGCCATCTAATGAAGGTGGTTTCACTTAATTTGGAGTGAAGATGCAAAAGTTAGGTTTTGGACTCCTATTAGACAATTTACTTGAATAAAATATTCATTTTATTTATTTATTATGTTTTCATTATTTTATATTTTTAATTTTTATAAAAAATATTTATAGTATATTTACTTAGTTAAAATAAAATAACATCATAAAGAAAATAAGATATAAAAGTATATAGATGAATATACTATACTTATACCTATGTAACTAATACCTTTATTTATTTAAGTGTATGTATTATATCATAAAAATAAAATAAAAATATATTTAAGTGTATTTAAATAAGTTTTACATATATAAATTATGTGTATAAATTAATAAAATCAAAAATACCGAAACGAAAAAGAATAATAAAGATGAATATACTTATATGTGGACTTGTAAAAATTAACAAATAACAAATTAAGTTAGAAAAATGAATAAAAATATTAATTAAATATTATATAAAAAATTGGAATATTTCTTCTATTTTAACAAAAAATAATTAAATAATTTTTTATTTTATATTCTTTTTCAAGGCATTTTGCATTGGAATTTCCTGGTTGGACCACGTGGACCAACCATGCACTATTGTTTCTTGACCTAGGTCAACTTTACATTTAACCCAGGCAACCCTCGTTAGAATTACCTACTGCCACTCTTCACCAATTTTTGGAGCGAAATCCACAAATTGAATCACATTGATTCCTTCATCATTATTGTGCTCCATATCTCCCCCCATCTCGCTAGCACCTTAGATCACACATATGAACACTCAATCAACAACAAATACGTGATCTTCTCCTACCATTGAGTTGTCTATAAAATCACCTCATCCACCTCTTTTGATTTTTTGATCCCTCTTTCATCATTCTTGGCCCCTCAGCATTTGCCCCAGAGCTTTGTCTTGGTGACAACAAGGCGGAGCAACCCTCTACAGCGAGGAGCGGAGGATTTGGTGGACCAGCCACCTTTGTTGAGCCACCGTCAAGATTTTCCTTCATCTAACGCCATCTGAAGATCCATGCATCTACGAAGGAGGACCAACGAGCTTTCCCACTCACTAGAGAAGAGAAAGGAGCCCAAAGTTGCATGGATTCATCGATCGAGGCAAGGCCACATGACTGTTCTTTGGTGTTCTTCATGAACACCGGGGTTTCATTGGATCAAGAACAAGGACCTAGGTTTAATCCTGGCCCTTGGATCAGACGAAGCATTACCCAACCAGAGCCATCAGATCCACGACACGTCACACAGGGGACGTTCCGATTCAGACGCTTAAGTGGGTAAACTTCAAAGACCCCGTTCACCATTTTGCGATTTATAAATGGTCCTGTAAATATTTTGTAACGATTAAAAAGTAGTGGGATATTTGAATGTATGCCTTCATTCATATTTAATATCGCAAACAAGTCCCTACCTGTCATGTGCACTCACACGTTTTGTTTTGTAAAATTTACATGTAAACCCTTAAAGGTTTTTATAATTGTGTTTTAATATTAAAAGTTTTAATATTAGTTATAAATTTTTGGATTATTTACATTGTGCCTCATGAATTTTATTTTAATTGCAAATATACCCCTGCCAATAAAAGTATTTTTGTGTCTATTTCTTTACCACAAAGTGGTGACGGAACGTATAACTTGTACAAATCTTTCCATTTTCCAATTCGATTCGCCCCTGTCGAGTCGGAGCTTGAAGCCTAGGCGACTCTCTAGTCGCTTCAGAGGAAGGCCCCCCCGAAAATTTCAGGGTACTTCCTCCGAGAAGTCGGCGAAACCCACCAGCAAAGCCGGAAAAGGCAGAGATGAAATTTAGTGCTTGCTTGGTCCGGGTAGGCCCTCCACTTTCTCCTGTTTCCTTTCTGATTCCAAATCTCACCCGGTTTCACGGGATTCAGCCAATTGTTTCGATCGTGGGATATCATTGAGAGATAGGAATTGTAAATATCATCTATGCTTCAAATTTGAGAAAAATAGGATAATTTGCATAATGTAGTGTTCTTTCATGCCATAATTTTTATTTTGCATTTCACACTTATTGATTATTTATTAAAAATAAAATAGTATACGTATATTCCTTGTTTGCTTTAAAAAATCCAAAAAATTATAACTTGTTTTAAAAAATTCCCCCAAAATAATGTGTGATTATTATAGTTTTTAGTACGCCCAAACCAAAAATCACTAAAAATAAAAGCTCCAAAATCCTATAAAAAATAAAAAATCTTCAAAATCTCTCAAAATATTTCTTCTTGCTCTCTCTCTGTGTGTGTGTGTGTGTGTATATATATATATATATATATATATAGGGTAAAATGTGTATGCCCCCTAGGGGGAGCTAACTTAGCTCCCCCCGCCCTTTTTTCACAAATTTTTTTTATTTTTTTTGAAATTTAAAACCGTGTAAATTCATTATTAAATACCTATATTATGTCATTCAAATTTCATGCGAAATAGAGACTCCTACGACCTCCATCCAAACGGGGTCGATTTAAAAAATCCTGTTACCATTAAAAAAATGACTGTCTGGATGGAGGTCGTAGAGGTCTCTGTTTCACACGAAATTTTAATGACACAATATAGGGATATAGTGATGAATATTCATGGAAGAAATTTTCAAAAAAAAATTAAAAACATGGAGAAAATGGGGCGGGGGTAGCTAAGTTAGCTACCCCCTGGGGGCAGCCCCATTTTACCCATATATATATATATATATATATATCAGTATATATTAGAATTGATTTGGAAAAAAATTGAGGCCATTTGGTATTTTGAAATGGAACATAAATTCAACATATTTAATTAGTCCCTTTTTGGGGTATTTTGGACTTTAAAAATCATACAAATCAACAAAAATAATGAAAAACTCACAAAAATAGTTGAAAATTATAAAAAATATTAAAACATTTTATTTTTCTCTTTTTGACTATTTTACCTATATTTATAATTAAATTACCCTATAGTGTATTATATACCTGTATATAGTTATATAAGTTTTAATATTCATTATTATTATAAAATATTTTATAATTGGTTTAAAATAAAAAAGTATATAAAAATTAAAAATAATATTTAACAAAAAAAATCAATACAAAACCCCACAAAAACCTAAGTGAATAGTATGCATATCTATATACATGTATACTTATTATATTTTCTTATAAATAAAATTTTCGTGTTACACGTGTCTTCCTTGAGTTCGACCCCTACCTGCGTGTCCACTATATACTTAATCGTAGGGTATAATAAATTTTTATCCACATGCCTTGCTTTTATTGCTTCATTATTATTTGTGGGTTTATTGTTTTTTTAATCACTTGGACTCCGTGAGTGGTCACCATGTCGACTGCACTCCCACCTTTTGTGGAGTGCAAGACTCTCATCACATGTTTGAGTGGTTAAACAAATGGCGTCGTTGCCGGGGAGCAACGGATCTTAGCACATTTTGTACATAGTTACATATTATTTTTTTCTTATTTTCTGCTAATATTATTTTTGATAATTATTTGACTGTTCTAATCCTTGTTTCTTGTTGATCTTTCTTGCGAGGGACCGCTTGGTAGCACTTATCTCTTAGGAGATGGGCGCACCCGAGAAGAGCGAAGGTCAACCTTCTACTTGTGTTCCGACTAGGAGAGAATAGGAGAGAGGAGCAAGGAAAGGAGAAGAGTAGCTCAACTTAGTTTTTATTCTTTATTTTGTGAGAAGGATTATTTTTTGTAAATTAATTTGTAATTAATTTGGGCACCACCCTACACTTAGCAAGGTCCAGTGTTTGGGTGATTGTTCACCTGGCGGCCTCGTCGCAGTTTTTTGTATTTTCTTCACCTTTCTTTTATTTTGTTTCTCATGATTTGAACTTTCCGCCTTTGTTTCTATTTGTTTTATGTGATTGAGCCCTTAAACATTAGGTTTCTTGACTCGGTTGCTAGGTCTAAAGCCCTAATTACATTGCATGCACCTATAGTGATACGTGTTTGGACTTAGTCAAATAATTAATTGCAAAATACTCGAATTTGGAACCATGTGCTGTGGGATTCCTCATACAATGCTTGTAGGACCTTTTGTGGTGGGCACCGAGAAGTCTCCAAGACCAGACATTTATGATCCATTTTCGAGTAGTTAGCATTTGATTCTTCCCAATAATAACAACTTCTATTGTTTAGGACATTTCCTCTCTTTTGCATATCATCATATAGTGCAAATATTTCAATATGCCTTGCATCCCGCATAGAGAGCTCTGGGAAGCATTGCAAGTAATTATCTCTTTGCATGCATCATTAGTCACTTAGGCAAATTTCCATCTTAATGATGACTTGCGTAGCTTTTCCATCATCTCTCCCTATGTTTATATGTCTTAGGATTAAAGGAAAAACACATAAAAATTGTTAGCCAGCTTGTTCAGAAAAATACTCAAAAATTTGAAAACAAAAATTACAAGGGAACTACTAATAAAACTTTGACCTTAATAAAAATCATAATGGACATCATTGTTTTCAGGTACATTCCGGACTGAGTAAGGTGTGCCCTCTAAGGATACAGCCCAAATCCCGATCTGTGGCGCTTTGATTATAACCTGTGACAACGAAGTATTGGCGCTTCTATTGTATATGATTGAGTAGGGCCTCGTCGAGCACAGTGTTCCCACCTTGTGTGGAGCATCCGACTTGGTCTGAAATACTGAGCGTAGGCCACACCCTCGAGGTGGTGTCTATCTCATCGGTTTGCATTCGATTAGGTCCTTGCATGCTCACATGTGATTTAGTTGCGAGCGAGGTCCGAAGTATTGTTCTCATCTATTAGCTTCCTCTCTTATTCTTTAGCTAAGTAGCACCCCATGCATGAGATCAATGACCTTTTAGTACACAGATCACATGTTACAAAGGAGGTGGAAGAAGTATGAGGCGCTTTCCTAGTAGTACACACACTCCTATAGGGTTAACGATCAGATGGACTTGTTATAAGATCTTTCCTGCAAAACAAAAATAAAATTGAAAAGATACAAATAGCCAAACTTTTTCATCTTCATCTGTTTTGATTTCGTGAACCCACAGTTGTTTGATGTTTGTTTGATTTTAGTTAATTTCAAAGATCACTCCCGCACATCTTGTGCCTTTTCCACTTTCATTTGTTTTATTCCTTATTTGACCCCCTTCTCATTTCGAGCCTTCCACTATTTTGTACTCCCTTTATTCCTTGTTTGACCTCCGTATTGTTATTCCATTCTCTATCTCCTCTTGACCTTTGAGATGGTGACACATAGATTATTTAGTCAGGACCCCGCCGATACTTACATCGATTCCATGCTCTCGCCTGCTCCAATAATTTGAGGTGATTCCCAAGAATTCAGTTCGGACTCTAGGAACCGTTCTCCAGACTCCCCACCTTCTTCAATAATCCGAGATCACTCTTTTCCTGAAATTTTCCCGCTTTGGATGGCAATTGATCTCACTCCTTATACCTCGCCATCCTTAATGAGGTTTTATGTTGACCTTAACACAGACCGATTCATTTTAGCTATTGCTTCAATTTAGACTGATAGGGATATTATTCCAATTTCAGATCAAAATCCTGATCTGGATCTCGAGATTCTCTCAGATTCAGAGTTAGAAAAGGGAAGGGACCGTAACACCCGCCGCAGCCGCGACCATAGTAGTGCTAGCCATACTATAACGTCGTGAATGCCTAACTTCTTGCCTCCATCCTGCCGATACAACAAAAGCTTATCGACCAAGCATTGGCCCAGGTCACCTTCTAGGATATGATGAATGATCTGAGGAGAAGGAGAGATCAACCTGGAGGAGGAGGAGGAGAAGAAGAAAGAGCTGGTGGAGGCTGTGGAGGCCCAACAGATGAGTCCAGAGGAGAGTGGCCCAAGTCAATTCTTAAGGAGACATACAACCTTGGAGCTGAGCAAGATACCGAATGGATCCAAATCCCAACGATCCACTCACATTTCGAGTTGAAGCCTCAACTCTTGGCGCTCCTCCCTAGCTTTTGTGACAATGCAAACAAAGAACCCTATATCCATTTGCAATAGTTCGGGCACATTTGTGGTACAACGCACTACCCTAACATACCATTAGGAGTAGTCAAGATAACAACATTCCTGTTCACCCTTCAGGATAAGGCGCTCGATTAGATCAACCACTTGGGGAAGGTGGTCATGACATGGGAAGAACTTAATTCAACCTTTCTGCATAAGTGCTACCCACTTGGGCGACTTAACTAGAGATGTATAGTGACAAGCAAGTAGGAGTCGAACAAAGGAAACGAGGTTGTAGAGCATGAGATGAGAAATCAAATCACGATATGTCTTTCAAACACTTAGCCTATTAGCATTTTTGTGGGTTTTGAATTTTTTTAATTTTTATTTAAGTTTATTTATGCAAATATTTTTGAAATTTTATTTTTTGAAAATAAAATAAAATTAGATGAAAATAAATGTAAAAAGAAAACAAATTATAAAGTGAAAGCAAGCTTATATGTATAGGGACACACACAAGGCAAAAGTAGGTTAAGATATGCCCAAAAATTCAAAGAAAACAACTTTTTATTTTTCTATGTTTTTCTACCATTTTTGTAATTTTTGGAAGATTTTACAAAATTTTAAGGATTTTTTAATAGGAATAAAAGGTTAAAACAATAAAAATTAAACAAATATAAGTATTTTTTAGTTTAAAATGATAAACCACCTGTAAAATTCCAAAATAATTTTTAACTCAAAATATACCTCAAAACAAAAATCCAGAACAGAGAAAACTATTTTTTGATGTTTTATGAATTTTGAGAATTTTATAAGATGTTTGGTGTTTTTTAATTTTTAACAATTTTCTTTTGTATTTTTAGTTGATTTTGGTTTGAAAGCTCAAAATACTTAAATAAAAAAATATTTTTGGGATTTTTTTCAATTTTTTTGTATTTTGGGTATTTTATAAGGCAAACATGGCAAAAATATGCTCTTTTTTATTTTACTAAATATTAAAGTACTAAATTGTAAATATAAAATTATGGCGTGAAAGTGTGCAATCGGAAGCTTAAACCTATTTTTTTTATAATTTTTTGAGCACGAACACTATATTAATAAATATAATAAATAAACAGAAATTAATGTACTACCAGGGGCATAAATGAAAATAAAATAATACTTTAGGGACAAAGAGCAAATATACAAACAATATATAACTGCATAGGAAAGTCTCTATATCAAATACAAAATTCAAAAGTTGTAGGGGTTTCAACGCAAAATGCCCACCTCACATGGGACTGCACATGAGGTGAGCTAGCATGGACTAGAATGCTATATCAAATAGTCATAGGGGTTCATGTGCAAATGTATCAAAGTTTTTAAGCTAAAAATATACATTGCATGACTAAAATTCAAAATACAAAAAGTGTGTGTAGGGAATGTAATTTACCCCCTCAAAGCGCGGATCCAACGGTCGCAGGCACTTAACTTATCCACGTGACACGTATTAGATGACGCGTACCCATTCGTTCATGAACGTCCAGGATTAAATCCTGGATCTAATCTGATGGCTGGAGGCACAAGCTATCCAACAACATTGGTTCAATCTAGGTGAGGAGCATAATTGGACGGTGATGAAGGCCACTAGAATAACTGGGAAGAACTATTGCCTAGGTGAACTTCGATCGGTTGAATCTCGTGATGGGTGGATCTTCTCCGACTCCTAATGGCCTCAAGAGTATGCTGGTGTTCTTCCGCACTAGTGAGGAGCTTCTAAATGGTGCACAAAGGTCTAGTTTTGTCTGTCGGTGCACCTAAAACTAGAGGGCTTCCCTGAGCTTGAATGAACCTCAAAAACACGTCCTTTCTTGGTCTTTGCTGCTGGGGTTAGTCAACAGAAAAAGGCAAAGCTTCAGAAAGCTTTATGGAGTGGAATGCACGAAGGATGGAGGACGTGGGCCTCTCCGGCGAGCGGCGGAGGAGGAGAGGAGAAGCCCTTGTTCTATGTGAGAACAAGGTAGATGGGGGTACGTCAGATGATTAAAAGGAGGAGAGGAAGAAGATAGCGACAATACGTGAGGCAGAGGAAGTTGGCGACGATCGGAAAGAAGTGGCAGAGTTGAAGCTCTATCGTTCATTGTGATTGAATTTTATGCTGATATGGGCGTAATTACAAGAAATAAAAGACTACGCTAAGCTAAGGCAAAGCTAAGGAATGGAAATATCTAAGAAAAGAGATGCTCCTTGGCCTAGACTGTAGCAGAGTGAACCTCGTGGAAGAATCGAGATGCCTGCTATCACCATGCTCCTCCACATGCAAGAAGACTAGAGTTAGAGTGGCAGAAAAGTTATTAAGAACATGCGGTTTGGCGGAGGTAATATATTATAGGGCTTGACTTTGATTGAAGAATCCAGGAGGCATAGAGGTTCCTAAATCATCCCCGCGTGCATCTCTATGGACTGAGGCAAGTATTCGAGGGGACTTTGGTCCAAAATAACGTAAGATACTATGGGGAAAAATCAAAGGTATGAGGGTGCGTGACTGGCTGCCATTGGAACCAAGGTGAGACTGGGGAGTTGACCTCGGTCAACCCTCCCTCTCCCCCGATTGGTCCACATCGGCCAAGTAATGACAAAATAGAGATAAAAAAGGTAATAAATAGAAATAAAATATAAAACAATCTTACTAGAAAAACTATTAACATAAAAATATTTATTATTTTGTGTAGTGTTTTAATATGATTTTTATTTATTTGTTTGGAATTATTTATTACAAATTAGGTTTTAGAGTTTCATTTATAGATATAATTATCTATGTTTTGAGTATTTTATTTTTATGTTGTATTTTTGATATTATTATTTTATAAAAGTATAACTTATTTTTATACACATAAATATATTTTTATTGTATTTTTGATATAATATGTATACTTAAATAAATAGGGGTATATAATATATAGGTATAAGTATTATATATTCATCTATATATTTTGTGTACATATTTTATTTTAATGTTTTTATTATGATTTAAATATGTACATATATTATAAATAATATTTACAAAATTATAAAAATATAAATTATAAAAATAAAAAGAATACATAAAATGAATATTATATATATGTAAACTATACAATAGGTAGGGTGGAGCATGGACCAAGGTTTTCCCGACCCAACCCGCTGCCCGAACAACACACGCTTGGCCCAAGCCCAAGCCCATTGTTTGAATGGGAAGGACTGTATCGCCATTTTGGCCCATATATCAAATCGGGTTGGGCTCGGGCTTGAACGTGCCCATACCTGTAGCCTACGGGCCAGCTCGATTTACAACTCACATCAAGGCCAGGCTAACCCACCAGTCAAGCCCTACCTGTCCATCCTCCAGGCCTGACCTGCACACTCGCCCGGCCTGGCCCAAACACTCGCTTGCTTCCCCAGCCCTAATTTCAAAACCCTATTGGAGTGGCCCCTCCCTCCCTAATTCCAAGTATCGCCTGATTGACCTGAGGTCTCAAGTTCCGCTGCCTCCTGCTCCCTCCCCTCTCCAGTCTCCACCTCACACAAAGGTCCCTGATCCCAACCCTCAACTGCTCCAGTCATCCCTCCTTGATTGCCAACCACTGCCACAACCTCCCAAGCTCCCATATGACTGTCCCCACCTATTCCTCACTCTTCGGCCACTAGGTCTCCCTCCCTTCCTCCCTTGACCCACCGCCAAGGCCCAATTCCCTTCCTCCCACATACCCAATTTCAGCTTCCCTCCCTTGTCAGCTTCGGCCACCCTCCCTCACCGACTCCTTTCCCACAAATGGACAGACCTGACTTCAACCTACCTCCCTCGTCGGCTTTGTCCCCCCTCCCTCGTCGACTCCTTTCCCACAAACAGACAAACTCGACTTTGGGGCAAGGGTCACTTCAATGTCCTTTACACTTCGCTCTTTTTTCTTTTCTTTATTCTTTTGCTTTGGCAATAAATATAAGTTACGTAAATTATTTTATACAATATTTTGTACAACTTAATGAACATTTTTTGACAAGTTAATGATATATTTATGCATTTAGCTAGGGTTTAATGGCAAAAATGAAAGAATAAATGTTATGAAATGGAGATTCATCACCCTTGATAGTCCCTAGCAAACACTTATGCCTATAAGCGTAAAAAAAAAATAAAGAAAATAAAAACAAATAACTTGGGATAACTTTTCAAAATAATGTCAAAGTTTGGAGCTCAGAGAAGACCTTTGGATTAATGGTGTGTTCAAAACCACAAAATAGTTATGAAGTGTGACATAATAGCCCTCAGGTTCCGTACTCCTATTATTCAGTACAATTCACAGCCTTGTCAGAACCATCCTCTCAGTTGCATGCTCTTGCTACTTTGAAATGATAGAACCATGTGTATGAAGTTGTTTAGCTCTTCCTAGAAAAAAACCATTAAACTACCAAGGCGTCTGCTTTTCCGATAACTCGTCCTCGTGGAGATAGATATTCCCTTCTAAGGTCTCGTGCACCCAATCATTACAACCGATAAGGATAAGGAGTTAGAAGAATGGGAAGAGAAGTGGGAATGGACCAGTGTAGTCTTCATTCCCTTGTGAAGTCAGTCAGTGTATTCGGATCTTCACCAAGAAGCAAAACTTTTTTTTCTGATGCTCATATTTGCGGAATGTTCAGTTGGAGGCTTCTTAAAATATTTTCTTTGATGTTGCATAGCTTTTGCATTCTTGTTTGTGCCCCGGTGGATATATCATCTTTTTGTCCCTGATGAATCTCCATTTCATCACCTTTATTCTATCATTTTGGCCTTAAAAGCCCTAGTAGACATATGTAAATGTCCTTAATTTGCATAAATTAACATTCATGCATTGTTGTCTAAATATTGTATAATATACTATTTTTAATGTCAAAATTATAGAATAAAGAAAATAAAAGAATAAAATATCAAAGATATTTTATGACCCTTAACCCCGAGACCTAGTCATCTTGATGACTAGGTCGACAAGGAATAAAGTAGGGGGAAATAAGGGTCAAAAATACCAATAAAAATCCCTTTTATTAATTCATTATTAATTTATTTTTGGAACCTATATCATTTCCACTTTTTATACATCAAATAAAAAAACTTTGTAGATGAAAGCTGTAGATAATAAATAATAGGAAAATACGAAATTGATTTCATACAAAAGTAATATATATAATAAAAGTAACACTCTAAATAAGACTCCAAAATTCCAACTTCTCAGACCCATATCTCCAAAATAAAAACTCAAAATATGTCAAAATCACCTTTAATTTTATATAACTTTTAATAAGCTCTCTATTGAAGGTGGTTTCATATTTTTTGGAGTTATGTTTGAAAGTTAGGTTTTGGACCCCTATTGTATAACATACCCAGTTAAAATAATGAATTTATTTATTATTTTTATAATTATATATTTTTATAATTATTAAATACTATTTATAGTATATATGTATATTAAAACTAAAATAAAAACACAAATAAAGCATTAAAATAAAATACTTATATAGAATACAAAGGTAAAATACCTATACTTATACCTATAGATATAATACTCCAATTTAATTAAGTGTATATAATATATCAAAAAATATAATAAAAGTATATTTAAGTATCTAAAAATAAGTTATAATTTATAAAATAATAAACTCAAATAATAAAATCAAAACTACAAAATAAAAAAAACCATAAAACATAGATAAATATACCTATATATTAACCCTAAAAAGTAACTTATGATTATATACCTCTAAAAAAAATAAAAATCATAATAAAATACTTTATAAAATTATAAACATTTTTTATTTTATAAATTAAAATAAATAAAATCATTTTTTATTTAATATTGATTTTGCAATCTTTTTAGGCCAGGTTTTTCCTAGTTGGTGCACGTGGACCAAGCAGGTGGAGTTTGGAGTTGACCATTGGTCAACTCCTCTGACTCCCCTTGTGCCTTGTCAGATGTTGCTCCTAGACTTTTTCTAGATTTTATTCCCACCTCTCCTTTCAAGAATATGCCTCGATTCCTTATGCAAAGTTCTTCCTCGATCATCGAACATATACATGCTATGATCTCTGCTTGGGCCAAGGATTGTTGCGTCAATACCATATCCTCGATCTTTGTAGCCCACTTGATAGCCTGTACAAAACCTCCATCTGATCTTCCTCTCCAGTTTGAACCTTTTTTACTAATTTATCCCCCTCTCATATTCTCTAGATCGAGACCCGTGACACGGGCCTCTCTAGCTGCTCGCGGCGGGTCTTGGCGACAACGTAGAAGCTTCCACCAACACCTCCTGTGAGCTCGCTGTCGAGGTTTTCTTCATGGCTTCCAGCCACTGAGGTACTTTCTTTTAGTTTCTCTATAGCTTAGTTGTAGCCTTAGATTAATTTCTTACATGTATTTTCTCCTGGTAGTAGCCTAATTGCCACCTTCGTCATTCGCCGGAGTTAGCCTCCAGCGAACCCCCATTCACTGTACCCCCTTGTTGTCCGACTGCCTGACCACCTCCAAACCTTCCCCTTCCCTTCTGGAGCATCCAACACACCTCCTCTCCCCTTGACCCTGCCCAGATCAAGTGATTGCACCCTCCTCCTATGCCGCTCACTTGAGGGAGTCCATCCATCTCACCTCCCACCCATTCCACTTCCTACAACTCACTGGAGCATTGTGTTTTTGTATGGACTAACCCCTGTAGGTGACCGAATTGATACATCATCGATCGAGGTGATTTTGATCTTTCTTGCAGGTACCTAGAGCGCCTCCATTTCCTCGACCTTGTAGGGAAGCTCCGGTGAACGCTGGTGCATTTTGACACCCCCTTAGGATAAAGGAGGTCCGCGGGATCATTTTAAAACTTTTTGGAGCTATGAAGAGAGTCGGAGGAGGAGGAGATTACCTGGAGAAGCTTGCTGTTGCGGTGCTTCATCTCAGTTCTTACAGAGAATCTCCACATCTTCTGATCGTGCACTATTCTTAGTGGCCTACAATAGCCGTTTGATCCAACCGCGCATCAGCCATCAGATCCAGCACTGGAATTTAATCCCAGATGTTCATCCACGAACCAACATCGGTGCGTGAGAGGAGGACATGTGTCTAAGTGAGTCAAATATGGTCGTTCACCCGCGTGAAGGCTGTGGGTATTCTGCACATTACTCCCTAACATTTTTGTATTTAATTATTAGAACTCAATCTTTCCTTTATTGTTGAAATATTTCTATAAATTTTGCAACAAGCCCCCCCACTCCTCATATTTACACCTCAGTTCACGCCAGCTCACCTCAAACGTGGCCGCCCACGTTAGGTGGGCATTTTACAAGTGTGCCCTTACAAATTAGGCATTTTGTATTAGAACTAAGAACTCTATAATTACGTTATATTATTTAGTGAAATTTGCAGGGAAACCCTCGTGATGTATTTTAATTACATAAATACCATTACAAGTAATGTATTTTCTTTTTATTTTCTTTATTTATTGAAAATAGTTATTGTACTCTTAAAATTCCAAAAAATAGGATAGGTTCATGGATGCTTTCATTTTCACACCCATAATTTATTTTAGCATTTTAAGACTTTTTATTATTTTATAAAAATAAAAAAGAGCACTATTTGTTCCTACCTACAATATAAAATACATAAAAATATAAAAAGTTTTTGAAAAATTCTAATTTTTTGTGTTTATTTATTTATTTACTTTATAACTCTAGAAATTTAAAAACTTAAAAATAGAAAAGAAAATTCCGAAAAATTCAAAAGACTTAAAAACCATTATAAAATCTACAAAATTCCTAAAATCCCAAAAAAGTATTTTCTAATTTCTATTTTTTTGTATATTATTATATTAAAGTTAATTTCAAAGATTACGGACATCATTTCATGTTTTTAATCTCCTTCTCAATTTTGGATATTTAAGTAAACCTTGATTTGGGGTATTTATTACTTTAAAAAATATAAAAATTAATAAAATTTTCTGAAAAATCACAAAAATAGTAAAAAATTAATTAAATACCAAAAAGATTTAATCTCTTTATTTTGACTACGTTTATTAGTATTCATATCTATATTAGTCTATTTTTTATACATACTCTATATATAGCTCTATTATTTATTATGAAAAGAAAAAAGAAAATATGAAAATCTAAAAATGTAAAAATAAAATATAAAAACATAATTTAAAAAACAAAATACAGAAATATAGAACAAAAATAAAATAAAATAAACACATATATAAATATTAAAACCACAAAAAAGAAAAATAGACAAAGACTTCACAATCATTTCTTGTGCTTCATAGCCCAATCTATCTAGTTTGCTCCATGTGATCGACCTCTACATGCTTGCATACTATACACATCCATTATAAATTTATAATAATTTTTAATTCCACATTTATTTTCATTTCCTGATCATTAATTGTGGATTAATTGTTTAATTTAGTGGTTTTCTTGAGCAGTCAACTCATCGATTGCGGTTTCACCTTGTGAAACTGTATGACCCTCATAAAATCGCTATTTCAAATGCCACCGTTACCGGGAGGAACTACACTTAGATTGATTTATGCTTGATTGTTATTATTTGTATATATTTTTTATTTATTTTCTTATTTATTTGATCTTATCGTCACTTGTCTAATTACCCTCTCATTGTTGTCTTCGCTGCGAGGTACCGTAGATTGAGGGAGGCTCTTCTCGGAGCACCTGCACACCCACAGAGGCGACTTTGACCTAGCTTCAAAAGAGGGGGACTTGGGAGGATTTTTGAAGACATTTCTACTTTATCTTTTTATTTATTGTTATTTGTAATTAAAGCTAGAGAAAGCTACACTTATTCTAATAATACAGAACTCTCGGGACTTTACAAACTTCACGATGTCCATTTCCTGAGGGATTATTCCCTTGGAGGGGTCTTTGTTTTTTTGACTATTTTCTCGCATTTCTTTTATTTTGATTCATGATTTTGTTTTCTTTATTATGTGTGATTGAGACCTAGCTTTTGGACTTGCTAGACGATAGACTATGAAAAAACACCTAATCATATTTGCCTGCTCCTATAGTATTCATTTAGACTTTGTCAAATTTCGAATTGCTTCTTACTTAGTCTTCGAATCGTGTGCTACGAGAGTCCTCCATACATCGCTTGCAGGACCCACTGTGATGGGCACCGAGGAGACTCCAAGATAAGACCCTTAGGTTTTATTCTAGGTGATTAACATATAGTTCTTCATGATAATAACAGTTTTTCATCTAGGGAGATTTCATCAGCTGCATTTTATATATATAGGTTTCCATTCTGTTTAGCATCCTTGAATATAGAGTGTTGGAGGCTAGGTGAGCATTTCTCTTTAGGATACGTCATCATTTTAACCTCGCATTGATTTTCCGACTCTCCCTCTGATTTCGAGCACCTAGGAGATAAAAAGAATTGAATCCCTCGATCGTCTTGTGCATTCTTATTAAAAATCCAAAAAAGTGATAATCAATAAAATTGGTACTGTTAAAATTACTTGACCCTAAAATACATCAAAAAGAAAAATATTTGTCTTGGGACGAGTAATCCCCTCACTGTACTCGTATTTACTTGCTCATGTACACACTACGGTTAGTACCCAAGTCCCATCAAGACAACCTAAGTGTTTGTATAATTTTTGTATTCTTCACCTAACTCTTAAACAGATAAGATAAAAAGATCGAAATTTCACGGTCTTCATCGAGTTGATAAGGTGAATTGAGTCTTGTGTTTGACTTGTGTATATTTTTTGTTATTGTTTGTGTGTATGCTCGATCCTTCTACGCATTTGCACCTTGTTCTTGACATCTTTGATTTGACTATCATGTTCTCCCAATCATTTTCTCTTGTTTCGAAGATGGACTGGAGCGATTTTTATCTGGACTTTGTAGATCCCTCATACTATTTAGCTAGTCCACCTCCTCTTTTCCAAGAGGATTTTGCTCCTGACTTTTGTACATATCTGCCTAACCCACTATTTCTTGATTCAGACTTGGATCTTGACCTATCATTTCCACCACCATCACCCTCACATTTTGACAATCCACTTTTCCAAGACAAGCTTGATCCGAAATGTGATTTTTATCCGCAACCACCATCCTCATTCCGTGCACCTGAGACTGATTTGTTGGAGTCACCTCTCATGGAGTCCACCCTTAAGCACATTGTCCAAATGATGGAGCATATGAGACAGAGGATTGATGACCTCACCAGAAAAAATAAGAGAGACCATGATATTCCACCATTTGATGATATGGGTTCACTCGAGGATTCCCATGAGAGCTTGCAATCACAAAAAAAAAGAGAATAATTTTAAAATACAAAAAGATTTTGGGATTCCTATGGCTGATTCAGACTGTGAGGAGAGGGCCCACCTGCTAGATCCTTTGATCACACATCCAATCACCTTTTATCCCATCCTTGACCCCAAGGATGACACTGTACAGATTGATATTAGTTATCATTATGTTTATGCCGACTCTGATCTCCTCCCTCGTATGCAGGAGGTCTAAAATTTAAAAAATTATTGACTGAACCCGAATGGTGGCCACCATTAATGAGATCATTCAATCCCCACTTCACCATGCCATGACCCATTTATCTGCTCCTCTTCCCAAGAAGAGAAAGCTGAGGAGCAGATCTGAGCATCATATCTTGACCATGGCCACTACTCATGCCATCATATGCTGTCCGATTTCTAGGAAAAGGAACACTCTTACACCTTTCATTAGTTGCACTATCTTTGACCATACTTGTGATTACACTTTCCTCGACAACGATGCTCCGATTATCATCATACCCTTCTCGCTGGTACAATCTCTTCACTTAGGGCCTCTCAAGAAAACTAGGATGATCATTCAGGTTGTTGATGGATCTATCAAGAGGCCAAAGGGTATTCTAGAAAACACCATCATTCGGATTCTAGCATGAGCTACTATGTTGATTTTATAGTATTGCCCATGGAGACCTCCACTGGGGAGCACTCTCAATCATCCTGGGATGACCCTTTCTCGCCTCTGCGATAGTCGTTATCGATTAGGAGAGACTTTCCTCCGTCCTACTGACGAAAGTGAGGTGGTCATCACTGCATCCACTTCCTATCAAAGACCTACACCTGATGCGATTACACCTGTCTTAGACGACCCCGAGGACTATGACCTTGATGAGACGATTAGAGATTTTTGGTGTATGTTGGATTCCAGTGGGACCCAAGAATTCCTCTCCAAGGTGTAAGACTCAGAAAGCAAATACCTTATAGTTCCTTCTTCTAGTACTTGGTGATGTGTTGATGAAATCCGCAGAATCTACATGATTGACACATTTAAGCGGATGGCAGATGTTTATGGGACTAAGGATAAATTTGAACTTGTTGGTTTTATTCAGGAATTCGAGCCTTTTGATGAGAATGATGATCTGGTTGAAATTGTAGATGACGAACATGACTCGTCTACTTCCATCGATGAGTTCGTTCCTTTTGGTTTTGACCTAGGAGAGACCTCACAGTATGACCTTGACCTTACTTCTTCCGATGATGAGTTCTTCCCTTTTCACTTTGACATATGCAGGACACCCAAGGACAGACCAAACCACACTTCTTCCACTGACCCATCTGTGCCTTCTCACCGTAGGACCACTAAGGATCTTCACCACGTTTATTCTGATCAGCTTCCGTCTACTGTGGACCCCGATATCAACTACCACCGTGTCAAATCCACTCCTCAACAATCCCACAAGAAGGTTCGCTCTCCGTCCATTATCGTATCGCTCATCCACCCCATTTTCGTGTGTGCCTTTCTTAGGATGTGCTTTGTCCTAAGTATAAGGTAGGTGGATGATCCAAGTGTTCTTTCTTCGTTCCATTTCATCACTCTTGTTGTTTACTATACTCAGAGCTTCTTTTACCCTATGTATAGGGGGAGTGATGCGTACATCCTCTTCTATCTTTTCTTCCATCTTCATCTCTCTTTTCTTCTTTTCTTGTTTCGCTTTTCATTTTTCTTTTTCTACCAAATGGTGCCACCTCTTTTTGTTAGTCTTCTATACTTAGGACGTACTTTGTCCTAAGTATAGGGGGCGTGCACCCTAAGTTCTTTCATTCTTTGGTCCTCTCCAATGTCTCTTCTTCTTTTCTATATAAAGGGATATCTTACCCTAAGTATAGGGGAAGACAATCTGAGTACGATCTTGTCATTCCTACCCTTAACCCTCCCTTCTTTGTGTACAGTCTGTTATACTTAAGATTATTTGATCCTAAGTATAAGGGGGATGGTCGACTTCTCATTCATTCATTTGTTTCTTATTCGTTTATTCTTTAGACTTTTTCTATACTTAGTACGAGTTATGTCCTCTTTTTCTCTCCAATATATGAGAACATAACTCAAGCCAAGTATAAGGGGTCGTATATATTGCGTATATACTTTAACCATAACTCGTACTTTTGTTTTTTTAATAATAATGGATTAAATACTCTATAAATACTATATAATATACTATAAAATTCATTAAAATCTTTTTTAAAAAATATGTTTATTATTCCTCAAATTCTTTTTGTATATGATGATTAATAAATCAGGTAGAAATATTTTTTGTTCAAAATATTTGAAAAATAGTTTTAAAATCTTTTTGAAAAATCTTTTGAAAACTATTTGGAAAATGTTTTGTTAAATATTTTATACCTTTGTAAAAATATTTTGTTTGTAAAATTTCCTTTCTTTGTGTGAAAAAAATATTTGAAAAACTATTTGCAAATGGATTGAAAATAGTTTCAACAATATTTTGAAAAATCAATAGATACTATTTGAAAATTCTTTGCAAATCATTTTCAACTATGTGTACATGTTTACGAAGATGTTTGTAAAGATTATTTTGGACTATAGTTTTCCGAAATTGTTTGAAAAATCATTTCCAAATAATTTTGTGGAATATATTCACCACACTAAAATTCTTTATATATATTACAATAAAAATGATCAATTATCCCTTGTAAATTCATAAAAACCCAACTCTTGTAAATATAAGATGCATCCCCATGTACTTATTTGCATGTATTTTTAAGCCAAAATATTTTGTTTTAAAAAATTATAGAAATATTTGTAAAAACCAAAAATACCAAAAACATTTGCAATATCTTTTTGAAAAAATGTATTCGCATCATATTTTTCAAAAATCAATAAAAAGTTCATAAATTGGAAACTTGCATCAAAAATATTTTCTAAATTGTACATATAATTTGCATAGCATTCGCATTTTTCAGATTGAGTTTGGCGATTGAACAAGTCTAAGTGAAATCCGAAGATTGGAGCTTGGTTGGACCTTAAATCTACCTAATCATAGGAACCTTATAGGAGCTGGAATTGAGATACTCCAGGTCTAGTTGACTTAATTCTTTGAGAATTGTGAGAATAGGTCCAGTTAAGTGGATTCTTGATTGCCAAAGTAGAGTGTTTCGGAGCACAAACATGGCTCTTGTTGATAATGACTTAACTTGGACACATGCACCTTTCACTTGGCTCAACTCAATTTGAGTGGTGAGGGAATTGGATTAGCCTGTATGAGATGCAAATAAGTGGAAACATTTGTCCTCGTCTAGGGAGGGAAGTGCACTCCAACCCATCCAGTAGCAGATACGTCTAAAGACACGAGAGTGTCGGTTGCACTAATGTTTCAAAAGAGGGATGGTCTACTGGCTCAAGAGGAAAAGCTCTTTATGTAAATTTTGCTATATATCGTATTTCAAAAAAGAGAGGGAAAAAGCGAAAACTTCAAAAAAGTGGATATGCCTGATTGAAAATAAAATTCCTGCTAGAGTGTATATATTTGTATAGTCAAAACAAGCTTGAGCTTCAAAGTCATATCATGTGAGCCTGCAGCTAGATGACTTGACTACACTGGTCATGCATCCTAAGATAGGTAGCTACACTGGCTACCATCCATTCTTCTCTTCACCTCCTCCTCTTGAGCTCGTTGTCACTTGAACTTAGAAGGGAATACCCTACTCCTCATGGAAGGAGTTGTTGGATTGGGGAATCATTGGGTTGTCATGCTGGAGAAGTAACTCTCTTTGTTATTTTAGTTTAGGGGAGCAACTATCACATACAATGCACAAGTCATATTCATAGTCATAATTGTTTGCGTATGAGTTGAAGTACTCTGACCTGGTTATTGAGGAGACTTGAGCAGAGTTTTAGGATTCTCAAAGGCTGTTGGATTTCAAATTCGATTCCCAGTAAGGTTCCGCCCACACTAAAATTCCAAAGGTCTGACTTAAGCTCCAAGCTTTGATTTTGTGAAGACAAGTTTGACAATTAAGCTTAATCCACTTTGTTTCTTTTTCTTTTCTTTGTTTTTTCATTTTCTACACTTATTGCATAAGTGTTTACTAGAGATTAGCAAAGGCAGGTATATGGGGGTGATGAATATCCATTTCATCACCTTTATTATAACATTTTGACCTTAAAAATCCTAGTAAATGCATGTAAATACTCTTATTTTCATAAATTAACATTCATGCATTGTTATGTAAATATTGTATAATATACCATTTTTAATGCCAAAATTATAGATTGAAGAAAATAAAAGAAAAAGAATAAAATATCAAAAATATTTTATGACCCTAAACCTTGACACCTAGGCATCTTGATGACTAGGTCTACAAGGAATAATGTAGGGGGAGATAAGGGTAAAAAATACTAATAAAAATCCCTTTTATTAATTCATTTTTGGAACCTATTTGATTTTACTCTTTTTATAACTCAAATAAAGAAACTTTTTATATGAAAGTTGTAGATAAAAAAATATACAAAATATAAAATTGATTTCATACCAAAATAAAATACATAATAAAAGTTGCACCGAATAATATTCCAAAATCAAAACTTCCGAGACCCATATCTCCCAAATAAAAATGAAAATATATCAAATCACCTTTAATTGTATATAAGTTTTAATAAGATATTTAATTAAGGTGGTTTCATATTTTTTGGTTAAGGTGTGAAAGTTTCATTTTGGACCCCTTTTGTATAATGAACCTGTTTAAAATAATTAATTATTTTATTATTTATTATTTTTGTAATGTTATATTTTTATAATTTTGTCAATATTATTTATATTATATGTACATATTAAAACTAAAATAAAAACACAAATAATAATTTTAAAAAAATACTTATATAAAATACATGGGTAAAATACTTATACTTATACATATAAATATCGTACTCCTAACCAATTATGTGTATATACTATATTAGATATTCTAAAAATATATTTAAGTATCTAAAAAAATTGTATTTTTATAAAACAATCAACTCAAATAATAAAATCAAAAATACAAAATAAAAATAACAGAAACCATAAAATAGAGATAAATATACCTATATTTTTACCGTAAAAAGTAACTTGTAATTATGTACCTCTAAAAAATAAATAAAAATTATAACAAAATACTTTCTAAAAATAAACATTTTTACTATATAACTTAAAATTAGTAAAATCATTTATATTTAATATTTATTTTCAATCTTTTTAGGTCAGGTTTTGCTTGGTTGGGCCACTTGGACAGACTAGGTGGAGTCCGGAGTTGAATGGCGATTAACTCCTCTGACTCCCTCTACGCTTTGTCAGATGTAGATCCTAGCCCATTTCTTGAGTTGCTTCCCACCTCTACTTTCACCAATACACCTCGATTCCTTCTGCAAAGTTCTTCGTCGATCATCAAACAAACACGCCCAGATCTCTCCTTGGACCAAGGATCGCTGCGTCACTGCCATATCCTCGTTCTTTGTAGATCTCTTGACCACCTGTACAAAACCTCCATCCGATCTTCCTCTCCAGTTTGAACCATTTTTCCTAAGATTTGGACACCTCTCGTATTCTATGGATCTAGGCCCGTGACAGGGGCCTCTCCATCTGCTCGCAGCGGGTCTTAGAGACGGTGTATGAGCTTCCACCACCACCTTCGGCAGGCTCGCAATCGAGGTCTGCTTCGTGGCTTCCAACCAATGAGGTACTCTCTTTTAGTTGCTCTATAGCTTATTAGTAGCCTTAGATTTAATTTCTTGCATGTATTTTCGCCTGGTAGTAGCCTAATCGCCACCTTCGTAGTTCGACTGAGTTAGCCACCAACGAACTCCCATCCACTATACCTCCTTGTTGTCTGACTGCCTGATCACCTCCAAACCTTCCCCTTCACTTTTGGAGCATACCACACACCTCCACTCCACTTGACCCTGCCCAGATCAAGTGATTGCTCTCTACCGCTCGCTAGAGGGAGTCTATCCACCTCATTTCCCACCCATTCCACTACCTAAATCTCCCTGGAGCTTCACGTTTTTGTATAGACTAATCCCTACAGATGCCTGAAGTGCTACAACCTCGATCGAGATGATCTTGATCTTTCTTGCACGTACCCGGAGAGCCTCCATTTCCTCGACCTTACGGGGAAGCTTCGACGAACGCCGGTGCATTTTAACACCCTTCGTATATAGAGGAGGTCCGCATGAGAATTTTGAGACTTTTGGAGCTATAAAGAGCATCGAAGGAGGAGGAGATCGCGAGCAAAAGCTCGCTTTTGCAGTGCTTCTTCCCATGTTTTGCAAGGTGTCTCCGTGTCGTCCAATCGTACCCTGTTCTTAGTGGCCTACAACAACCATTAGATCCAGCCGTGTATCAGCCATCAGATCTAGCGTTGGGATTTAATCCTAGCCGTTCAACATCGACACACGAGAGGATGACACGTGTCTAAGTGAGACAAATATGGTCATTCACCTGTTCACAAGTTGTGGGTATTTTGCTAGGGGTGGGCACTATATGGGTCCACCCATATAACCTAACCAAATCGTTGAAAAATGGGTTAGAATGATTTGGGTCATTTGGATTTTGGGTCGGGTTAGACCGAAAGCATACTCCTTCAATGGGTATTGGGTCGTTTGGTGGGTCTAATGTCTTCCATCCAACCACCCAAAAACCCAAACTATTTATTTGAATGACAAAGGGGTTAATCCCACCCAACCCAACTCATATGTACTTAATATATGATATCAATAATTCTAAGCTCATATATATTATAATGTACAACTCAGATTCTCCAATCCAAGTTATGAACTTGTTAACAACATTGTCTCACTAAAAATTATTTCAATATTTATTATGTGTTGTACTAAGTATATTTTTTCTCTATCATTCCATACTATAAACAACTAAGAGAATGCCTTATTACCGCACAACTATGCTCCAATCCCTATTCACTTTAGTTGACATAAATTATTCTTGAAAATCCCATATTCTTAACTGAACAACTTGATATCAACTTGAGCATATCCCAACTTTCTTCATCCATTTTGAACATATTCCTCAAACTTTCTTCTTCTCTACTGAACTCAATACATGCTTACTTTGATATCTTTTTCTTATATCAATGGCCACATCATTACTTGACCTTCAATGAAAAAGATTTTTCATATAGGTAATTTGGTTTTCACCCAACCCGATCGGCCCAAACCGGTCACCCAAACATCTCAACCCAGTCTAATGTGGTTGGGTGATGGGTGTCATTTTTGCAATCCGAATTGAATTCAACCCAAACCAAATAACCTAGACCTGACCAAACCAGTCAAATACCCACCCCTATATTTTGCACATTATGCCCAAGTATTTTGTATTTAAATATTAAAACTCAATCTTTCCTTTGCCATTGAAATATTTATGTAATTTTTACAACAAGCCCCACGAACTTCTCATATTTGTACCTCGGTCCATGCCATCTCACCTAACGTGGCCGCCCATGTGTGGTGAGAATTTTATAGGCATGCCCTTGCATATTTGGCATTTTGTATTTGTACAAAAAAATTTCTAAGTACATTTTTTTATTTTGTGAAATTTGCAGGGAAACCATCTTGCTTTATTTTAGTAACAAAAACAACCCTACTAGCAATGTAGTTTCTCTTTGTTTTCTTTATTTATAAAATAATTATTGTGCTTTCAACATTCCCAAAAAAGTTTGTTAGATTCGTGGATGTTTGCAAATTCACGCCCATAATTTATAACATTTTAGAACTTTTTATTATTTTATAAAAATAAAAAGAATTATTTTCCCTCTCTATAGTACAAATCCATAAAAAATATAAAAAGCTTTTAAAAAAATCCAAAAAAATATTAGTTATGTTTATTTATTTTTTTTACAACTCCGGAAATTTAACAACCTAAAAAAGAAAAAGAAAACTCCTAAAATTTAAAAAGATCTAAAAACCCTTAGAATAATATAAAAAATCTCCTAAAAATCCAAAAAATAGTATTTTCTATTTTATAATTTTATACATATTACTATTAGTATTTAAAATTGATTTGTAAAATTTTGGACATCATTTGATATTTTTAATATCCATCTCAATTTCAGATATTTAATTAAACCTTGATTTAGGACTCTAAAAAATATAAAAATTAGCAAAATTGTCTAGAAAATCACAAAAATAATAAAAAATTAGTTGAAATCCAAAAAGATTTTATCTATTTTATTTTGACTATTTTTACCTGAATTCATATCTATATTAGTCTATATTGTATACATACTCAATATAGCTTAATTATATATGTTAAAGAGAAAAAGAAAATATAAATATCGAAAATATAAATTGAAAATATAAAAAACAGAAAATTTTAAAAACAAAACACAAAAATGCAAAACAAAAACAAAATAAAATTATATAAACTTAAGAAGCCACAAAATGAAATATATACAAAGTCTTCACAATCATTTCTTGTGCTTCATAGCCCAATCTATCTAGTTTGATCTCTATGATCGACCTCTACATGCTTGCACACTATACACATCCATTATAGAGTTATAATAAATTGTAACTCCACATTTATTTTCATTGCTTGATCATTGATTGCGGATTAATTGGTTAATTTAGCGGTTTTCTTGAGCGGTTTTCTTGAGCGGTCTACACAACTGTTGTTTCGCCTTGTGAAACCATACGACCCTCATAAAATCGTTATTTCAGTCCCACCTAATATTTTTGGGGTCTTGAAAAAAGTTGCGCCAGTAGACCATCCCTCATTTGAAGTATTATTTCAATTCATCTCCAGTCTTTAGATATCATTGCTATCAAAAGAAGTGGGTTAGAGTACTGTTGTTGGCAATCCCCAAGAATGGTTCCTGAGCTACCCTTGCCAAAGCGACCAACAGTTCATCTAGGTTCAGATAAGTGCTATATGGGAGGTTTCCAGTCAATTCCCTGTACAAAGAGTCGTACGGATGACAAAGAGTCGTACGAATGACATGAAGGGTTCTATCTAGGCACATTGAATTGACTCATGAACAAAGTCTCATGGAATCTAAAGAATTAAGTCATGGTCACCTGAAATGTCACCACTTCCAGTCTTCCATGGGTTCCTATGAAATTAGGGGTTTATTCCAAGCCAATCTTCAAACTTTATTTGAACATGTTCACTTGTCTATATTACTCCGAAAAATGCAAACTATGAGCAATGCAGGAAAATGTTTTTGTGATGCAATTTTTATAATGTTTACTTTTTATGAATTTTTGAAAAAGGTTTTGCAATTTTTTTGCAATTTTTGAAAACATTTTTTCAAATGTTTTTCAGTATTTCGATTTTGCAAATGTTTTTGGGATTTTTGAAAACTAAAGATTTTTGAAAGAAAAGATAGGTTCAAATATTTACACTAATATGCATCTCACATTTATAAGATTTGGTTTTTTTTGTTTAATTTCTTTTGTTTCTTTTTTTTGAGAATTTACAAAGGATAAGTTAATATTTATACATATAAATATATACTACTTGTGTAAAGAGTTTATGAAAAAGATGTACATATTTCTCAAACTTATTAGAAAATGATTTTTCAATCAATTTTGAAAACTATAGTCCAAAATAAGTTTTGCAAATTATTTTTACAAACATTTACAAACATTTGAAAAATTATTTTGCAAAGGTTTTTCAAACAATATATATGGATTTTTTAAAATATTTTTGCAACCATATTCAAAACCATTCGCAAATAGTTTTTCAAAAGATATTCATTTCACACAAAGAAAGGAAATTTTTACAAACAATGTATTTTACAAAGGTTCAAAACATTTTACATGGTATTATATTTATTTATTTATTTATTTTTCTCAAATAGTTTTCAAAAGATTTACAAATAGAGTTTCAAACTATTTTCCAAAGATTTTGCACAACATTTTTACCTGATTTATTAATCAGTATATACAAGAAGAATTTTGAGGAATCTAAACATCTTTATTTTGTAATTGTTTTAATGAATTTATATATAGACGCACAGACACATACAACATTTTAGCCTTATTTATTATAAATACAAAAGTACGGGTATGGATAAAATATATACAAAATATATATTGATCGCCTTATACATAGATAAAGCTATGTCCTCATAGATCAAAGAGGAAAGGATGACATAAATCATATTAAGTATATGAAAGACTGTACTACAACGACTGAAGAATAGGAAGTTGGATGCCCCCCCATACTTAGGATTAATCAATACTAAGTATAACAGACTGTATACAAATGTAGGGAGGGTCGAGGGTGGGAACGAGTAAATGAATAAATCAACGTCTTGTCCTGTCTCCCCTGATACTTAGGGTAAAATATCCCTACGTATAGAGAGAATGTCAAAAGTTGAGGAGACAGTCGAGGGATCAAAGAATGATCATCCGATTGCATCCATCCCCCCTACACTTAGGATGAAGCATATCCTAAGTATAACAATGATGTGTGGGATGGATGCTACTTTATGGAAGAGTGAAAGAATAAAGAATGAAAAGAAGAAAAGAAGAAGAAGAAAATGCATAACTATTCAAAAATGTTTTTGTTGTTCTCATCTAATTGAGTTAATGCTGTGACTGTGAATTCTTCATTTTAGACCAATTGAATTGAGTCAACCACATACAGAAATGTGTCATGTTCGAGATACAGCTTCAGAAGCTATCCATTGATCATGAATGGTTGTGCATCAACTGGCAAACCGGATATGACTATACTTTCATTTTCAAACACCTGCTTCAGTATGAAAGGCTCTGCCCACTTGCTTTTCAACATCCTTGGAAATAATTTGAGCTTTGAATTAAACAACCAACCTTTCTATACTGGTTTGAAGATCTTGCGGCACATGTGTTTGTCATGCCAGTTCCTGACCTTTTCTTTGTACATCAGGCTATTGTCATATGCATAGTCGCATAATTCAAGGAGCCAATTCAGATCCAACTTTCTATTCTGTCCTTCGTTCTTTGAATCCAAGTTATAGATAATAATTGCCCATAATTATTTGCGAATAAGTTCCATGGGCAGATGGCATGGCTTTCCATATACAAGGTGGTAGGGAGACATTCCTAATGGTGACTTGTCCGTAGTCCGATAGGCCCAAAGTTTTGAATCGAGCAACTATAATCAATTTTTCCTCTCGGGGTGTATGAGCTTCTGCAAAATTGTCTTTATCATGCTATTCGAACATTCAGCCAGGACATTGGACTGCAGGTGGTATGGAGAGATGACATGATGTTTGACGCAGAATTCTTGTGTCAGCTTCTTCACCTATCTGTTGATGAAATGGCTACCACCGTCTGATATAAGAAATTAGGGGATCCCAAACCCTGCAATGATGTTTTCCCTCATGAACTAATAGACGATATGACTATTGACGGCTCAGGTTGGGATACGTTATCAAAAACAAGTAGAGTATACTCAAAACCCTGATTGTTAGGAAACAAGCCCATGAAGTCAATGCCCCATGCATCAAACACATCTGAAATCCGAATAGACTTCAGAGCCATTATATCTCTCATTCAAATAGTACCGCCCAGTCTCTGACAGTCAGTGCAGTGCTTGACAAAGTGTTCTACATCTTTCAATAAAGTTGTCCACCAAAGGTTGCATTGCAAAACTTTCACTGTCCTTCTTCTTCTACAGTGGTGTCTTCTTGATTCTCTTGAGTGGCAATGCTCGAGGACACTGTAGACTTCCTTATGAGGAATGCATCTTATCCAGATTTTGACTGTCCCCTCACAAAAGAGATATGGATCCTCCCACTAGTAGAAATGGATTTATGACAAGAACTTGTCTCTCTTTGGCCTAGGCCAATCATGTGGAGTCTTCTTGGATAAAAGAAAGTTTACAATATCGGCAAACAAGGGGAGAAATGTGACTGACAAAATTGCTTCATCTGGGAAAGTCTCATTGATCGGTACTAGGATTTGCTCAGGAATGTCTAAATATGGTAGTATGGACAAGTGATCGATGACCACATTTTTAACTCCAAGTTTATCACAAATTTCAAGGTCAAATTCCCGAAGCAGAAGGATCCATCGGATGAGTTTCAGTTTGGCATCTTTCTTGGCTTGTAGGTACTCGATGGCCGATTGGTCTATATACACAATAACCTTGGATCCATGAAAATGTGATCTGAATTTCTGCAGGGAAAATACTACTACCATGAGCTCCTTTTCAGTAAAAATGTAGTTTCTTTAGCTTCATTGAATGTTCTATAAAAATAGTGAATAGAAAATGGAATATGATATCTCCTCTATACTAAAACTTCTCCAATGGCATAATCAAAAGTGTCTATCATGATCTCAAATGGTAGAGACCAATCTGACAGTTGAACGATAGGGGCTTGAGTGATTATTTCTTTCTACTGAGAAAAGTCTTCGAGGACTTTGTCATCTATAGTAAAGTCGACCTTGTTGCCCAAAAGCTCGATTAGGGGTCAGGCGATTTTGCTGAAATCTTTGATAAATCGTTCGTAGAAACCGATGTGCCCTAAGAATGATCTGACCTACCTCAAATTTGTAGGTGGCTCTAGCTTAGAAATCACTTCCACCTTTGCAGTATCAACCTCCATACCATGATTCGAGATGACATGGCCAAGTACAATACCTTCGGTCGCCATAAAATGGCTCTTCTCGGATGAGGGCACAAGGTTTACTTCACAAAATCATTTCATAACTCAGTCTAAATAAAATAAACATTGCTCAAAATTGTCTCCGTAGACTAAGAAATCATCCATAATACCTCGATAAACATCCAACCATATCTGTGAATAATGCCGACATAAATCACTGGAACATCACTGGAGCATTGCACAAACCAAACGACATTATGCAGAAGGCATATGTCCCAAATGGACAGGTGAAGGTTATTTTCTCTTGATCTTCAATGGCTATGTTTACTTGACTATAACAAAAGTATCCATCTATGAAACAGAAGTATTCCGTTGCGATCAATATTTCGACTATTTGCTCGCTGAAGGGAAGCAGAAAATGGTCCTTCTTGGTTGCTAGATTAAGTCGTATGAAATCCACACATATACACCAGGATGTCGGAACTATAGTTGCGATCTCCTCTCCTTTGCCATTTTTCACAAGGGTGATCCCAAATTCTTAGGCACAACATGCTGGGGACTCACCCACTTTGAGTTGGAGATGGGATATATGAATCACACATCACACCATTTTGTGATTTCCTTCATCATAACCTCCTAGAGATTTGGGTTTAATTTGTGTTGGAACTCGCAAGAAGGCTTGTATGTTATTCAATCATAGTGATGAATTGATCCCATGGAGATCCGAGATTTTCTAGCCTATGGCCTTGTAGTTTCTTTATAGAACCTCAATAAGACGAGATTCTTGTTCCTCGGTTAGTTATGGATTGATGATTATGGGGAACATGTTTAGCGCACCTGCAAGGAAGGAATACTTCATATTCGCAGGAAGTGACTTGAGCTCAAGTGGGTCTTGGTTCAACTCGGTGGTGATTCAAGCTACCGTGCATGGAAATGGTGTCAGATATCTCATTTGTAGTGTGTCCGCCATTGGCATTGTAGACTCAGAGTGTAATGTTGTACGGAATTCTTTGATGATTGAATATTGTTCACAAAAATCTACAATAATGTCTTCTTTCTCTACCAAGGATAGGTGGCCCTAAATGTATTCATATGGCAACTCAACAAAGATCTCATCGGCAAGGATATCTGGGAATTCATCTGTGCTGTCTAAGACTTCTTCTCTAGAGAAAAATATTTGGGTCTCAATATCATCCATGAATAAATTTTATCACGGATTTTGGCTAGAAAGTTACAGTCTTCTGTCTGCTTCTCTGCCGGCTCACCTTCATCTGATGTAAATTTTGATTGTTTGGGTACCTGAATTATCTCAGTCAATACCTTCTCGATGTTCGAGCGAAAGGTGATTTACCCGATGCCGTGGTTCACTATTGCTTCAACTGTTCGAAGGAACAACTGTGCAAGGATTATTGGGATACGCATAAGAGGAATTAAAGTGTCCATATTCATAACTATGAAGACCGTAGTGAACTGCATTCCCTGAATGGTGACAATGACATCTTCCTTGGAGTTGGCTTGATGGATGTATCTAAGATCTGCCCAATCATTCTATTAGACTTGAGAGGTCCCAACCGAAATTCTTTAAGCAGTAAAGTATGCATTAGGTTGATTGAGCATCCACTATCAAGAGTCTGGTCGAATTCTTGATCAAACATCTGACATCTGACCAAAGGATCTCTCATATCCTTCTTCTTTCTCGGGAGATTATTGATCACGTTCATTGTAGCCTCAATGAGATTGTGCTTGACATTTCATTCATAAGCTTTACACGGCTGTCGCTTCGAGGTACATGACTCCTTTAGACCTTTCTTTATATTTGGTATGTATTTGATGGATTTAAGAAGAGGCATTCAATAATAAGGTTCTGAATGATTTCCAATAGATCAGGGTCAGACAAGTCAGTTACAAAATTTTTAGTTTTTTTTGCATTTTATCATTGCATCAGGAAACGGAATATGTACATAATCAAAAGCAGTAGTAGGAATGTTGTTCTTATGTACAATAAAATATGTGCCCACATCAGGCTGTACATTTGGATGACTAAAATGAGCAGGTTATCAATAAAAGATGAGCATCCAATCTTCGAGAGAGGATCCATCGACTGGCGTTGGATCAACAATATGTGCGATCTTCTCCAAGGCTAGCTGGCTGGTGCTTCGGTTGGCACTGCTACTGGTGCTATCTTTTTGGTATTTTTGATTTTCTTGATTTTTTGGAATTTTGTTGGTGGTGCTTCTCCTTCTTCTTCCTTACCCATCTCAATTGCTTGTATGGCTGACGCAGAAGAAGATGACGACTCTCCCATGATTTCTTTATTCTTCCCCTTGCATATGGCCGATGGCTGCAAGGTCCCACCGCTCCTGAAAGTGATAACATTAGATAAAAACAAATCATTCTTATCTGACTCTGTAAGACCAAAGGGAACTTCACAGACTACCTGATCTTTCTTCTTAAAATTGTTGGTGTTTGACTCCACTTTTACTGGAATGGAGGTCTTGGCTGTGGTGAGATCATCCAACTTCTAGCTAACATCTAAAAGACCCTTAAAAATATGGGCGAGGTAGTACAAGGTGGGGTTCACAGGAGATGTATCCTCTAATACTTCTGCATGCTGGCCATGCTGATATTGCTGATGGTGTTGAGACTGCTGGATTGGATACTGAGAATGATAATGATGAGAAGGGTGATGCTGTTGATAGGGTGCAACAACGTACTACTGGTTTTGTTGGTATGTCGGTACTACAGTTGTTGGTTCTGGTTCTATCTCCAATTACCATGAAATTGTGGAGACTGCTCATATTGTTAGTGTTTAGGCTCGCTGTTCTGGACAAACCTCCCTTCTTGCTTTTGAGGGAACTAGTGGGAGTTAGCATCCTGACCTTGCTGAGGTCCGTATGGGTAAGACAGTTGCGCATCATTTGACCATATACCATTCACCTCTTGAATGAGAGGTTGTGGAGGGGAGAACTTATCCAGAATGTACGAGGGCTCCGGCTAGTAGACGATCAGCTACTGCTGTGACTACTGTGATGATGTTGACTATAGGGCTTGCATATAGTAGATGTGTTGAACCGCTTGCTGGGGCTGATGCAGCTGAGGAGATTGTGGCGGTGCTTGTTCCTTCATCTCAACAGGAGTGGGAGACGATGCAGACACAGAGTTGCAGGAAGTAAATGTGCTCACTAGCAGCTCCAGTTGCTTGGTGATTTGATCCATCTTGTCCACATGTTGCGTCCTATGTTCGATCATAGCAAGTTTTTCTAGATCTTGTTATCATTTCTCGATTATATCTACTTTGGATACGTGGCTCCTGATTAAGCTAAGGTTGTAGTTCTCATCCCTGTCTGACTTGTGAGATGCTACCATATGCACAAGCTTATGAATATTCTATAGTAGGCGCTGATAGGCACAAGACAATGATAAGGAGGCCTCTCCTTTGGCCATTTCCTCAAAGATATGCCAGACGAAGTCCTCATCTTTATTGAAATGTCAGCCACCACACTTAGCATCCATGAGATTCTGACTCTCTATTGTAAGTTCCTCACAAAGTGTTGGACCAGGCTGGTCCGTGGTATGTCATGATGGGGGCATTTCTCTTCAGGCTCAGTAAAACTCTCCCACGCCTCATGAATGGACTCGTGCGTGGCTTGGGTGAAGTTTGCTATGTGGGAAAGTATCTGATTGAGTTACTGATGAATCTCCATTTCATCACCTTTATTCTATCATTTTGACCTTGAAACCCTAGCTAATGCAAGAAATTAAGATCAATTTGTGCATAACAACATTCATTATTTATTGTATTATTTGTATATAACATATCGTTTTTAATGCCAAAATTATAGAATAAAGAGAAGAAAGAAAAAGGAATAAAATATTGAAAATATTTTATGACTCGAAAACCCGAGAGCAAGTAAAGAATTGAGTTGGTCGACAAGGAATAAAGTAGGGAGAGATAAGGGACAAAAATAGAATAAAAACACCATTTATTCATTCTTTATTTATGCATTTTGACACCTATTTAATTCTTTATTCTTTATTTATCAAATAACGAAACTTCGTACATAAAAGTCGTACATAATAATGTGAAGAAAAATACAAAATTGAGTTTGTACAAAAATAATACATAGTGTGCATTTTATACAAAATTAAAAATCCAAAAACCAAACTTCACAGACCCCATATCTTTTGAATAAAAACTGTAAAATATAAAAATCACAACTAATTGTATATAACTTTTCACGAGCCATTTAATGGTGGTGGTTTTATATTTTTTGGAATTACTGTGTGAAAGTTAGGTTTTGGGCCCCTATTGTACATTCTACTAATTAAAATATTCAATTTATTCATTATTTATCATTTTTACAAATTTTTATTTTTATAATTTTGTAAATATTATTCATAACACATGTGCATATTAAAATTAAAATAAAACTAAAAATAAAAGGGCAAATAAAAGAAATTTATGTGAAAACATAGATGCAATACCTATGTTATACATGTATATAAATAAAAGAGGAAATATATTCTTTCATTATTTTATTCTTTATATTTTATAATATTTTAAATATCATTTATATTCTACTAAAAATACAAAACAAAAAAAACTCAACAATATACAATAAAATTAAATAGTATATATAAAACATAGGTAAAACACATATAAATACACTTATACAATTTACATATCTATTTATTGAAGCGTACAAATAACATCATCAAAATAAAATAAAAGTATATTTATACTCATAAACAAAATTTATAAATATATAAAAGAAAATAATAAAAATTTAAATATACAAAATAAAAATAAAAATGTACAAAATATAGGTAATTATACATATAAATATGCTTTTAAAAATAAACTTATAATAAAATTACAAAATAAATAAATAAAAATAATAATAAAATATTACATAAATTAATAAAAAAAAATTATTTTATACACAAAATTACTAAAATCATTTACTATTTTTATGTATTTATTTTTAAATAAAATTTAGTTTTCTCCTATATCGACCTCACGTGGACCAATCACGTCAGGTCGCCAGTTGACTCCTGGTGAACTCACCCCCCGCCTTCTAATTCGACATGCACATGTCCAATTCCGCATTTTCTTATCAATTTCCTACTCGAATGGTCGATCAATTGACCTCGTGTCGTTTAGATAAAATCATCATGGATCATCATAGATGCATGCTAGATATTCAGATCCCCTATACGCATGACATATTCGTTGATTTATCCTGGTCAATAAGGGTGCACCCAAAGTTTTATAAATAAGAACCCCCGCCTCCTCTTCCAAATTTGGTCACCTTTAAAGCCTCGCGATCCTTGGGTCAACATCTAGGATAGTTCCTCGTGACCGGGGGATCATTTGCAGTGCTTGGCCTAGCTCCAGGAGCGAGGGGTGCACCCACGACCACCATCGCCAGCGAACCTACTCCCGGGTCATTCCACCTATAAGAGCTGCATCTTTTCCATCTATCATGCTGATGAATCTCAGATTCATCACTCTAAATCTCATTAATTAAACTCAAATCCTAAAAATCATTGGCATTTCTGCATTTATTCTGCATAATTAGCATTCATGCATGTTTTATTAAGAATTGCATTTTATCACTTATTTCTGCACAAAATAAGAAGACAAAAATCCCAGCTAAAATTAACCTGTAAATAGCCAAACTTCCTTGATTTTTAAACTAATTCATGTTTACTCCGAATGACCCAAAACCACCTCCACTATGTACATATCACTAACAAGAATAAATAAAAAATACAAAAAAATCATATACCTAAATAAGTGGACCAAAAACCCAAACCCAAGTTCTAGGATTCCCGGGCTAAAATCCTCATATCTTCCCCATCTAGTGTCCGTTTTGATCCTACTTACTTTTGAACAAATGTACATTCAATTACCTTTAAAACAAGACCATGTTCAAGTGAATCGGAGCTCGTATGTGAAAGCTGGGTTTTGGGCCTTGTACATTTTGTATTTTAGAAGATTTTGACCTATTATTTTATGTACATATTTAACGTATTTTATTTTACTTCTTTTTCATTTGTCTTCTTTAATGAAAGTTTTATTAAAATGCGCAAAAATCCAAATCCAAATTGAGCTTGAAATCAAAGAAACAAATTGAGTCCAAGTCTTTAACAATCTGTACAAAATTGGTCTTTTTCATGTTTTATTTTATTTCTTCTTTTTCTCAATTAATAAAAATAAAAAATATAGATTAATGTGTAAATATTTATTTTTAATTTCACCATTTTTTTCCGGATTTTTATATGTTTTAAAATGATAAAAATAATAAAACCCAAAAATCTAGGTATTCTTTGTACACGAGATACCCCAAAAATATCACTTTATGCAATTGATCGATTTTTTTGTTTTGATGTCTTCATGAAAGTTGTAGATCTCATCGAGATGAGCAATTTTTGTGAATAAATCTTTTCAATCCGAGGCCGTTTGCTATTTATTTTCGATTTTTCAAAGTTTTTATTTTCTTATTTTTGTGGTGCTGACACGTGACCGCTCCTGGAGCCTCCACTGTCACCCAATTTTTATTTTATTTTTATTTCGTTTTTATAAAAAATTAAAAAAGTAAAAAAATAAAAAAACTAAAAATTAATAAAAAAATAAAAAGCCGCACGTGTGAGGCACGTGCCTCCCGCGCACGTGCCCTGCACATGCAGCGCTAGCCCCTTCTTGCTGCCGCCACATGGTGCCGTGAGGCCATCCGATCTCAGCCGATCAGACGTTCCCTAGTCACCTTCTTCCTCCGGCCGCCTTTCCCCTTTCATATCTCGCGCCTTGCCATCTCCTTCATTATCGAATCATGTCTTCCGATCTCCGAGTATCATTTCGTCGCCAATAAGATCTTCGTCTCTCCCCACGAATCCCTCGCCAATCAAACCTTCCGTGGCTGGTGACCCTTCCGTCGACCCTATAAAGAGATCGCCGCCCTGACCTCAACGATCATCTGCCACTACCCTAAACTTCAAAAACCTCACCGTTGGTGACAACCCGACGAGCCCATCGAGACGGTGAGATCCCAGGTCCCGGCACATTGCTGCATCACGGCGGTCCTCCGGCATTAAGTGCCCTGCTCCGGCCCTCCTTAGTCGACCGTAGAGCCTACGATTATCTTCATCGCCAACCTTCACCATCCACCTCCGTCTACGACAACCATCTCCATCGTCAACAACTTCGCCTCCTTCATCAACGCTCCACCGCAAGCTCCGCCAACAACACCTGCTTCATCTCCGTCGAAGCTCGAGCCAACACTTCAACCACCAGCTACCTCTGACCGTCTTCGACACTGACAACTCCTCCTTCGAAGCTGCCGCATAGCCCTCCAACGACTTGGCTTCTCCGGACTTCACCGACTGACTTCGTCGCCACGCCGAGGCCCCCTCCTTCGGGTTCATCTTCGTCAACCTGCCGCTCCTCTGCCTCTCTCAGCCACAGCTGGAGATTTGTCTCCTCATCTTGCCTTCGACTGGAGGAGCAGCCTCCAACCTCTAGAGCCTCGTTGTCGATCCGCTACGACTCCTTCATCATTGACGACGCTCTTCACCGATCTCGCACCGCCAACCGGAGACATTAGCGGCATGGCACCATCCCCGAGGCTCCCCACGAACGTGTGAGGAACGTGCACCGAGGAGAACGTCATCATCCCCATGGGTCATGTGCTGGGCACGTGAGTGTGTGGGTAATTTGCAACGACAACCCCAGAGTTCTACATATTTGCACAGCAACCCACCAGACCAGAGGTCACGTGCTACACACGTGACACTCTGGACATTTTGTAAACATACCCTGAGGGGTTTAGGTAATTACATGCATACCCATGTTTTGCACTACCTTTTGTTATTATTTATTATAATTTTCATTCATACCCCTGACTTCCGCTACTATTTTGAGCAACATGTTCGCATCATTTCATCTTTATAAAAATATCATTATGTTTTCCAATTAATTCTCAATATGACAACATATGCTTGACAATTTTTGTGATCAATGGTTAATTAATAATTGTTTTCCAGAAAATTGCATACTTTGCCCATTTAGTTCTTTGATTTTTATAATTCACTAACCACTGCTATAAAAATTATCAAAAAATCACGTATTGTAGAATTAATTTTGTTTAACATTGTGCTAAAAAAGAATTGCATTGGCATGCATGATTTGCCTTGTAAAAACCATTTTGCATATTTCAATATTTGATATTTCATAGGTATTAAATCTCACATTTTTGAGGTTTAGGATTTTTCTGAGATCCATCACCTAGTGATAGATTTTAGATAATTTTATCCCTTAAAAATAATTAGGGTTAGCATTTATTGTAATTAAAATTTTAAATTCACATCATTTACATTTAAAATTCATAAAAAATTCATTTTGCATCTAAAAATTCCAAAAACATTACAGTACATTCATTTCTTCGTAATTTCATCTTTGTTTCATATTTTTCAAACATTGTTTGATCGAGATTTACATATTAGTCTCTAAAATAGGCCAAATATGCTCTCTAATTGCACAAAAAATACAAAAAAAGACTGCCTCAAAAACCGTGCACGAACTTTGATAGAAAAATTCTAGGTTGTTCCTTTGCCTCGTGTCCAAGTAAAATAAATATAAAACCGCATTGATTAAAAATTGACTAAAATTTATTGTGGTTATTTCTTAACCAATTCCGATTACCCGTCTATAATGAAATGACACATTTATTTTTAATGCACGACAATACACAAATCTTAAATAGGGTGATTCACGATCCTTCAGATGACGCCGTTGCCGGGGAGGCAAACGACTTAGTTTTTTGTCTAAAAATTTTTATTTGGCTTTCCACATTCAGATAGTCTGACACCAAAATTTCCACTGTAAATTCCATTTTTCCGGCATTTATTTTAATTTCAACATTTATTTTCTAATTTATTTTATTATTTTTGAGTCACTTTCTAACACACTTATTTTTCTTGCGAAGTACTCGACGTACGTGTAGCGGCTTTTCAAGAAACTGACGCTTCTTCACCGACTTCTGAAAAGCCACAATTAATTTAAGATCGAATCGAGTTGTTAGAGAGCGTAGAGTATAGGATTTAATTTTCTATAATTTTAATTTTTGTAATTAATTTCTCATTTATAGTGGTGTTTGTTTGGACTCTCGCGTGTGTAACAAGATCTTAAACTTTTTTGTAGTGTGTCGTGGCCTGTTTCACTCTCCGATGAGGGTGGGGTCCGCCTTGAGTGGCGCTTAGGATAGACATGCACATACAGCTCTTAGATCATTTAAAATTTTGATTGTGCTCGTAGGACCTAGGCCCACACTTCACTTTAATTGAGACGCACATTAGATCGTTCAATTTATCCAAATTCAACTTAATTCTTCCATGCTAAAAGAACTTTCTGCAAGTTGCAGTTTTTCATCGGCTTGCATTCATTTAGAGTAATCTTTAAATTCTTGTATTGCATCCCACATGAAGATTGCGAGGAATTACTGTAAGTCTTCTAACTGAGCATACATCATCGTTTTTTCACGTGCATCGGCTTTTCCCGAATTGCTCTCTCCTGTTTTGTCACATAACTTTAAAGGAAATTGGGACTAGACGATATACGTGCTTTTGTGCTCACCTTAAATTTCAGTGATCACCTAGTTAAAATTGAGACTGCTAAATATGACTAACTTTAAATAACCTATAAAATCAAGAATTTTACGGGAGAGCAACCCTGACCTTGGATTCATTTATTTTTCTAAGTGAGCGAGAGATGGCACTTAAGGTTAGAGCCCAACTCCGACATTTTCATTCAAACTACTGATTTTAAAAATGATTAGCTACTCCTCAGTGAGGAATATGAGTAGTCGGTAAACGGTCCGTATTTCCTTAGCAGAGTGGGTGGTTTAAAGGACACTACGTAAGGCTCCATCCTTAAGTAACATGGGTAGCTTTTTACGGTCCGTACTTACACCTATACTGGCTGAAAGTAGATGCAACTAGTCGTAGGAATTTGAGATTGTCTTCAAGAAAATCTACAACACCTAACAACTCACTAATTATTTTCTAAGATTGTCTTATCACCAATTAAAATTGAAAAGATAATAACCGAACTCTTGCGGCTTCATTGTGTGAGTTGGTGAACTTGGGGTTTGATTTGTATCTGCATTGGTGTACGTAAACCGCTTTCCAAAACCAAAAACCGCACATTTATCTCCTTGATAAAAGATTTCTTTTGAATATCCTGTGCACTTGCACCGAGATCAACCATGTCAATTCATCATCAACTTTCTTTGACAAAGACAGGACAATGGTCCGAGTACCCATCTGACCTATATTATAAAAATGAATTTATTTTGGTTAGGCCCAAATCATCTAAAACTTGTACTCCCCAGAATCCTCCAACATTTGCAGGAGACTTTCTCTCTCGGATGAATCCTGCCCCTTCAATAAATTCCTAGATATTCTACTCATATAATCCGATTGAAGTTACCACAACATCATCTTCTACAACTCCACCACTTGTGACCGCATATGATCAACTGCCATCTTGGGATGAACTGATGTATGACAAATTTCTTTCTGCAATCCAAAACCCATTTCAAGAACAAATCACTTTTGAGACTCATGACTGGCCAAGAGATCAGACTCGATCCCATTGGCTGAAGAGGCTCGCACCTAATGATCAACGAGGTTGGATTAACCATGACGATCAAATCCCTATTGACCGACCCGAATACCACTCCATTGACCAGCCTACACATACAGAGGACAAAAAGGATGATATCGATACATATTCACCTTGTATGACTCCATTATTCGAGGAATCAATCAATCATGATCAAGGAAGTAGACTCTACTCAAACCAGCATTGCATACCTAAGTCATGGTACACTGAGTACGAGAACTACAGATTCCTACAAATCCTTCCACTGAGCAGCCTCCTTCCATAAATTTTAGGAGAAATTTTCAGAAAATAATGATCATATATTGGATATTCCAAGAGACCTTCCTCTCAGCTCAAACATGAAAATGGAAGATGAAATGACCAGATCAAAAATTCAAAAACAAGAACACACATTGACTGCTCCCATGATTGATCATGAACGGATTTTTGAGGATGATATTTTGAGGATAAATAAGAAATTTGAATTAATGGAGGAAAAATTTAAAAATTTTACTGACCAACTCAGTTTATTTTATGGGAGCTCGGATATAAAATTAAATGAGGAAAAGATTGGATCTCATGTTGAAAATTCTGAGGATATTCAAAAACCTAGAGAATATGTTCACCCTAGAGACGACTCTGACAGCAACACTTCTTCATATTACTCCTCTAGGGATGACTATGCCTCTGACTCTTAGTCAGAACATCAAAACCCCTGCTCATCCACGGAAGACACCACATCACCACACCACACAGAAAATGCCTAAAATTGGAATATTGAAAAACACCCAAAAAATTGAAAATACAGAAAAATTCATAAAAATTGAGATTGAAGAAGATCTGAAGAATTTGGATCCTGCTTTATGGGAAGTACCAGAGAAAAGATTGATTTTTAAACTTCCATTTATACAGGCCATTGAACACTTCTCCGACCTAAAAGGATTTGTAATGGATAAATTAATGACGAAAAAGTCAGGCAGGATAAGAACGAAGACTGAAATACATATTTTGTTAATGGCATGCTCCTTGGTGTTGAGGAGAAAAACTCAAAGCCGCATAGTGAAGCAGTTGCCCAGATTTGACCGTGGAATCAAAGACACAATTTTCACCCATGCTCGAATTGATGATGATTCACCGATCAATATCCTCCCAACCTCTGTATTTCACGAACTCAAACTCGTATCGATCAGGAAGATACGAGAGATTGCTCAATTAGCTGACCGATCGATAAAGCGATCAAGAGGAACCATTTCTCTCATCATGACATTCCAACGTGCTCCGCTCAAAGTAGACTTCACGATCATTGATATTGAGCATCTAGAGAATTCACCCAGTCTCCAATTATTCTTGGAAAGCCATTCTTAGCATTGGCTAAGGAAATTATCGATTGTGAGACTCAGGAAATCGGTTTTACAACATTGGAAGCACTTCGATCTCACCCAGTCTTCGAGGAACCACAATTTTCTGAGGTAGCCCATTAAGTCCTTGACAACCGTGACCATCAAGCGGTAGAAGAGACCTACCCCGTTGATACACCTGAGATAGCGGTTATTGATGAGACTATTGGTTTAGAGACTCTCCCCGCTACTCCATTCCCAGCTGCCCTCACCATGGAGAATAACGTATTTGAATCATATGATCTGGAGACATATGCATGGTCGCATCTTGGGTCAACCTATTCTGACAACCTTGATCACATCAGCTCGACACAGGAATGCTCCAACATTAAATTAATTGAGAACGAACATGCATAGACTCTCTCCAGTATTTCAATTCCTGTGGATCTCAAAATAGAAGAATGTTTCTTATATCCTGAGACATATGCATGGTCACACCCTGGATCAACCTACTCTAAATAATTTGACCAAAAATTTCAAAATCAAGAGTGCATCAGCATTAAGAATACTAAGAACAAACACACAAGACGAACACTACCAAGGAGAAGAATTCCAATGGTTATTCATCTGGAAAATCAAGTTGACCAACTACTTCACGAAACAAAATGACTACTCCTTCATCTAAAAAGAAATCCATGTTTGACCTTCCGGAAGAGGAATCATCTGATGATCCCTCCTCAGGTCCGGAAAAGATAATCTACATGAGTGAATTCTGTTCGGCAGCTCTAAAACCATATCTTTGCAAGGATCTAAACTTCAATTCCCGTTGGACAACTCCCGTTCTTCACTATTATTCATCCAAAGCTGATGCTTCTGCCCTCTTCAAATACACTGGAATTATCTCTTATGAGCTAACTGAGACTGGTGCTTCAGAGTATTCATCCGAGGACAAAACACTTGATCTCAAAAGGGAATGAATTATGAGAAAACAACTAAAGAAATAAAAAGACAAGAATATCTGGAGTGTGTCCACTTTCAAATACTATTCCTTTGAGGATAACTCTGATGATGGCTATCTTTCATCTGACTCATACACTTCATCTAATATCCAACATGATTTCTCCTAAGATAACACCGATAATAGTTGGGAATCATATGCTTCATATCCCTCTCGTCATTACGATCTCCCACCATAGGTCACAAAAAGATAAGCCGAAAATCACCTTAATCATCGGCTACCAACCCTCCCTCCCAACCACATCGGTCTCCTTGTAAATCTTCTTCCTTTACTTAGGCCAAGGCCTAAGTATAGGGGGGACAGATGCCATATGTATATACCACTCTCCCCATCTCACGATCAATTCATTCCCACCCTTCTTCCTTGCTTAGGCTGACCAGAGCCTAAGTATAGAGGGAACCGATGCTATATACTCTCTTCATCCACATATCTCGATCACCTCATTTTTTCACTCTTCTTCTATACTTAGACTGTTTATAGTCTAAGTATAGGGGGGCGGGCCGATCTATCTATTTATTTTTCATTTTCACTCTCTTATGCTTATCCCGAGCTATGTCTTCTTTACGCTTCTTGTGCTCTGAGTACACAACACTCGCTAAGTATAGGGGGGTTTGTATATATACTGTATATATATTTTACCCATATCTCGTACTTTCGTGTAAGTCTATATGTATTTACGGGGTGGGTAATTAATTTTTTTTAAAAAAGAAAAAGAGTTTTGGTACTAACACTAACTATGTCCAACCCAAAATTGTTAAAAAAAGGCTTTTTATTTATTTTTAAAAAAAAAACTTAAAAAATCCCTTTCATAAAAAATAAAAAAAAATCACAAAAGAAAAAAATGTGTTTGCATTTCACACACATGCACTTCATCTAGCAATTCTAACATTTGCATATATGAAAAGCCGTTGGGTTGTGAACTGAGTTATGAGCAGAAACCGAGAGTGGTCTGGACATGACCTTAGTCCACCTAATTTTCATAGGAACTTCAACGAGAAATATGATTTTAAAAGCTTCAGGTCTTTGACTTAATTCTTTAAGTTCAACATGACAATGTGCAGCGTTTGACTCTTAGTGTGTAACCTGGTCTCTTCATTCTGGGTACAACTCTGGAATAGGCAATTAATTTGTACTCTCGCACTATGCACTTGGCTCAACTCAGACGGGATGTTGGAAGACTGTGTGAGTTTCTTTTCTGGTAGCATGGAAATCTAAAGACCGGAGTATGTGTTGAAATAAAGTTTTGGAAAAGAGATGGATGGTTGGGAATAATTTTTCTAAGACCCCAAAACATGTACGGAAACAAAAAGATTCTATATCCGTAGGGGAACAACAAGATCCAAGCAGAACCACCAAAAATCCAAATATAAAGAAGCCACCACCAAATAAATATCTAACTAAGAAGGTCCAAGCTTCAAGAAAACCTGCAGATCTTGGTGGAGACTCGACTACACTGGCTAGCTTCACAAGGAGAAGTGACTACACTGGCCACCCTCCAGTTCTTTTCTCCTTCCTTAAACTTCTCCCCCATTTCGATTGTGAACATAGCGTGCCAGACCTTAGAAGGAAATACCTGACTCCCCGAGGACGAGTTACTGGAGATGAGGTTTGCATGGTAATCTGACATTCTATATGGCAAGAGCTAAAACCTTTCACACAAATGAGTCGATTGTTCAATGTTCATAGGGGTATGATTTAGGAAAAGGATTGATCTAAGATGACTTCTGAGACGAAACTGTGGCAATGATGTGTAGAACTTGAAGGTTGTTGATTTTAAAATTCTAAGTCTCATAGAAGTTCCGCCAAACTAATAATCCAAAGGTCAAGTCTAGTTTCATTTTCACCTTCAGCTCATGGTCTTGGTATGGAATCCAATGTCATTTCACCTCATGGCATTTCTTTTGATGCTCAAGGAGGAGCATGGTTTAAGTATAGGGGGATGATGAATCTCAGATTCATCACTCTAAATCTCATTAATTAAGCTTAAATCTCCCAAAATCATTGGAATTTCTGCATTTATTATGCATAATAAGCATTCATGCATGTTTTAATAAGAATAACATTTTATCACTCATTTCTGCACAAAATAAGAGGGCAAAAATCCCAACTAAAATTGACCTGTAAATAGCCTAACTTCCCTGATTTTTAAACTAATTCATGTTAACTCAGAATGACCCAAACCCAACTCCACTGTGTACATATCACTAACAAGAATAAATGAAAAATAGAAAAAATCATTAACCTAAATAAGTGGACTAAAAACCCAAACCCTAGTTCTAGGATTCCTAGACTAAAAAACTCATATCTTCCCCATCTAGTGTCTGTTTTAATTCTACTCACTTTTGAAGTAATGTACATTCAATTACCTCCAAAAGAAGATCAAGTTCAAGTGAATCAGAGCTCGTATGTGAAAGTTGGGTTTTGGGCCTTTTTTGTATATTTTATATTTTAGCATATTTTGACCTATTATTTTATGTACATAATTAACATATTTTATCTTATTTCTTTTTCATTTGTCTTCTTTGATGAAAGTTTTATTAAAATGCACAAAAATCCAAATCCAAATTGAGCTTGAAATCAAAGAAACAAATTGAGTCCTAGTCTTCACTAACTATCCGTACAAAATTGGTCTTTTTCGTGTTTTATTTTATTTATTATTTTTCTTAATTAATAAAAATCCAAGAAAATTAGATTAATGTGTAAATATTTATTTTTTATTACATCATTTTTTTCCGTATTTTTATCTGGTTTAAAAATGAAAAAATTTATAAAATCCAAGGATCTAGGTATTCTATGTACATGGGATACCCCAAAAATACCACTTTATGCAATTGATCGATTTTCGATTTTGATGTCTTCATGAAAGTTGTAGATCTCATCGAGACGAGCATTTTTTATGAAAAAACTTTTTTTGATCCGAGGCTGTTTGCTATTTATTTTGGATTTTTCAAAGATTTTAGTTTCCGATTTTTGTGGTGCAGACACGTGGCAACTCCTTGAGCAGCCACGTGTCACTCATTTTTTAGTTTATTTTTTATTTTGTTTTTTATAAAAAAAGTAAAAAATAAAAAAATAAAAAAAAATAAATAGCCACACGTGCCCTGCACGTGCAATGCTAGCCCCTTCTTACTGCCGCCACGTGACGCCTTGAGGGTCGTCCGATGTCGGCCGATGGGAGGGCCCCTAGTCACCTTCTTCCTCCAACCACCTTTCCCCTTTCAGATGTTGCGCCTTGCCATCTTCGCCGCAATTTCCGCCATCTCCTTCCTCGTCGAATCACTTTCTTCTGATCTCCGAGTATCATTTCGCCACCAATCATATTTTTGTCTCTCCACACGAATCCCTCGCCGATCATACCATGCATGGGTGGCGATCCTTCCGTCGCCCCGGTAAAGAGACCACCTCTCCGACCTCAACGGTCATCCGCCACTACCCTAAACATCAAAAACCTCGTTGGTAGTGACAGCCCGGTGATCTGATGAATCTCAGATTCATCGCTCTAAATCTCATTATTAAGCTCAAATCCCTCAAAATCATCAGCATTTCCTCATGTATTTGGCATAATTAGCGTTCATGCATGTTTTAATAAGAATTGCATTTTAGCACACATTTTTGCACAAATAAGAAGCCAAAAATCTCAGCCAAAATTGACCTGTCGATATCCTAACTTCCCTGATTTTTAACTAATTCATGCTAACTCCAAATGACCCAAAACCACATCCACTGCGTACATATCATTAACAAGAATAAGTGAAAAATACAAAAAAATCATTAACCCAAATAAGTGGACCAAACACCCGAACCTTGGTTTCAGGATTCTCGGATTTGAACCCACATATCTTCCTCATCCAGTGTCTATTTTAATCCTACTCACTTTTGAACTAGAATGTACATTCAATTACCTTCAAAATAAGACCAAGTTCAAGTGAATCAGAGCTCGTATGTGAAAGTTAGGTTTTGGGCCTCTTTTATACATTGTGTATGTGATTTTTGACCAATTATGTTATGTACATAATTAACCTATTTTATTTTATTTCTTTTTTATTTGTCTTCTTTGATAAAAGTTTTACTAAAATGCGTAAAAATCCAAATTCAAACTGAGCATGAAATCAAAGAAACAAATTTAGTCCAAGTCTTCACTAACCGACTGTAAAAAATTGGTCTTTTTTCATATTTTATTTTATTTCTTCTTTTTTCTTAATTAATAAAAATACAAAAAAATAAGATTAATAAGCGAATATTTATCTTTTATTTTATCATATTTTTCTGGATTTTATCTGTTTAAAAATGATAAAAAATTTTTAAAACCCCAAAATCAGGGTATTCTATGTACATGGAAAACCCCAAAAATATCACTTTGTGCAATTGATCAATTTTGGTTTTGATGTCTTCATTAAAGTCATAGATCTCATCGAGACGAGCAATTTTTATGAAGAAACTTTTTCGATCCGAGATCATTTGCTATTTTTTTGTATTTTACAATTTTTTTATTTTCAGAATTTTATGGTGCCGACCCATGGCGGCTCCTGGAGCCACCATGTGTCAGGCGTTTTTAAAGTATTTATTATTCATTTTTTTTATAAAATATTAAAAAGGGCTGCACGTGCGGTGCACGTGCCACACACGTGATGCCCCCTCTCACCCCCAGACCGTTACGTGGTCCCATCGTGGCCGTCCGATCTCGGCCAATCGAACAACCACTATTCATCTTCCCCAATCCACTCCCTTTCTAGAAATGGCCGGCACCGCCTCCCGCAATTTTCGCCACCGCCACAAAATCTACGGCCATCCTCGAACTTCGCCGCCTCTCCGCGAATCCCGCGTTACCCCCAATCTCTTCAAATTGCCCCCCCACGAATCCCAGATCTCCTCCGCATCGTCCAATCCCTTCAAATCAAATCCCCCGCTACCTTCGTTTCCATCCTCTGTCTCCCCAGCCCTATTTAAAGATCATCACCACCCTTATCAACCTTCATCTGTCGACTGTGCCTTGAGTGGTCCAGGGAGATAGACTGGATCCTCACCTTTGACGAGATCCAAGGCACCTGTACCGCCTTGCCGCAGAGCCGCTACATGCAAACTGCATCAGCTCCAGCCATCAGCCGTAGAGCCCCCAACGACTACGACCTCCATCAACGACCATCTTCAACGCCTTCTTTTGCCATCGATAATCTCCATCTCCGACTTCAGCCTTTAATGAACAACCATCTTCTCCGACGTTTTCACCTCCGACGATTGCAATCGCCGTGCTCCACCGACATCGAGCACACCAGCCACATACCACCAGGAGCATCGTCTCGCCAGGAGGTTACGCCGGGCGTCACGCCGCACGCGAAGGCCCCTCCGCCAATGCACAGTCAGGAGACCCTCCGCCCCTTCACCGCCAGTACCGGGCTCTGTGCTGTGCACATGGGGCGGGGGAACGTCAGTAGGACGCCAGCCCCCATGGGTCATGTGCTATGCACGTGACCCTCTGGTGAATTTACAAAGGGGACCTCCAGACTCCTTCATATTGAGGCTCAATCTATCAATCCCAGGGGTCATGTGCGTCGTGCGTGACCTGCTAGGAATTTTGCGAAGAACTCCCTCCACTTTTCGATAATTGCAAATACATTATTTGCATTATTTATATTCTTAATTGCATAAATACCCTTGTACTCCCCTTTAGTTTTGAACCACTTTATGACATTATTTTATTCATCCAAAAATAACATTTTGTTCCTCATTTAATTCTCTACGTCTTGACATATGGTGGACATTTTTGTGATAATTGATTAATTAGTACTTAATTGTTTTGTGGAAAATTGCATATTTTTCCCATTTCATGCGCTAAAATTCGTCATTGATTAACCGTTGATCTAAAAATTCCCGAAAAATCATTAATTGTAGAGTTAATTGTGGCGAAAATTGTGCAAAAAGAATTGCATTTTCATGCATAGATTGCCCTATAAAAATCATTTTGCATATTTTAATGTTTGATTTCTAATAGGTATTGAATCTTGTATTTTTGAGGTTTAATATTTTTATGAGATCCATCACCTAGTGCTAGAACTTAGATAATTTTATCCCTTGAAAATAATTAAGTGTAATATTTATTTTAATTAAATATCGATATTCACTTTTTTGCATTTAAGTATTCATAAAAAAATTCATCTTGCATTCAAAAATTCCAAAAAAATTATTAAAATGCATTCATTTCATCATATTTTGCATCGTGGCCAAGTTTCATATTTTTCAGACATCGTTTGAGCGTAATTCACATTTTAGTCCCTAAAATAGGCTGAATTTGAATTTTGCATCCTTTATTGCATTAAAAATTACAAAAAAAGACCGCATCAAAAACAACGCACGAACTTTGATAGACATAATTTTAGGTTGTTCATTTGCCTCCTTGTGTTCGACCTTGGGACTTGCCCAAGTAAAGTAAACATAAAACCACACGATAAAAAATTGACGAAATATTTGTGGTTATTTTTTTGACCGATTCCGATTGCCACCTACAGCGAAATGACAAATCATTTTTACGCACGACAATAGACATTGATATCTTTAACAAGCACAATTTACGGACTTGTCAGATGGCGTCGTTACCGGGGAGGCAAACGACTTAGTTTTGTGTTTTGAAAATTTTCGTTCGGTTTTCCGCATTCGGGTAGTCTGACCCCCAAATTTTCCACTGTAAATTCCATTTTTTTCCTGCATTTATTTTCTTATTTATTTTATTATTTTTTAAATCACTCTATTACATTTTCTCTCTTATTTTTCTTACGAGGTACCCAGCGTACGTGATGAGATTTTTCGAAATCGAAGTATCTTCATCGACTCCTGAAAAATCTGCAATTAACTTAAGATTGTCTCGAGTCGTGAGAGAGAGAGAGAGTAGAGTCTAGGATTTTATTTCTACCTTTAATTTCTGTAGTTAATTGCTCATTTATAGCGGTGTCCGTTTGAACTCTCGCATATGTAAAAGACCTTGAACTTTTTCTGTGGTGTGTCGTGGCCTGTTTCACTCTCCGGTGAGGGTGGGGTTCGAAATGAGTAGCGATTAGGATAGACCTGCAATACTGCTCTTATTGCATTTAAATTTTTGATTGTGCTCGTAGGATCTAAGGCCACACTGCACTTTAATTGCGATGCATATTAGATTGTTCAATTTAACCAAATTCAACTCAATTCTTTCCCACTAATAAAACTTTCTGCTACATGAGGTCTTTTCATCGTCTTGCATACATATAGACTAAATTTTCAATTCTTGTATTGCATCCAACATGGAGATTGCGAGGATTCACTGTAAGTCTTCTAACTGAGCATACATCATTATTTTCACGTGCATCAGCTTTTTCCGAACTTCACCCTCTTGTTTTGTCACTTTATTTTAAAGAAAATCGGGACTAGACGGTAGACGTGTATTTGTGCTCATTTAATACTTCAGTGATCACCTAATTAAAATTAGGACTGCTAAATAAAGTCGACTATAAATAACCCATAAAACTGAGAATTTTTGTGGGAGAGCAACCCCGACCATGGATTCTTCTATTTTTTTTGAGTGAGCGAGAGAAGACACTTAAGGCTAGAGCCCAAAACCCAGATTTTCATTCAAACTACTGATTTTAAAAATGATTAGCTACTTCTCAGTGAGGAATACGGGTAGCCGGTAAACGGTCTGGATTTCCTTAGCAGAGTGGGTGGTTTAAAGGACACTGCGTAAGGCTCCGTCCTTAAGTAATGCGGGTAGCTGTTTTATGGTCCATACATACACCTATACTGGCTAAAAGCAGATGCATCTAGTCATAGGAATTCTAACAGTCTTTAAGAAAATCTTCAGCACCTAGCAGCTCGCTAAATTCTTTCAAAGATTGTCTTATCACCAATTTAAATTGAAAACATAATAGACAAACTCTTACGGCTTCATTGTGTGAGTTGGTGAACCTAGGGTTTGATTTGTGTTTGCATTGGTGTACGTGAACCGATATCGAAGATCAAAAGCCACACATTTGATAAAATATCTTTTGACTATATAGTGCAATCACACCGAGAACAACCATGATGATTCATCCTCAACCTCCTTTGACGAATACTGGACAATTGTCCGAGCACACCTCTGATCTATATTATGAAAATGAATTTGTCTCGGTTTGGCCCAAATCCTCTTCTCCAACATTTGAGAGAGATTCTAACTCTCAGATGAATCCATTGAATTCCAAGCCATTCTACTCAAATCATCCAACCATACATGACCACCTACCATCTTGGACGGAACCGTCTTATTCTTGGTTTCTCAATAAAACGAATGAACCATTTCAAGATCAAATCATTTTTGAATCTCATGATTGGTCGAGAAACCAAATCCAGGTAGAAAGACCCACACTTAATGATCATCAGAGTTGGATTGACCGCAATGATCAAATCCCTATTGACCAATCTAAATACCACTCCTTTGATCAGCCTATACATACAGAGGACCAAACAGAAGATATCGACACATTTACACCCTGTATGACCCCATTATTTGAGGATACGATCAATCATGACCATGGATGTAGACTCTACTAAAAGCATGATTACATGCCTGAGTAATGGCATGTTGAGTATGAGACCTACATGTTCCACCAAAATCCTTCCACTGTGCAGCGTCCTTCCATAATTTTTGAGGAAACATTTTCAGAAAATAATGATCATATGTTGAATATTCTGAGAAACCCTCCTCTCAGCACATACAGGAAAATGGAAGATGAAACTATCAAAATGCAAAAATACACACCGACTGGTCCCATGATTGATCATGAACAGAATTTTGGAGATGATATTTCGAGGATAAATAAAAGATTCGAATTAATGGAGGATAGATTTCAAAAATTTGCCGACCAACTAATTTCACTCTCTGGGAGCTCAGACATAAAAATGCATGAGGGAATGATTGGATCTCATTTTTACAATTTTGAGGATATTCAGAAACCTAGGGGCGATTCTGACAACGACACTTCTTCTTATTATTCCCCTAGACATGACTATACATCTGACTCCTTCTCCGAACATCAAAGACCCTACTCATCTGAGGAACACACCACATCACCACACCAAAGAGAAAATACCAAAAAAATTGGAATATTCGAAAACCACAAGAAATCGTAGATCTCGAAAAATACATAAAAATGAATCTGAAGAAGATCTGAAGAATTTGGATCCTGCTTTACGGGAAGCCTAGGAAAAAAGATTGATTTTCGAACTTCCCTTTATAAAGGCCATTGAACACTTCCCCGACCTTAAAGGTTTTGTAATGGATAAATTAATGATGAAAAAGTTGGGTAGGATAAGAACAAAGACTGAAAGACATATTTTGTCAGTGGCCTCCTTCTTGGTGTTGAGGAGAAAAACCAAGAGCCGCATAGTGAAGCGGTTACCAAGATTTGACTGTGTAATCAAAGACACAATTTTCATCCATGGTAGAGTTGATGGCGATTCACCGATCAATATCCTCCCGACCTCTGTATTTCACGAAATCAAACTCGGACCGATCAGGAAGATACAAGAGATTTTTCAATTGGTTGACCGATTGATAAAGTGGCCGAGAGGAATCATTACTGTCATCATGACATTCTAAGGTGCTCCGCTCAAAGTAGAATTCACGATCATTGATATTGACAATCAAGGAGAATTCATCTAGTCTAAAATTATTCTTAGAAAGCCATTCCTAGCATTGGCTAAGGCAGTTATTGAATGTAAGACTCGGGAAATCAATTTTACATCATTGGAAGCACTTCTCTCTCCCAGTCTTTGAGGAATCACGATTTTCTAAGGCAATCCACGAAGTCCCCGACAACCGTAACCATGAAGCGGTAGAAGAGCCCTACCCCACTGCTACACCTGAGATAGTGGTTGCTAATGAGACTATTGGTTTAGAGAATCTCCCCACTGCTCCATTCCCAGCAGCTCTCACCATGGAGAATCAAGTATATGAATCATATGATCCGGAGACTTATGCATGGGCACACCTTGGGTCAACCTATTCTGACTACCTTGACCACATCAATACGACATAGGAATGCTCCAATGTCAAATAAATTGAGAATGAACATGCAGAGACTCTCCCAGTTTTTCAATTCCCACAGATCTCAAAATAGACGAATGTTTCTATTATGATCCTGAGACATATGCATGGTCGCACCCCGGGGAAACCTACTCCGAATATCTCGACCAAATCATCCCAAATCGAGAGTGCACCAACATTCAGAAAACTAAGAACAAACACGCAGGACGAACACCAACCAAGGAGAAGAATTCCAATGGTTATTCATCTGGATAATCAAGTGAACCGATACCTTCACGAAATAAGAAAAAGAAAGTCACCTTTGACCTTATGGAAGAGGAATAATCTGATGATCCCTCCTCAGGTCAGGAATGGGTAATCTACATGAGTGAAGTCTGTTCGACAGCTCTAAAACCATATCTTCGCAAGGATCCAAACTTCAATTCCCATTGGATAACTCCCGTTCCTCACTATTATTCATCCAAAGCTGATGCTCCTTCCCTCTTCAAATACACTGGAATTATCTCTTATGAGCTAATTGAGACTGGTGCTTTAGAGTATTCATCCAAGAACAAACCGCTTGATCCCAAGAGGGAATGTATTCTGAGAAAAGACCTGAAGAAAGAAAAATACCAGAATATCTGGAGTGTGTCCACTTTCAAATACTATTACTCTAAGGATAACTCTGATGATGGTTACCTTTCATCTGACTCACATGCTTCATCTACTATGCATCATGATTTTTCTGAGGATGACACTGATAATAGTTAGGAACCATATGCTTAATCTCCTTCTCGTAATTACAATCTCCCACCAAAGGCTCACAAAAAAGATCAGCTGAAAGACACCTTAATCATCGGCTACCCACCCTCCCTCCCGACCACATCGGTCTCCTTGTACATCTTCTTCCTCTACTTAGGCCAAGGCGTAAGTATAGGGGGGGACCGATGCCATATGTACATACCATCATTCCCATCCCACGATCGCTCCATTTCCACACTTCTTTTGTACTTAGGCTGATCAGAGGCAAAGTACAGGGGGAACCGATACCCATCTGTATATACTCTCCTCATTTACATATCCTGACCGCCTCTTTTTCACTCTTCTTCTATACTTAGACTGTTCACAATCTAAGTATAGGGAGGCAGACCATTGTATACCAATTTTTCACTCTCTTACGCTTAGCCCGAGCTATGTCTTCTTTTCTCCTGTTGTGCTTTGAGGACACAACACTTGCTAAGTATAGGGGGGTCTGTATATATACTCTTTATATATTTTACCCATATCTTGTACTTTCGCGTAAGTCTATATGTATTTACGGGGTGGGTAAATATCTTGAAAAAAACAAAAACAAAAATAAAACAAAACAAAACAACAAAAGTTTGCTATAAAATGTGTCCAACCCAAAATTTTTGAAAAAAATATTGGCTTCTTATTCATTTTTGCATTAAAAAAACCAAAAAATCCCTTGCATAAAATTTCAAAGATAAAAATCACAGAAAGAAAAAATGTGTCTGCATTACACACACCTGCACGTCATCCAGCACTTCATGCATTTGCACATGTAAAATGTCTTTGGGTTCTGAACCGAATTATGAGACGAAACTGAAAGTGGTCTGGAATTGACCTTAATCCACCTTATTTTTCATAGGAACTTCAACGAGAAGTAGGATTTTAGAAACTTCAGGTCTTTGACTTAATTCTTTGAGTTCCACATGACAATGTGCAGCATTTGACTCTTAGTGTCTAACCTGGTCTCTTCATTCTAGGTACAACTCTGGAATAGGGAATGAATTTGTACTCTCGCACTATGCACTTAGCTCAACTCAGACGGGATGTTGAAAGACTGTGTGAGTTTCTTTTCTGGTAGTGTGGAAATCTAAAGACCGGAGTATGGAATGAAATAAAGCTTCGGAAAAGGGATGGACGGCTGGGCATATTTTTTTCTAAGACCCCAAAAAATATACGAAAACAAAAAGATTATATATTCGTAATGGCACAAAAGATCCAAGAAGAACCGCCAATAATTTCAAATACAAAGAAACATTCTACCAAATAAATATCCGACCAAAAAGGTCCAAGCTTCAAGAAAACCTGCAGATCTTGGTGGAGACTCTGCTACACTGGCCATCTTCACAAGGAGAGGTGACTACACTGACCCCCTCCAGTTATTTTCCCCTTCTTCTAACTTCTCCCCCAAATTCGATAGTGAACATAGCGTGCCAAACCTTAGAAGGAAATACCTGACTCCCTGAGGACGAGTTACTGGAGAGGAGGTTTGCATGGTAGTTTGGCATTATATATGGGAAGAGCTAAAGCCTTTCACACACATGAGTCGATTGTTCAATGTTCATAGGGTATGCTTTGGGAAGAGGATTGATCTAAGATGAATTCTGAGCCGAAACTGTGACAATGATGTGTAGAACTTGAAGGCTGTTGATTTTCAAATTCTTAGTCTCATAGAAGTTCCGCCAAACTAATAATCCAAAGGTCTAGTCTAGTTTCATTTTCACCTTCAGCTCATGATCTTGGTATGAAACCCAATCTCATTGCACCTCATGGTATTTCTTTTTGATGCTCAGGGACGAGCATGGTTAAAGCATAGGGGGATGATGAATTTCATATTCATCACTCTAAATCTTATTAATTAAGCTCAAATCCCTCAAAATCATCAGTGTTTCTTCATATGTTTGTCATAATTAGCATTCATGCATGTTTTACTAAGAATTGCATTTTAGCACACATTTTTGCCCATATAAGAAGCCAAAAATCCTAGCCAAAATTGACATGTAAATATCCTAACTTCCCTGATTTTTAACTAATTTATGCTAACTATGAATGGCCCAAAACCACCTATACTGTGTACATATCACTAACAAGAATAAATGAAAAATACAAAAAAATCATTAACCCAAATAAGTGGACCAAAAACCCAAACCCTAGTT
>JAZKJV010008803.1:0-45000 GCA_037367405.1 Ottelia alismoides
TGTATTTTGCACCAGGGACCCCCAGAACTTTGGGTATTTGCACTTTGGTCCCTGTGCACAGTGCCCCCTTGTTATTTTTGAATAAAATATCAAATCACCTCCAAATTCGATGAAAATTTGACACATGGCTCCTGCCATGTTGTAGGATTTTTGAGAATTTTGGGGGACATTTCTGAGTTTATTTGTTATTTTTAAAAATTCAAAAACATCTATTTTTGGCACTGTTTCACTTGAAAAATCACAAAAAAATATTAAAACCCCCCTAAAAATTCTATAAACATTAGATACTGTTTCTTGTGTGTTGCTCGATTTCTAGCCAATTTTGGCTATTTTTCATTGCTTAAAAACCTAAAAATTCAAAAACACCTAAAAACTTATAAAAATCATTATAAATAATTGAAAAACCAAAAACAATAATTTTGGTGCTCAAATTTTCCTTGTTTTCTCTAGTATACAGGAAAATTACCTCCAGGTCCCTCTGAGATCCATAAATATTTTATTTTTGGATTTTGGGCCTGGCTGGACAGTACCCCTTGGTTTTCTTACTGTTTGATTTGTAGAATTAAAAATAAATCTCAGAAAAAAATCCCAAAAATTCACCAAAAACATAAAAAAATATAAAACACATAAAAACATTTTTTCTTGAATTTTGCTTGCTTTTTGATGCTTCAAATAAATTGATAAAGTGTGATTGCCCTTTAGTCTTTCTCATTTTCTTTACATATTAAAATCCAAAAAAAATTTAAAAACAATCAAAAACCACTAAAAATGTTTTCCCTTTTTCTTTGACTACTTTGTAGGCTTTTTAGCCAACCCGTGCTCCTTGTGTTCGACCCTGGGTGCTATACTAGGTTAATCTCCTAGCAGGACCGCTTTTGTGCTTGATTGATTTTGTATTTTGTGAGTGGTTCATTTTTTCTTGATATACCTATCCTCTGAGATCCGGGTCGCAACGACCCTTGTCTTATTACCTTCATCCGGGTCTTAGAGATTTTTGGGTTATCAGAATGGCGCCGTTGCCGGGGAGCACGGCTTAGTAGTCACTTTTAGATTTTTCCGTGGCTTTTTGATCTTCGCGTGTATAGAATTTTTTGTATATATATTTTTCTCATATTTCTGACAATAATTTTTCGGACTGACCACTTTTCTCTCTGTTTCTTGCGAGGGCCCGAGGAGCGAGGGCGGCATTCCTAGGAGCGCCGGTGCACCCGAGCGAAGCGGAGGCGGCTCGTTTCTTCGTCGAGCCGCAGGAGAGAGCGAGAGAGAGAGAGCTGAGTGGGTGAGGATAGTTTAGGGATATTCATTTATTATTATTGTAATAATACAGGGACTTGAACTCTTGGACTGTTTGGACTTCTACCGTAGCGGGGGTCTGTTTCGCCGAGCACCGGTGTGCTCGGGGGACCCTTTAGGACCTTAGCGGTTTTTCGCGGATTTCTCGCGGCTTTCTTTTTCTTTCTTACTGCCTTTCCGGTGTTTTCGCGGTTTTTGATCGAGCCCCTAGCCGTAAGATTTTCTAGTGCTTGTGCCGTAATTAGTAGGATCCACACACCTAATTGCTTATCTGTTCCCATAGAACGTAATTGGACCTACTAATAATAAATAATAAAATAACTTAGTCGCTTTCCTGAGAGCCTACGCGCCGCGAGCCTGCCCCGTCAAGCGCTACTCCTGAACTCGACCTGTCGAGAAGAGGAGGGGTGGGTCTAGACCGGACTCTTTGGATCGAGGGCGAGTGACTGAGTTAGACGGTTCTGCGCTAGGAATTGCTCATCTAGGACTCGGTTTTTTCCCGCTTGCATCATTTAGGTAGTTTATTTCCTGTCTTTAAATTCTGCGCGGATCATATTGCATGTAGAGTGCTGGAGTCAGGTACGCCTTCCTTACTTTGCATGCATCATTGATTTCATCGCGCATCGGCTTTTTCTTCTTCTCCCCCCTGTTTTCGGACTAAATAATCAGGAGAACCGAAAAATTCGTTAGGCCTTTTTGTTTGATTTGAAAAATATTAAAAAGAAAAACAATAAAATCGGGACTGCTAATCATACTTGATCTTAAAAAACCGCTCACCCTAAAAACTTTGTCTTGGGGAGAGCAACCCCCTCATTGTATTGTTTGGATGCGCGAGAGAGTGACCCGCACCCTAGGTAGAGCCTCCCGGTGCTAGACCCGACTGATTACCGACTTTTCCGTGCGGGCCAGTCGGTTGGGATAGCATCGGATATCCTAACAGGTCACGTAAGCGCTCTGATATTTTGTGTGTTCACCAAAATAAAATAGACAAGATAATTTGACCGAACTTTCACGGTCTTCAGCTCGCGTCGCGTTGGTGAACCGGGGGTTTGTTTTTTATCATAGTTGATTCCAGATCTCATCCGCACTACTCGCCAGATCAAGATGATGGGTAGACGGTCTCTTAGGCAGCCTCTGGCTGCACCGCTTTCGGGCACGTCTACCCGATCATCTAGGTTGGCCCGCGAGAGCCGAGACCAGCTCTCCGAGCCCGAGTACGATTCCGCCCTGTTCCCCCTCGACCCCCTTTCTTCTGGTATTGAGAGACACGAGCCCGAGGAGAGATTAGCAGATTTGACAGCACCTGAGTTGGGCTCATTTGATTTTTGCAGACGTCATTATGGCCGGCAGTTCAGACGATCACTCCAGAGGTCCACGAGGAGACCAGCATGTTGTATTTGACCAGGGAGCGATCAACTCCACCCCTGATCGCATCACTAGAGACGGTTCAGCAGCAGTTACGCGATCAGGGAGCATTCATGATAGAGATGAGGCGTGAGTTGGAGAGGCTCAGAGCAGAGCGAGGCCAGCAGAGCGAGCCTGAGGAGATACTGAGCGAGCCTGAGGAGATGCCGGATGCAGAGGCCGCAGCCGCAGCAGCCGCAGCGGCAGCAGCCGCCGCAGCGGCAGCCGCAGCAGCCGCCGCGGCAGGAGGACCACCACGACCGATGCGGGAGTTGCACAACCCCGGATCGACTCTGATGCATCACTAGGTGGTAGTGCTAGCTATCGTGGGGGACTTTAAGTTCCCCCCGAACACCTTGCAGTTACTGCCCCGTTTCCACGGACTTGCTACTGAGGAGCCCCATCTCCACCTCCAGGAGTTTCTGATGATCTGCAGCACTGTCCACGATCGCCACGTGGACCAGGATACGATCCGGATGATAGCCTTCCCGTTTTCACTGGTAGATAGAGCAGCCACCTGGCTGAAGCATCTAGGGAAGTTTGTCTACACCTGGGAGAAGCTCCGCACCGAGTACTTGAAAAAGTACTATCCACTCGAGCGGACGAATGCAGCGAGGGCCCTGATCAGCAACTTCTCCATGTTTCCCAACGAGCAGTTTCACGAGGCTTGGGAGAGGTTTCGAGAGCTCCTAGACAGATGCCCGCACCACGACATTTCCAAGCCGAACCTCGTTCAGAGCTTTTTCAGCGGGTTGACGCCAGAGCTTCAGGGTCTGGTGAACGCTTCGTGCGGCGGGTCCTACTTTGCCAAGGACCATGAGCAGGTCTGGGCCATCTATGAGGAGATGTCAGAGAACTATATGGTGATGTCTCAGACCAAGCTCTATACTCAGAAGACCCAGCCACATCAGCCAGGATCCGTGCAGTACCAGCGGATAGCACGGGTAGATGCAGGTCCATCTAGTTCGTCCGCAGTCGCAGCAGCACAGGCAGAGTCATCCGCTGCGGACATGGGTATCATCAGCGAGAAGTTGGACCGCATGGAGCTGATAGAGAAGAAGCAGTGCCAGAGCATCACGCAGATGGAACAGATGGCACAGGTCTTGAGCGACATGAAGACCCAGCTCATGTGTCTCCAGGAGACACAGACGGCTTCACAGCCCCGTCTTCTGTCGCGAGGAGATACCGGCGGCAGCAGCAGCTCGTCCCAGCGCTCCAGCTCCTCAGAGCAGCCTAGACAGGTTCACTTTGTACAGGCGGAGCCGTACCAGCAGCCGCAGCCCACCTATCAGTCTCCACCATCTCCAGAGATGCAGATGGTGCTCTACCAGCCGGATCAGCCTCTGGCAGTACTGCCGCCAGCCCCCTTCGATGCAGAGCCGTTGATGGATGTCAACGGGATTTGGTATGACCGCCCCCAGCCTGGGATCCGACGAGATCATCCCGGATTCAGGTGGGGGAGTGGTGGTGCCCAGCCCCAGCAGCAGTCGTCAGGTCAGGGAGGGCAGTACTCCCAGCAGAGAGACCAGCACCAGCCGCAGCAGCAGCCCCCAGCGTATCAGCAGCAGTCATCCTACGGTCCTCGTCCCTATCAGCAGCAGGGACAGTCTTGGAGACATGAGCAGCAGGCTCACCAGGGATACCAGCAGCAGCCTCCATCCTACCCCTCTTACCCACCACAGCACTTCCAGCAGCCTCACCCACAGAGAGGCCACCCGTCGGGCTCCCACGAGAGCCCCGCCTTGGATGACATCGACCGCCTCCTCACGGACCAGCAGGCCACATTCAGACGGGAGATGGACGAGTTCCGCCAGGAGATGCGGGACCTGGTGAGAGGGAAGGCTGCCATACCAGCCCAGATCGAGCCGAATCCGAACAACCTTAAGAGGAAATCTGAGCAGGTAGTACATACTGAGTTAGCCACTCCTAGTGACCCTTTTGATGATACATCTTCGGATCTATTTGATGCTGATTTTGTCACACTTAGGAGCGGTAGGACCCCAGCAGGCGGCGGCGCCTCATCTGAGCTTCACCACGAGGACACTCCAGAGGCGCCACATGAGGAGGAGGAGAGCGGTACTGAGGCCGCTCCAGATGATGACGGTGGTACTGATGCCACCAAGGATGCTGATCCCACCGGCGGTACTGAGGCCGCCGCTTCACCAGTTCGAGGAGGTGGTACTGATGCCACCCATTCAGCCGAGCCAGCCAGCGGTACTGATGCCGCACGACGTCTACCAGCAACAGCAGCAGCAGAGCCAGCCCGTGGTGGTACTGAGGCCACCGGTGTGTGTACAGAGAGAGATGTTGTTTTTCCTCGCACTCATGTATCTCGGAACTCTGCTATGAATAAAGGAAAAGGTTTACTTTCTTCTGGTCCCACTGTGGTGCATGATGTATGTGTGGATCCGGTCCTTGAACCGCTTAGACCTTTTCCTAGTCCTTCATCTGAGAAGGACCCTGTGATCCCCTTCCCTAGCGCCCTTCAGATGGGGAAGGGGAAGAAAAAAGAAAATCCAAAAAAGAGAGAGCTTGAGGAGTTCAGCCAGAGCATGATTGATCGATTCCACATCCAGCTGACCCTCCAGGAGGCTTTGCAGCACATCCCCCTTCTCCAGCGTTCTTTGAGAGATAGGACTACAGTCAGGAGGAGGAAGAGGAACCACACTTCGGAGATACATGTGCTGACGAAAGCCACGTGTTTTGCGATCCAGAACCGACTGCCAGCCAAGAGGCCAGGATTCAGGGGCCCCATATGTCAGATGCCAGATCAGTGAGCAGAGGTTCGACCGTACTCTTTTAGATAGCGGGATCGTCGATCAACCTTCTTCCGGCAGCCCTTCTCGACCGCTTCGAGTTGGGCATACTTCGACAGAGCAGGACAGTCCTTCAGTTCGCTGATCGATCTGTCAAGAGGCCGAAGGGGTTATTACGAGATGTTATCGTCACGATTCAGGGCCTGAAATTCCCCGTGGACTTCGTAGTGTTGGACATGGAGATCCCTGAGTCAGTGACCGATACCCCCATCATCCTTGGTCGTCCGTTCTTGGCCACAGCCAAGGCGATGACTGATCATGTTAGTGGGAAGGTGTACTTTCGCGTCGAGGGCGAGAGTATACAAATAGAGACGGTCGAGGACTACAGAGCCAGACTCAGAGCCCGCTCCGATGCGAGTACCGATTCAGAGCAGCTGACAGACGCAGAGCCAGACATCCACCAGGACTGTGATTTTGTGATCACAGATGATGAGGCAGCTTGGGCAGATCTTGAGACACAGACCACCCTCTCACTTTCAGATACAGTTGATGCAGAGACGATAGCAGAGGAGAGTCTGGAGAGCACAGATCTGGTTCAGGATACCATGGAGGTAGCAGAACCGGTCCTTGATCGCGACACGATGTTCAGTGATGGCGGTGCTGAGGCCACCTTGTTTTCCGGTGGTACTGATGCCGCCGCGATTGATGCAGATCCCTCGGATTCAGAGTCTGATTGGGCCGATTGCTATGATCAGATGCCAGACCTGAGTTCACCTGAGCCTATAGATGAGGAGGAGGTAGATGCAGAGCCGAGCAGAGACAGTGCAGTTGAGCAGCCTTCTCCCGATCCAGTTTGCGAGAGTACGCTTTCACTTTCCCAGGCAGATTTGGCAGACTTAGCAGCCTTCACTCAGTTCCTTCCACAGCCAGATTTGCCAGCACCCAGCATTCCAGAGCGAAAGCCGCTCCCTACTTCGCTGAAGTATCGATTCCTTGCGGGCGATCCAGAGATGTACCCCAGTCATCATCTCCGCCGAGTTGACTGGAGAGCAAGAATCCCGTCTGATGGGGGTTCTTGAAAAGAACCGTAAGGCGATCGGATGGAGCGTTGCGGATCTCCATGGGATTAGTCCAGCAGTGTGCTCCCACCATATCTATCTTTGAGGAGGGGGCGAAGCCGTCGCGTGAGTTCCAGCGGCGACTGAACCCCAACCTGAGAGAGGTCGTGATGAAAGAAATATCAAAATGGTGGAGCGCAGATTTTATTTATCCCATTTCCGACTCCAAGTGGGTCAGCCCCTTGCATGTGGTGCCTAAGAAGACGGGCATCACGACTGTGATCAGTGAGTCAGGAGAGGAGATCGCTACACGAGTACCCACCTCTTGGAGGGTTTGCGTTGACTACAGGAGACTCAACCAAGCCACCAAGAAGGACCATTTCCCCTGCCTTTTATTGACCAGATCATTGAGAGACTGGCAGGGAAGAGCCATTATTGTTTCCTGGATGGGTACTCGGGCTACAACCAAGTGCCATCGCTCCTGAGGATCAGGAGAAGACCACCTTTACCTGTCCCTTCGGCACATATGCTTTTCGATGCATGCCATTTGGGCTATGCAATGCCCCTGCGACTTTTCAGAGGTGCATGCTGTCGATCTTCTCGGACATGGTAGGGGAGTGCTTAGAGGTCTTCATGGACGATTTCTCGGTCTACGACGACGGATTCGATTCTTGTCTTGACTGCCTAGACCGGGTACTCCAGCGATGTATCGAGTTTCATTTGGTTCTGTCATGGGAGAAGAGTCACTTCATGGTGACTCAAGGACGGTGCTTGGCCACATCATCTCCAGCAGGGGCATGGAGGTTGATCCGGCCAAGGTTGATGTCATTAGAAAACTCACACCGCCGTCCAATTTGAGGCAGCTACAGTCATTCCTGGGGGCACGTTGGATTTTATAGGAGATTTATTCAGGATTTCAGCAAGATTGCCCGACCGTTGACTGACCTCTTGACGAAAGACACCGAGTTCCCTTGTCGATGACAAGTGTCTCTCGTCCTTTGCGACTCTCCAGCAGCATGTTATTGAGGCTCCTGTTCTCCAGCCGCCTGATTGGTCTCTCCCATTCGAGATCATGACGGATGCCTCCGATTTTGCCGTAGGGGCAGTGCTGGGACAGAGGAGGGATGGAGTACCATTTGCCATACACTACGCTAGCCGCACATTGGATTCCGCCCAGCGGAATTATACGGTCACAGAGAAGGAGATGCTAGCAGTGGTGTTTGCCCTAGATAAGTTCAGATCGTATATCATTGGATCTAGAGTGACTTTGTTTACAGATCACACCGCCATCAGGTACCTCATGGCAAAGAAGGATGCCAAGGCCAGACTGACTAGATGGATTCTTCTACTCCAGGAGTTCGACATTGAGATTAAGGATAAGCCTGGAGTCAAGAATGTGGTGGCGGATCATCTTTCCCGATTAGAGCAGCCTGAGGATTCTGAGCAGATTGATCCTATTCGCGATACCTTCCCAGATGAGGCGATCCTTGCTATCGCCTCACTCCCGTGTATGCCGATGTTGTGAACTTTCTCGTTGCAGGGAAAGTCCCACAAGATTGGCCCAGGCAGAGGCTTGAGACCTTCCTTGCGAAGGCCAAGTCCTACCACTGGGAGGATCCCATCCTTTACCACGAAGGAGGGGACAGCGTCTGGCGTCGGTGTATTCCTCAGGAGGAACACCATAGCGTCCTCACTTACTGCCACAAGTTTGAGGCAGGGGGACATCATTCTGGGAGGAGAACGGCACAGAAAGTGCTCCAATCCGGCTTGTGGTGGCCTACCCTCATCAAGGACTCTGATGAGTTCGTGAAGAGGTGTACTGACTGTCAGAGGATGGGCACTTGTGGACAGCGTGATATGATGCCGATGCAGCCCATTCACTTCTGTGAGGTTTTGACGCATGGGGCATCGATTTCATGGGTCCATTCCCTAAGAGTCAGGGATTTGAGTACATTCTGTTGGCTGTTGATTATGTTAGTCGTTGGGTTGAGGCTATCCCCCGCCCGAGCCGCTGATGCGAGGACAGTTTGCAAATTTTTGAGGAAACATATCATCACGCGGTTCGGGGTTCCACGAGTCTTATTTCTGATGGGGGGTCTCATTTCATCAACGACCAGGTGAAGGCCCTTGCTAGCGAGTTTAGTATAGACCATCGTGTTGCCACACCTTACCATCCACAGACGAATGGTCTAGCTGAGGTGTCGAATAGGGAGATCAAGAATATTCTGCAGAAAGTCGTCCGCCCTGACCGAAAGAATTGGTCACAGCTTTTGGACTCGGTCTTGTGGGCATATCGGATGTCTTTCAAGACTCCATTGGGCACATCTCCCTTTCGCCTCGTATATGGCAAGTCGTGCCATTTACCTGTTGAGCTGAGGCACAAGTCACTTTGGGCAGTTACAGATATTCTTATGGATCCAGATGGTATGGGAGACCAGAGGAGGGCAGAGTTAGCTGCCCTGGAAGAGCTTAGAGATGCAGCTTTCTCAAGCAACCTACATTATAAGGAGAAAGTCAAGGAGTGGCATGATTCCCATATCAGCCACAAGCATTTTGAGATTGGACAGAGAGTATGGCTGTTTGATGCGAGGCTTAGATTATTTCCAGGGAAGCTACAGAGCAAATGGAAGGGACCTTTTCTCGTCAGAAAGGTGCACGACAATGGTAGTATTGATATATCCGAGTTGTCTTCTGAGAGCACTTTTCGAGTGAACGGCCAGCGGCTCAAGCCATTTCTAGATCATGAGCCGCGGGACGTTATTGTTGCCCCTATTCATTTTGCGTGAGATGCGGTCTCTTGACTCACATCTTTTGCATCTCACGCCTGATTTTCACTGTTCCTCCGCCTGTATAGATCCAGTTGTCCATATCATTCTATTCTTTAGTCCCACATCCCTTTTCATCTTATGATTATGCTATACTTAGGGTGTACTTTACCCTAAGTATAGGGGGGATGTCGGACCTGCGAGTATTTTTTCATTCGGTTTGCTCCTGTTTTGCTGCCTATACTTAGGGATATTTTACCCTAAGTATAGGGGGGGCAGACTCTGTATCTTCTCCACTCGGATTTCCCTTCATGTACAGCTTGCTATACTTAGGATTAGTTAATCCTAAGTATAGGGGAAACCACCGAGTTCCTCTCCTTCTGTTCATTTATTCATTCCTGTACTTAGCCATTCCTTTTCACTTCCCTTTTACTAAGCACGAGTTATGTCTTCTTCATCGCTCTTGATCACTCTGAGGACATCGTTCGAGCTAAGTATAGGGGGGGTGTGTATATATTTCATATATACTCTAGCCATAACTCGTACTTTGTGTGAGTGTGTTAATAAATAAAATGGCTAAAAATCACAAAAATTTAAAAAATTTTCATGTACATAAACCTCTTTTATCCTTGCACATACATAGCTAGTGTACAAAGTATTTTTGTAAAAATGATTTCAAAAATCTTTTGTGTAAAGTTTGTGTAAATATTTTTGTATCAAAAATTATGTATATAGTACAAAATTTTTCCAAAATGTTTTGAAAATCAAGAGTTTGCAAAAATCTTGTGTAAATTTTGTAAATATCTTTTTGCAAAACTTGCACCTCATGCATCATCATCATCCATGATTCAAAACATTTTTCAAAAATTTTGCATGATTGTAAAATATTTGTAAATAGCATCTTGTGTACATATATGTATATAATTTTTCCTGGATAAGAGTTGACATTTAAACTAAGCCTGGAATTTAAATTGAGAAATGGAGCTTGAATAAGATCTTAATCCACTTAACTTTAAGAGGAACCTTATAGGATTTAGGTTTAAGGCTTTTCAGGTCCATAAGGACTTAATTCTTTGAATCCACTAGGCTATGAGCATATGTCATCTTGATGAGCTTAAGTAGAACCACTTAACAACACACGCATGACTCTTAGAGACAATGGCTTGACTTGCACCTGCACTTTACACATGGCTCTCCACGGATGAGGTGGTGAGGAGGCAGTTTCCTTTGGCTTGGGGTAGCATATGAGGGTAGTACTTCTAGGCGGAACCTCTCTCTTCTTCTAGTGAAGGAAGTGCACCTCAACTTGGTCTAGTGGTGATGAAGGCTAAAGACAGAAGCTGTGGGTTGCAATAAAGCTTCAAAAGAGGGATAGTCTACTGGCTCAAGAGGAAATTTCTTGTATATATGCTGCACCATGTAGATATGTTGTACAGAAGTCTTTGAAAAAAAAATGCAAAAATGCAAAAAGAACTCCAAAAAAGTGGTGGGTCGGATTGAAAATTTAATAACCCCACCGGAGTGTACATAGTCAAATAAAGCAAAGCTTATGGTATCCATGTTACATCTCATGAAGCTTGCAGCGGGAGACTTAGCTACACTGGCTAAGCTTCCAAAACTCTATACTTCTACCCCCTCTTCTTGAGCCGGTTGCACTTGAACTTAGAAGGGAATACCCCGCTTTCTCGAGGAAAGAGTTGCTAGACCGAGGCATTAGAGTTACCAGGTTGAGGGAGGCGGTTTCTTTGTTACTTCTGAGGTGGGGAGCCACATATCACTTACACTGCATGGAAAGACTCATGGTCATTAGAGTTTGTGTATGTAGACTTGTTCTGATCTGGTTTATTGAGGAGTCTTGTCCATAGATTGGTGGAACTTAGAGGCTGTTGAGTTTTAAGCTTAAGTCCAAATGAGGTTCCGACACATTAATAATCCAAAGATCTAATCGAGCTCCATATTTCAATTTAATGAAGGAAAGTTTAATAATTCAACCTTGATCCATGTACATCCTCTTTTTCTTTTTCTTTTTCTTTCTTGTTCACTTCTTTTTCAAATAAGTGTTTGCTAAGGGACTAGCAAAGTTAAGTATAGGGGGGTGATGAATACCCATTCATCACTCTTTATTCTTATATTTTAGCTACAAAAACCTTTGCAAATACATGTAGATATATGTAAATATCAATAATTAGCAAAAGCATGCATCTTGTAAAAACATATAATTAGCATGTTTTTGTGCAAAAATAAAAGAATAAAGATGAAAAGGAAAAAGAGGGAAATATTTAGAATAAATATTGAGCAACCTAACCCAAGGGAGGGCTCAGCATGGGCCTGACCGCATAAAAGCCCTAAGTAGAGGGAGATAGGAGCTCATGTGTAAATATTTATGTAAATAAATAAAATTATATTTTCCTCACCCAAAAATATGCTTGTACATATGTTGTATATATTTAGAAACTATTAAAAACAAAATAAAAATTTAAAAATCAAAAATGCAAAAATATCCCTTCACCATGTGCATAGACCATCATCCTTTATTTATTTAACCCTATAAATAAATGTATTTATTTTCAAAACTTTTTGTGAATATTCTATGGTATATTTTGTAAATAAAATAAATAAAAAGAAACACAACAAAAATCAAATAAAAATGACAAAAATTAAAATTACAAAAACATATTGTACATATGCCATGTACATAGTTGTATAGATCTATTTATTTCAACTATGTGTATAAATAATAAAAATAAAATAAAAATATCCTTTTATTCCTCATTTTATTCTATAAATAAATAAAATATAAAATAGGGATAAAAATGTATAAAAATAACTAATTAAAAATCAAAATTAAAAACCCTATATTGTATATATACCTATGTATAGCTATACCATGTAAATACCTTATTTTTATTTCCAAAAATTTATTAAAAATCACCAAAAAATAGAAAAAATTAAAACAAAAATATTTCATGTTTTGAGTTTTAATTAAATCGGCCATTTGTTATTTTTAATTCAATTTTTAAATCTTTTCTGACATGGCTGATTCCCATTGGTCCACGGGGATTGTTGACCGCCCGGTCAACTCCCCCCTGTGGACCACTTCCCACGGGTCCGGTTCGCGGATCCGACTTCTTCCATTTATTCCCGCCAGACCCGATCACCATTTAGCCTAACCCAGGGTCCTAATCACTCCCCAGGTATCCGGGAATCCCGCCCGACATTAATCCTAGGGATCCGTGCTCAATCGAGCCGGACCCGAGCTCTTCTTCCCGGACCTGCACCCATATAAAATCCCAGCTCCGCCGCACTCCATTTCCATCTTTGGCTCTCCACTCTCATTCCCGTGACCTCCATTGCAATCCCCGAGGTGACAGCTCGCGATTGCCCTTGTAGCAGTGAGGAGGGGGTGGCCGGACCATTGATCCGGCGACTTTGCGCCGCCGTGCTCCGCCCCGTGCAGGAGCTCGAGCCTCAGGCCTTGACAACCTTCGAGGCGACGACCAGGAGCTACCTTAGCTCCAGCATAGTCTTCCACTCCACCCAGGTAACCTTCTAGCCTTCTTGCTTAGCTTAATTTGAGTTACCCCCAAATCTTAGTTCCGCCGAGTTCCGTCGATTCCGACCATATCGCGTATCTTCTCGATCATCGGAACCTACGCTCACCATCGCCATCCCTCCGCGCACATTCTCCGCCCCTTCGTTCAACCCAGCTCGCACAGGAGCTGGGGTTCGAGCTCCACCGTCCTCCGCTCGCCGGAGCTCGCTCACCCCGACGCACCGTCCACCCTCACGCCGCTTCTTCAGGTCGAGGCACTTTGCCCTCGACCCGCGAAGCTCTTGAGCTGTTTTGCAGGTCAAGAGGAGGCCATCTGAGGCCCCCTCACATCCAGACCAGGAGCTTCCCTCCGCCGTCCTCGCCGGAGCCTCTCCAGGGCTCGGTTGGGCCATCGGAGGCCACCACCAGCTGCGGGACGTCATCGCCGACCTTCTTCGATCATCCAGAGGCAGCTGAGGAGGACTACAGCACGCGCACGAGGCCGGCGAACCTCGCCGGCCACCTGTTCTTCGAGGGTCCTCCACCACCGTCCGATCGCCCTCCGCTCCAGTTTCCATCGTGGCCGTCCATTCATCGAGGAGCAGACACCGTTGATCACCTCGAGGGTCGATCCGGACCGTTAGCGCAGAGGAGAGAGGCACCAGCACCTGACCCGTCAGATCTTCCACGTGGCCCCCTCTAAGGCGTCGATCAGGCCCACGTGCGGAAGAGGAGAAGCGCCCGCCGTCCTCAGCCATTAGATCAGCTACGTGGCGCGAATCCAGCCGTCGACGTAATAAAGGGGTAAATTACCTTAGGCCCCCTCTTAGTTTCTGTTTTACGTGTCAGTCCTGTAAATATTTTATGTGTTTTATTTACGTAGGGTAAATTGCACATTGGACCTCGTGCTTGTTTATATTAGCACTTATGCCCCTGTATGTGTGAGCCACGTGCTTCGTCACGTGTTTATCTGGGTTATTTGCATTTAGAGACCCTGTAGTTCTGGTTGTTCTTTAATGAATGAAAACTTTTTGATAATTGCATTTATGCCTCTGTGAGCGTTTTATTTCCGCATGTGCTTCTTTTAGTGGGTTATTTGCATAACAGCCCCTGGACCTTTTTGGTACGAGTTACCAAAAGGTCCTCGGACTTGTTTTTCTTACATATAGGTCCCTGAGTGCCCCAGGCACGCGCCTTGCGCGTGATTTCTTGGGTATTTTGCACCAGGACCCCCAGAACTTTGGGTATTTGCACTTTGGTCCCTGTGCACAGTGCCCCCTTGTTATTTTTGAATAAAATATCAAATCACCTCCAAATTCGATGAAAATTTGACACATGGCTCCTGCCATGTTGTAGGATTTTTGAGAATTTTAGGGGACATTTCTGAGTTTATTTGTTATTTTTAAAATTCAAAAACATCTATTTTGGCACTGTTTCACTTGAAAAATCACAAAAAATATTAAAACCCCCCTAAAAATTCTATAAAAATTAGATACTGTTTCTTGTGTGTTGCTCGATTTTCTAGCCAATTTTGGCTATTTTTCATTGCTTAAAAACCCTAAAAATCAAAAACACCTAACACTTATAAAAATCATAATAAATAATTGAAAAACCCAAAAAACAATAATTTTGGTGCTCAAATTTTCCTTGTTTTCTCTAGTATACAGGAAAATTACCTCCAGGTCCCTCTGAGATCCTTAAATATTTTATTTTTGGATTTTGGGCCTGGCTGGACAGTACCCCTTGGTTTTCTTACTGTTTGATTTGTAGAAATTAAAATAAATCTCAGAAAAAATCCCAAAAATTCACCAAAAACATAAAAAATATAAAACACATAAAAACATTTTTTCTTGAATTTTTGCTTGCTTTTTGATGCTTCAAATAAATTGATAAAGTGTGATTGCCCTTTAGTCTTTCTCATTTTCTTTACATATTAAAAATCCAAAAAATTTTAAAAACAATCAAAACCACTAAAAATGTTTTCCCTTTTTCTTTGACTACTTCGTAGGCTTTTTAGCCAACCCGTGCTCCTTGTGTTCGACCCTGGGTGCTATACCAGGTTAATCTCCTAGCAGGACCGCTTTTGTGCTTGATTGATTTTGTATTTTGTGAGTGGTTCATTTTTTTCTTGATATACCTATCCTCTGAGATCCGGGTCGCAACGACCCTTGTCTTATTACCTTCATCCGGGTCTTAGAGATTTTTTGGGTTATCAAGCCACGTGGCCGATTCCTGTTGGCTCCTGGGGATGTTGACCGCCGGTCAACTACCCCCCAGGACCACCTTCTGCGGATTCAAGCGCCCGACCCGACTTCCCTAATTTCTAGCGCCTAAACCCGATTGAATCCCACCTAAACCCCGGGGTCCGTTTCACTCCTGCCACATCCAACATCCTCACCGGGCCATCCACCTCGGGATCCGCGTGCCTCCACGCCCTACCCGAGCCATCTTTCCCGGACCCCTCCAGCGTACATAAGCGAGCTCCGCCACCCCATTTCACCATCTTTGGTCACTTGTCTCCACCCCCAGTGAGCTCCAGAGAGTCCGCTCGAGTGACAGCTTGCGTCTCGACCTGTCGAAGCAAGGAGAGGGAGCTTGGCCATCGATCCGGCGAGCACAGCCGCCGTAGCTCCGTCACAGCGTGAGCTCCGAGCCTCGGAGGGAGACGCTCCTCGAGGCGACGACCAGGAGCTTCAGCAGCTCCTCCCCAGTCTCTTCGACCACCCAGGTAACCCCTTAGGCTTCCCGTTTCCGCTATTTTCCATTTACCCCCAAATCGCTCCGCCGCCGCATTTCTTCGATTCCTCCCGATTCCGACCACTATCCGATCATCGGGCATTGCCATAGCCCTCGCCGACCTCCCGCGCATCTTCTTCACCCGTCCATCCATCCCAGCTCGCACAGGAGCTGGGAACCGAGCTCCTCCGTCTACCACCTTCGCCGGAGCTCGCCATCCCGACCCATCAGCTACCATCACCTCGCCTAACCGGGTCGAGGCACTTTGCCCTCGACCCGCGAGTCTTCTGGGTTGCTTTGCAGATCAAACAAAGGCCATCTGAGGCCTTTTGACGTTCAGACCAGGAGCCTCGTCTCCGCCGCCCTCGCCAGAGCTCTCCCGAGCTCGGCTGGGCCATCGGAGGGCATCAGTAGCTGCGCACCACCACGCCGGAGCTTCTCTGATCCTCAGGCGCAGCAGCGGAGGCCGGGAGCGCTTCCACGAGGCCGGCGAAGTTCGCCGGCCGCCTGTTCTTCCACGTCCTCCAGCTACCGTCAGATCATCCTCCTAGCTCCAGATTTCATCCCAGCCGTTCGTTCGTGGGGCTGCAGACAGCGTCAGATCAGAGGAGGTCTGATCCCAGCCGTCAGATCCACACGTGTCTCGACCCTGACTGTTGGATTCGTCCGAGAGGCTCAGCGCTGGAGTGCCACCCGATTCCAGACCGTCCGATCTACACGTAGCGCGCATCCAGCAGTCAGCATAATAAAGGGTAATTTATCCTTAGGCCCTGTCTTGTCTTTTATTTCGTTTTAGCCCTGTAAATGTTGAACTTAGTTGTTTAGTTTTAGGGTTATTTGCATAGAGGACCTTGTATTTTAGCTATTTGCATTTATACCCCTGTGCGTTGTATGCCACGTGCTTCGTCACGTGTTTATCTGGTTTATTTGCAATAGAGACCCCTGTAGTTCTGGTTGTTCTTGAATGAATGAAATTTTTTATCTATTTGCATTTATACCCCTGTGCGTGGTTTATTTGAGCATGTGCGTTATATTTTGGGTATTTTGCAGATAGGCCCCTGGACTTTTGGTACCTGTTATCAATAAGTCCTCGGGACTTATTTTTATTATATTTGGGTCCCCGAGTGCCCCAGGCACGCGCGTGGCGTGTGTTTTGCTGGGTATTTTGCACCAGACCCCCCAGACTCTTGGGTATTTACACTTTGGTCCCCTATGCACAGTGCCCTTCTTTATTTTTGAATAAAATAGCAAAACACCTCCAAATGCAACGAAAATTGGACACGTGGCTCCTGCCATGGTGTAAAATTTTCGTATCTTTTTGAGGACATTTTTGATTTCGTTTGATATTTTTAAAAAATCAAAAACATCTGTTTTTGCTACTGTCTAACTTTAAAAATCACAAAAAATATTAAATAGTGTCCAAAAATTACAAAAATTGTCTACTGTTTGTTTTGTGGTGCTTGATTTCCTAGCCAATTTTGGCTATTTTTCATTGCAGAAAACCACTAAAAATTGAAAAACACCTAAAACCTTATAAAAATTCCAGTAAATAAATTAAAAATCCAAAAACAATAAAATTGGTGCCTAAATTTTCCTTGTTTTGTTCTATTTACAGGAAAATTACCTCCCAGCTATTTTAGGGCTTTTAGATATTTATCTAGGCCTGTTTAGCTCGGCTGGACAGTACCATTTGTTTCAGCTACTGTTTGATTTTTAGAAAATTAAATAAACATCAGAAAATTCTCAAAAATTCACCAAAAACACTAAAAGTTATAAAATACATAAAAATATTTTTGTTTGAATTTTTGGTTGATTTTTAGTGCTTTAAATAAATTGTTGAAGTGTGTGTTTCTTTGTTTTTCTTATTTTTCTTTATACATTAAAAATCCAAAAAAAAAATATAAAACAAATTAAAAACCACTAAAAATATTTTCTTATGTTATTTTATCTCTTTGTACTACTTCGTAGGCCGAGAGGCCAACCCGTGCTCCTTGAGTTCGACCCTGGTCGCTATACCAGGTTAATCCAATAGCAGGACCGCTATTTCGTGTATTTGATTGATTTGATTGATATTAGTGGTTCACATTTTTTCTTGATTGAGCCGACTTGATCGCGTGGGTCGCAACGACCAATTTAGCACCTATACCCTAGCCTTCAGGTCGCTCATCAATTGACGAGACTAGGGATGGAGTAAATGAGAAGCTTAAGGTCTGGAGACATGAGTTGGAGACTAAAGGATTTCGTATAAGTAGGGCTAAGACGAAATATATGGAGTGCACCTTTGATGGAAGCAATGGTGAAGGAATCAAGGTGAAGATTGGTGATGATAACATTCAGAAGAGAGATTCCTTTAGATATTTGGGATCTATTCTGCAACATGATGGGAAATTGATGGAGATGTTACTAATAAAATAAATATAGTATGGCTATAGTGGAGAGGAGCCTCTGCTGTTCTCTGTGATAAGAAAAATTCCTTTAAAGATTAAAGAAAAGTTTTACAAAGCAGCTGTGAGACCTCCTATGCTTTATGGATCTGAATGTTGGCCTGTGAACCATAGATATGTGCAGAGAATGAATGTAGCAGAAATGAAAATTCTAAGGTGGATGTGTGGACACACACGTAAAGATCGAATTCGGAATGATGCAATAAGGAAGAAAGTTGGTGTAGCTCCGATCGAGGATAAGATGCGAGAAAACTGCTTTAGATGGTTTGGACATTTGCAAAGAAGATCAGCCGATGCACCAGTTAGATGATACGAATGTTGGGATGTTGAGCTGGCTAAGAGAGGGCGAGGACGACCCAAGAAGTGTTGGAAAGAGACCATACAAAGGGATCTTAGTTTTGTGGATATAAGACCCGGATTGGCCCAAAATAGATCTGTATGAAGGCAAAGAATCCATGTAACCGACCCTACTTAATTGTGGGAAAAGGCTTTGTTGTTGTTGTATGGATGACTCACATTCATACAGAATTGAGTCAAGTATCTCCGCAAAGATGACTCAATGTTAATTTATATCATGGACAAGTCCAATGTCGAACACATGGACACAAGCCATAATATAATAACTCAGATGCTAAATGTCTATGTTAGGTGATTTTTAAACATCTAAGTCAAAACAATCAATGCATAAAATAAATGCATCTAAAAATGAATATAGAAGACAAAATGCATTTTCAAACTATTTTAATGCATGTTAGAAAATAAACAGAACGAATAGAATGATATAAACAAAGAACATGTATATAAGTACATAATTATGCTCTACAATTAACCAATTGACTTAAGCAATAATTAGATTGAAATATAAACCCAACTTAGCAATCAATTCATAGTCAAGCCTTATTTAATGTGAATAAAAGCATCTAAACCATCTCTGAATAATTAATCAATAATTAGGATCAAATCATATAATTAAGAATTCAATTAGGAAGAGGATCAAATAAGCTTCGAATTGAAATTGAAATCACATCAATTGGACATATTATGCTCAAGTTATTAAACATTGAAAGTAGGGCATAATTGTAATTAAACATAATAAAAACCTTACATAGGTCCCTATATGGACTAAAATGCAAATATTAAAAACCGACCCTGGTATTTATGAATCACCTCTGTGCGGGGGTATTTTTGTTATTTTGAAAACTAGCTAGGGTAGAGCAGTAAATTGTCGAAGGACGCACATGAAGCATGCGCCCCCTTAGACTGAAATGCAATTATGGAGAATCGATGCACCTTGGATGCAAATAACCCAGCCCATGCATGCTCAACGCACATGCGTGGAGGCTCAATCCTAGGTTTGGTCGGGTGCAGTAGGTTTGGGCCATGTGGGTGACCCATGTACTTCAGATGCAGCTTGGTCCACCGAGGCTTACGCTTCGTAGTTGGAGGCACGGGCTCATCATGGGCCATCCGATCAAAAGATCAAATGGTATCTACTCACTAATAGAGTGTCCTCCTCCTCCTTGCCGCGGTTGAAGGGAGGAGCTTCGACGAAGGCTTCAGAGCTCCATCTTGCTTCTCTGAAGAATCTGGAGGTCCACGAAGCTTTGTAGAAGTTCAACGAAGATCACAAGAGGATGTAGCAACTCCATGGGTCACTGGAGTGTGGTGTTGATGCTGCTTTGCTGGAGAAGAAGCTCTAGAACAGAGCCCGTCATAAGAACTGACCATTTAAGAAAATCCTGCATAGGTTAGAAATCAACCAAGGCACGCACATGCATGAAGGTGATGAGTGAGATGGAGGGCTATGGCCTGATAGGATCCCCTCCGCCATTAGAAGAGGAGAAAGGTCAAGGGTGAGGGAGTTTCTGGAAAGAAATGGGTCAAACGATACCACCCTCCCCGTGCATCTCCGATGCATGACGAAGGTTTGTAGCTGCTTGGATCAAAAGTTGGATCCATATACAAAGTTTTCTACTTGGAAGAAACCAAACAAGAACGAAACCTTCCTACCTGATTGATTGAATAAGAGCACTGGATGAAGGTTGCGCATGTGCTAGAGGATCAGATAGACCTCTGGGTCTTCGGTTGATGAGGGCTGCTCACCTCGAAGCTCTAACAACCAAAGATATGGTCGTGACATGGTTGCTCCATCATGGGTCGACAATGGAAGTCGAAACTCCTTGATTTCTCCTTCAAACACCCTTCTTCCTATCACGAAAAGGGAGAAAGGCTAGGTCTCACTTCATATTATGGTGGACCACTGCTAATTTGGGTGGTGAGAAAGTATTTAGAGATTGGAGAATGATGGTTTGCATATGGTTTTCGAATAGTTTCAACTACCGATTTGATCGATGAATTACGAATGGTGATGGAAGTAGGATGTCGGGCTTGAGTGATAAAAGTTGGGCCTTTGTCAAGAGATGTATAGGTCATGGAGAAGGAAGCTGATGACATTGAGATAAGGGGAGGAATTTGGGCGGTTGGCTAACTTCGCAAACAACTTCTAGACGATGCCCTAATGTCAGCACATGTAGATACCACCACAGGAAGCACTCATCAACCCGTGCACTTCAAGGTTCAGACCATTGACAAGACTCTGGACCAACATCTTTAAGGATATTGAGAATCCTTAAGCGCATCACGGAAGCGTGTTGATCGCATCGTATGCAATTGGGGCAACTAGTCACACTAGTCGCTAGTTGCGGCGGAAATTAATTTTTAAAATCTAAATATGAAACCACATGATCACGAGAACAATTCTCGGATCGTTTCATCAAACCACAAAGTATAAGGAATACCTCTTGGAGCGTGGTTGTGATAGCGAGATCCCAAAGTAGAGATCCTCCTGTCTCAAGTCTGATCCACGAAGAACGCACTTGCGGCACGATGATGAGTCGCGTCCTTCCTGCAATCCTCGATGAAGATCCAAGCGATGGCTCCCCCGATTTCGTCAAACGAAATCCGTCGTCTTCCTTTAGAGTAATCAACTCCAAAGTAGAAGGAGATCCTCGAGTCGTCGAAGGCGAATGCCGAGAGTCTCTCCTTTCTCAACACAAGATGGACGGCCATCTTTTTGGAGGAGAGAAAGAGAGAGGGCGAGAATATGAAAGAGAGAGTTGTAACCTTGTACAACTCTTAATGATGTACCTTGAAAAGCTACCCTAGCCTCCTTTTATATTAGTTTAGGATCCAATGGATCTCAATCCATGGGACACATAGATCCAACGGCCAGGCTTGGTCTATGCAAAATCAGTGGCTATGATTGTTGTTGGTTAAAACCAACAACATTTATTTATAATTAAATTAAATATATGTTGCAACATTATCAACACAATTTAATTTAACATAATCAATTAAATAAGAGATTTATCAAGATAATAAAATGGAGATAATGTAGTCTCCTAAAAGGGGGCATCACCCATGACTATTTCATGGTGACACCACCTCATCAATGGTGGATTATTATCTCCTTTTTATTATATCATATTATCTCTTAATAATTTGTGATAACTATTATCACATAATTATCCACAAAATTAATTCCAAATTAATTTGTGAATATTTCAATCATGCCATTGAAAAAAATATGTGAATAAAATTCACAACCCAAACTAATTTGTAAATGACATTTCCAGTTACTTAACAAATGTGAATCCAATCCACATTTAATAATTAACAAATGTTATTTACTAAATTTTCTCTCTCTTGTATATTATAAGTCATATTTACAATACACAAATATTATGGATAATAATATCCACAATCTCTAATCCATGATAATTAAATCTCATTTAATTAATTTGTATAATCATTCTCACAATATGAATCACATTCATATTATGCTTGATAATTAAATCACATTTAATCATCAAGTTCTTCTTTCTTGGATATGAATTTCATCAAATGAATTATTCTCGAACCCTTTCAAGAATAATGTGCTTTCTCCGCAGATACTTGGAGATAAGGACAGTGCGATTGTATTGTTCCACGTATAGTGACTTGGATGTTGAGATATCATCTCAAATCCAGATCTTACGAACCTCCCACAGATTCTTGATTAAATCAAGACCGCAAATCTAATCTTCTCATTACATCTGAATCTCATTCAAACCAATGTCCAACACTTGGACTAAGATCATATTGCTTCTCTACTGAAAGGAGTCACTAAAATCCAGACCTGTTTCATCACTCCCTCGGAATGGAAGAGTTAGTGATATACAATCGTTTTATGATCACATCACCCTCAGCTATTCCCAATACCTGTACATCCTGCATACTGGAAGGCCCATGGTCAACCCGAATATCAAGATCAATTTTACACTATCTTCTTCAGGGTTAATCACTAAGTTTCTCATTTGATCATTGGGATTTGGTATCGATCATATACTTTCCAAAAACATATATCATACCTAGGTCTTGATCATATACTTTCCAAAAGTATATATCAAACCTACAAATTCAGTCAAGCTTCCTGTAAAATCCTTGAATACTAATGACTAATTAAGCCAAGATGGTGAATCATTAGTGAGCTTGATGGAAATTAGAGATGCCATTAGTGGCTAATTGTGATAATTGTAGCTAGAGGTGATTAAGTGGCTAAGTATGATTAGTAATGTGATTACTATTCATGGGTGGGCCTTAGTTGCAATTAGGAGGAGTTGGTGGGGTTTATGATGCAAAATTCCCAAGGTTATAACCCCCATAGGCATCACCCCCTCCCTCCCACTTCATCTTCTTCATCTTCTCCACCTCCCTTAGCCATGGCCAACCACCTCATGTCCTCCACCTTCTCTCTTTGATCCACTCCCCATTTCTCACCCAAATTTGAGTTTCAATAGCTCAAATCAAATCTGAGAAGGAGAGGATCTTGGATCTTACATTGCATGTAAGATCAAGGGCCAAAGAAGAGGAGGAATCCAAGCTTGAAGCTCAAGGTGTGGACAGCCCAACATTTTCTTGGAGAGTTCTTCTTCAAGCTTTTGAAAGCTTGATTTGAGGTACAAATTTAGCCCTTCTCTTGCTGCCATATGTAGAGTTTTTACCACTTATATCCCAGATCTAAAATCAAGCCTTAGTTTTGGGGTTTTTGGTTGAAAAAAATTGAGAAAAATAGACTTATGTGCACGGTTTTTATTGTGGCCAGAATCTGTGTGTCTTCCTTTTAATCCAAGTTAGACATGTATTTTGGGATCTTTCTTGGGTTCTCTTGGGTAGAATCATATGTTGATTAATACCCCATTAAAAGACTGAAATCCATGGGGTTAAATACGAAATTGCATGTGATTATAACATCTTAAAGAGGCTATACATGGACTGTCCACTGAAATTTTCAGATTTGTTGTTGTAAATGTTGGCCAATAACTTGCATGATTTGGGAGTCTTCTTTAAATTCCCTTGAGTAGATTTACTTACTGATTATGACCCCAATAAATTGGATTATGATTATAGGTTTTAAATTTGAAAATTTAGGTGATTAGAAATGTTTTGGATGTTGACATATGCATGTAACTGAATGTGTCCAGATCTGTCCATGAACTTTAAGTTAGTGTTTTAAGATGCATTTGAGGAGTTTCTCCATGTTTCCTTGAGTGAAATTACTTGTTGGTATATACTCTTTCATATTAACCTTTAGTCCATGGAGTTGTTTTAGAAAAATAAGGAGTTTTGAAGAGTTGTTGACTACCTATATCCTACATGACATTGAATGCCCAGATCTGTCCATGCATTTTAAATTAGAGTTTTAAGATGTATTTGGGGAGTTTCTTCATGTTTCCTTGAGTGCAATTACTGGTTAATATATACTCTTTCATATCAACCATTAATCCATGGGTTTGTTTTAGAAAAATGAAGAGTTTTTGAGGAGTTATTGACTACCTATATGATATCTCCACTGAATGTTCAGATTGGAGATGGTTGCCTTAGGACTAAGAACATACATGATTTTGACGATATCCTTAGACATCCTTTGGTGGATTTGACTATAGATATTAGGGAATGTAATACAAATGAAACCCATGTATTTGTATTGGTTTTGATGAAGATTTTGAGACTAATTTGGTTGCTGTCCATGAATAAAACTGTGACCAAATTCCGTTGTAGAGTGCATGTTTAATCAAACTTTTAGGCATCCTTTAATAAGTTTTAAAAACACCAAGTCCCCTTGTTTCCCTATATTGAAATGGGAAATCAATTCGTGATTTAATCCCAGTTAGGAGAGGGATTAGGATAGGATAATTTTCCTTATGTTTGCAACCATATGCTTATTATACACATAGGTCTAGGAGTGGAATAGATACATGTTTGGAGCATGTTATACTCTCTAACATACCCCTTTAAATGTTAGACCTTAAAGTAAATTAAACACCTAAATAGCATCTTTAAAGTCATGAGGTTGGGTGTGAACTTAAAAGGACTAGATGCCTTGGATTATTATGAAGTATAAACACACAATGACAATGTTTTGGGGTGATCAAAAAGTGAATAGGGTAAATCTCTATTTGTAATCATTTTAGAGCATGCCTAGGATAATTGCTACTTATAAAGGTGGGCTTGAAACACCTATTATGATATTTAGAAATTTGGGGACGATCTTAAGGATACATATATATATGTAGTTACTATACAGGAAAATAAGACTATATGAACTTGCCATGAAGCAAGTCTTCCTCTAAGGAGTAGCCCGATCCTTGTAGGTTTTTCCGAATCTTTTGGGGCGTAGGAAAGAAAGAAGTTTCCGATAAGATAGCCAAGATCATAAGATTGATGTTCTTGAGTAGGAAATTAGAGAGAGACTATCGTATCAGGTCTGTATCGTCGACCTTGGATCAATAGAGGTTCTTATAGAACAAGTTCGGGTCTAGGACCGATAACTTGTAGATGTGAAACAAATCAAAGAAACCATAGACGCTTAGGGAGTAACATGAAAAAGAAATGGTGATGTCACATACGATCAGTCATGGAGAATGGTGCTCCGACTGTGCGAGGGCGCGGTGACCCTCACCTGAGCAGGAGATGAGGTCGCTCAGGCTTGGGTAGCGGACATTGAGAGCATGGGTCTAGGATCCCAGTCTTTTTACGTGTTTTCTTCGAGCCGGCTCGGTTTTTACGCTTCGTTGGGATCCACGAGTTGTCTAGACCATTCCGCTGACCCGTTGGTTTTTCTTTGAGAGCCTAGGTTGGGGGTTCTCTACAGTTAGTTACGAGCTCGTCTGGTTTTTACTTAGCTTTTCTCCTTCGGGAGTTGAGCAGCGAGAGAGGAAGTCGGGTCCGGCAGGCTTACCTCTTCTCTTTCCTGCCTCCAGTGGCGTAGTAGTCGTACTACCACTGCCTTTCCCTTGGACCACACTTCCACTGGGATTGGGCGAGAGCAGACGAATCCCCTTCGGGGGTTTCCTCACCGCTATAATTATTACTCTTCCACCAGGTTGTGCTCTGGTGAGGGGATTGTGATTAACAGACTTGTGACATTTCACCAATTGCCCTGTTAAGATGAAGTTTCATCAGTAGACATTGATGTCCTATAAATACCTTTCCACTATGTCGTGCACTGGTGATGGGGTAGTTCACCATTTGTACCTTTACTCTATGTCGTGCACTGGTGATGGGGTAGTGGTTAGCAGACACTGATGACTTCATTATTACCTTTCCACCATGTCGTGCACTGGTGATGGGGTAGTGGGTAACAAACACTAAAAACTTCATCAATACCTTTCTGTCAGGTTTATGAACCCGTGATAGGGTAAGAGATATGTGATCTTTAGACTTTTCCGCTATGAGACTAATGACGATAGTACCGTTAGTCGAGACTAATGAGGAGCGAATGTTGAGAGAGAGTTGTTAGTACACGTACACCTTCGGGAGCGAGCTATCACATGTGTCGACCGAGGATCAATATGAGTTGAGAGAACAAGCTAGAAGGAGTGTTGGGAACTTAGTTAGGATGCAAGATACCATCGCAAGCCTACGGAGGCACCCCAACCCTGAGGCGTACACCATACCTCAGAGTCATAGTGTGAGGTTCAACCTGGACTTTGAAGTCCTACCCGGATATCGAGGTCCTAACCGGATCAAGACCACAGACTTACTTCTAGGCTTGAGTTGTTGTTGGTTAGTTCCATTGATCGAGGGAGACACAGTGTGATAGTGAGTGAGTGTGTTCTGTTAGACTTCTGAAAGCAAGTAAATAATTTAAAAGAATCAATTAACCCACTTTTACTTGCTAGCTTCTTTTGTCCACTACAGTTACCTTACTGTTTTTCTAGCTGTACTAGTCTTTGCTTACTACTTTCCTTAGTAGAACTGTGTAGAATTTGTACTCTACAACTTTGTGATAGATACTTGCTTGTCCTTTTTCTACTATGGCAGGCAAAGGGCCTACGATCGAGTAGCTGTCGTACTTGGAGCTGCTGTTGTTCTTTTGGTGCTGTCACTTACAGAGCATGTAATCTTTTGGAGATCATTAGATAGTTGTTGGGTGTGTTATCCTCTGTAGTGTTATTTTTGGATACATACATGTATATTGCATGTTATGAAACTTCAGCATGTATATGAATGAAATGAATATGAATGGATATCATTTTTGTTCAGTTCTGGTGTACTACTTACTTCCGCTTTTAGTTTGCTTGTGGTTGCTTGCTTAGCCAAATTTAAATCTTGTGAATGTCATGTAAAAAAAAATTTCCCCCAGGTTTTCATAAGCATGAGATTAACTTAAGCTTGTTAAGTGTGCAAATGACGTGTTTGACGGGTAACCTAAGGTCCTCGGGAGGACGGGTCGTTACACTTCCAAAACGAGACGACCGTGCACGGAATTTGATTCTGTCTTCCGGTTCAGTAACGAACCTGTATGATCCCTTTGAGAGATCGTATTACTCATATGTCCTTACATGCACACCAGCGTGCCAGTGTATAGACCTTAGTTAGGTCATCAACCTATTGGTCTACCAAATGTACATACTCAGACATATAGCAATACATCTGTCTCCGATCAGAGGATGCGTGCCTATGCTGTGATAGCATTCAACATAGGACTTTGGTTATCTCGATCTCGTTAAGTCAACTCTTTGACCTAACTAATCTGACACCTCCGAATCACTATTCCCATGCAGAGGACCTGCATCAAGAGGTCGGTCATATATCAGCCTATGTGAGAAAGGATTGCCATCTCCTACTCAGGCTGGAGATCACATCTTAACAATCATTTGACGGTGCTTGATGAGTCCTCAATCTAACTCTTTAGATATTCATCCAAGTACCAACCTCTATGATTTAATAATTGAATCAACAGCTGTTTGATCATTAAGATAGCCATGGTACATAACCCTAATTGTACAGAGGGATCTATTATGCAAATTATTTATTCTTTATTTCAGATCAGGGAATGATCTTCGCAATAACATTTATTACATAATGGCTCGCCGTGGGCTCACATGTCCAACAATCTCCCACTAGCCCAAAGAGCCATTAATGGGCTAATCATTTAAACCCACACTCATGTGACAATCATATGCTATTTTAAAAAAATAGCTAGGTAAGTTGATCAGTCACTCTGTTCCCAAAAGACTATGCCAAGTCCTTTTACGGCACTTGCATATTCCCAGTAACAGTGCTCACATCCAATGCGAATGTTGCATCTAATGCAACCAATACTCAATCTAGTCAAAGCAGTTATAGTGTCATTGACACTATTGTTCAATAACTATTATAACCAGTATTTCCATAATCCTTATCAGAATACCCTTATTCCTGGAGATCACTATCTCTTAAGGTATCCACAATTAAGACTTTTAGATCTCTATCTATAAAGTCTTAAGCTCTTGAAGATAAGACTTAGAGATCACCATCTCTAAAGCCATGTCATCTTTGAAGATATCGTTATTACTGCAATCAAGTGTTCTTTCTCCATAGTAGGATTAGTAACAGTTTACTACTCCCACTGCATGGCAGACATCTGGCTTTTATACACATTTAGCATACACTTAGCTTCTCGTAACTGATGCACAAGTGCAAGTGGTTCTAGCATTCACTTCCTCAACTCTTTGAGGTGTTATCCCTTTAGATAGGTCAGTACCTAATCTTAAGGTAAGAAAGCCTTTCTTGGAATTTCCAAAAAAATGGAACATATCCAATGTGTACTACTAATGTGACAGTCCCAATACCCTCTTCTCTTTGCTTCTGAACAACTTCAGAAGTAAGATCTAAGAGGTATTCTTGAGATCATATCTCAAGGTATGGAATAGCCATTCTATAAAACATTTATTATCATCCTTATATCATTTCAAATGATTAAGATATCATCTACATTTAGCACGATGAACACAATGACACTCCCACTAAGCTTCACATGGTTCATCAAGATTCTATTTGAAATCATAACATTTATAATTTCATCAAATCTTATGTTCCAACAACAAGAAGCTTTTTGAGTCCATAGATGGAGTTTCTTTAGCTTGCACACCTTGCTTTCCTCAACCATGAAGCCCTGAGGCTACTTCATGTGAATATCCTCAGAGAGGTATTCTTAGAGGAATGCAATCTTGACTAACATTTCGAAGATGCAATAGTCAAGTTGTGTAGCTCGGGTCAGCAATATTCTGATGATTTTAAGCATGGCTACCGAAGAGCAAGTCTCATTGCAAGCAATGTCTTCTCTTCCGGTGTGTAGCTTATGGCTACGAACCGAGCTTTGAAGGTCTCTACCTTCTCATCATGTTCCCTTTCTCTTTAATATCCATTTACGCCTTAATGGGTCAAACCCTTATAGGTGGATCCTCGAGGGTCCATATACAACACTTGTATATGAAGTCTACTTTAGACTTTATTGCTAATATCCATCTTTTCATGTCATGGTCCTTAGGAACTTCATCACATGAAGTTCGATCATTGTCAAACTTAACTGACACATGGAATACATCCTCAAACTCATTTGAAGAGGTATTAGTGTTTCATCTTTAATTATCCCTTTTAGTTTTTGATTTCAGGAGGCTTCATTATCTTCTCAAGATTAGATGAGTACCTACACTTCATTTCATCTTGATTCTCAAGAGAGTCATCAATCCTCCAAGAATCACATTCTCAGAGATGAGATCTTTTAAGAATTTAAAGGTCGTAAAGTAGGTATCCAATACCATCCTTTATTTTCCTAATGAAGTAGCACTCTCAAGTGCTAGATTCCAGCTTACATGCATGGAACCTTATTAAGGATATATATTGTAGTCTCTACTACACATATATATCTGGAAACTAAGAGGTAATTATGCCAAAATTCATCATTGATCAAATCATGTCACACATGATCCAATTGTATCTCCCTACAACTCCAATGAGTTTAGGTATGTTAGGAGGATTGAGATAGAAATGCCATTCATATCTTCATAAGGTATTATTTGAATTTATCTAATAGGTACTTGCTACCTAGATTAGATCATATTCATTTCATCTTTCTTCAAACTTTGGTTCTAAATCAAAATTGCGAAATCTTTGAACATTTCAAAGGTTACTCAGGTGAAGAGAAGAAATCTCATATCATACATGATCATCACTAGATATCATATATCCATAATGTTCACTATGATATAGATGATCCACATACATCAATATGTATGAGATCCCGAATACCTTGACATCTAACACCATTCCCAGAGAAGGGTGTATTGGACATTTTACTTTAATACAATATTCACAAGTATGTAAGATTTGAAATTTTAGACATTCTAAAGTTTCATATCTTAATAGTCTATTGATCAAATCAACAGACAAATGTCCAAGGCTTGATGCCAGATCATTGTCAAATGATCTTCATCCTCCTATTTATCTTATAAGGTTTGATTTTCAGTATTAGAAATCTTAATGAACCATTCATTAATTTTCTAATTTTGTGGAGTCCACTAGATGTTAGATTACTATCTGAAATATTTCCATCATAACTCTTTATGATAGTTCTATCTCAGAATTCATGTTTATTTCCAACATTTAGAAACAAACAATGAGGGTATTCTAATATCTAGGTCATAGAGACATTCTCTAAGACTAAGGGCTCTCCCACAGAGAATATGAAGTCTATCTATCCAACAGAGATTGTTGCAACAATTACAACAATATCCACGTAGATGACTACTAAACCATAAGATCAAATTTCGAATCTTCTAATATATATATATGCAACCAATTGCAAATGTCATTAGAAGATTGGGATACAATTGTCAGACTTTATCTTATGAAATAAGAAAGTCAGAGTCCATGATTATATGCAGATTATTCTGATGCTCTATCTGAGTCCTTCACTAAGGATTTTAGATAGACTTGATAGTCATACTATCAACACATCAACTTGTTGCAGTATTGGCATTCATCCAACTCTTTGGATGTTATATGGAAGCCACAAAAGTTGGTCAACTCTTTGACTTTCCTTCTGACTCGGGTCCGACCCATGCTTCCACTGCGCTCTCTTCATCTATAAACAACCATTGTTCAAGACAAAGAATCTCTTATGTTGAATTCAAAGGATTTCAATACAAGAGCATTTCAACATTTATACATGCTTCAGTAAATTCATACAATATGAATATCATGAAGCTTCATGAATGACTTAAGTATAGATAGTAAAATGATGACACTCATCATATCTACATTCATCTTAACTCTTGGAGACTTAGGTTCAGGTAGGTATTCAAACATTTTGAATACATCATCTCTTTCGAGCCACCATTCTGCATAATGCAGAGAACCATGTCATTCATGATTAAACATCTAGAGCACATATGTATGCCAAAATATCTTCTTTTATTTTATAAGGATTATTCGACAATTACGATCACCATCGACATGTGACTTCTAAAGTACACTCGATGAAAGATCAAGAACATAGAGACATACAAACCCTAAGGTGATGTCTTATTGTCTTATTTCATTGTCATTCCTCATTATGTTGAGGAAACTTGCACATTGCAACCACATACATTATGTGTCCAATTGCAAGTATAATATCTGGATCATGAGTCCAATCCATGATATTTTTACTGCTTATTATTGAGTATATCATTGAGTGGGTTTAATGAAGGATTATCTGAAATAAGAAATTTGCATAAGTGTATATATATTATATATACATGTTTTACTTTGATTTAAGAATTTTTATATCAAAGTTGTCTTGCCTTGTCAACACTGAAAGTTCATTCCCTTAATCACTTTTAATGTAAGAGATATTCTTACCATTATATCTCTAACAAGATCTGGGATCTCCTTTCCTATCTTCATTGCATCCCAATAATATGAGAACCTACAACTCGGATAAAAAGAAGCGGGAACACATTCCGCCTTGCAAGTCTAACTTGCATTTCCCAATTCGATCTTTAACACCCGGGCCTACCACCCCTAAGATGATGTTGACCCGTCATTAATTGAACCAACTGTCAACATGCTTAATACTCGCTATACGCAATCCAATATCGCCCCAATAATTTGAGGACCCGATATTGGGGTCACTACGTATACGGTCTTACTCTTTCGAGAAGCAAAGAACCCGATCCAATTAAATCATATATAGGATCTATCACTTCGGACAGGCGTCTCCTATACACAATAACTGGCGACGGAATCCTTTTCCTTGACGGGAGACCATGGATGTCACTTATGTGATCTCCATCTCATATTCAAATTTTATAATTAATTATCGTGAATCATATTCACATAATTAATTCTTCCAAGGGAAATACACATCTATTCAAAATAGAGTGTTAGTTGGATATAATTAATTTAATCATATTAAATTAATCATCAATCCAATCATCAATCAACAAACATGTCTTTTTCTTGAATAGTAGGTATATTCTCAAAGTACGTATTATTCGAATTTTAATAATTAGAAAAATACACATTGACTTTCTCCGGCATTATACAATCCATACCCGCCGTCATGGCCAGTACCGACGAGAGTGGGACGGACCACATACGTTGCAACCCGCGACCCCAATGCTCTCCGACTAGGCACCACATCCGCCTCGGGAAAGGATAATACCAGATAGATCATCATGTACTTTGAGATGCTCATCGGTTTTTCAACCGAAATTATACCATATAATATACATCAAAACAATTTTGATTATATTATAAAGAGATTTGCTAGACAAATCCCCAATCCTATTCAAACAAGAGGGTTTTTCATGTAAATGTTGTCCTACAACTATTGTAGGATAAACTATGGTTTTTCATGAAATCAATGTTTGTTGATGAACCAATTATCAAGATCTAATATCTAATCATTGTGGTTTAGACAAATGTCATTCAATGAAATAATTATCTCTTTAAATATTTCACAAATATTTATCACTAATTATTCCAGAAAATTAACAATTAATTTTCATCATGATACTTGAATGACTTATCACAAGGTTCAAGATCAAAAAATGTTAATTTCCAGCAGTGACCCCCAATCACTAAAATTAACTTTCTTGATAAATTTAAATCCAAAAAATGCAAACTCAGTTTCCAAAGATTGCCTATTTGATTTATTAAAGAACCCAAGTGATTAATTCACGTATTTCGAGACAGATTAAAACCGTAATTATCTCATTAATCACGTTTAAATCCGCAGTTCCCGCAACAGTGAATATAGTCATATTCAAAAGGTCATATCTTGAGCAAATGAAGTCCAAATTTCAAAAACTCAAATCCTATGGTTTCCTTAAATAATGGGGAACAAAATCCAATTGAAAATTTCATGTTTAAACATTTTAAACAGTACAGAAAAATTTAATTAGACAGAGGTGCGAAAATTGAAATGCAGTAAAAATTTCGCAACCCTTTCAAGAACCAAATCGTCTAAGGTCTATGGATCATATCCAAAACCTTATTCGACCTATGGCTCTGATACCACTTTAAGGATATTGAGAATCCTTAAGCGCATCACGGAAGCGTGTTGATCGCATCGTATGCAATCGAGGCAACTAGTCACACTAGTCGCTAGATGCGATGGAAATTAAAATTTTAAATCTAAATATGAAACCACATGATCACGAGAACAATTCTCGGATCGTTTCATCAAACCACAAAGTATAAGAAATACCTCTTGGAGCGTGGTTGTGATAGCGAGATCCCAAAGTAGAGATCCTCCTGTCTCAAGTCCGATCCACGAAGAACGCACTTGCGGGCATGATGATGAGTCGCGTCCTTCTCGCAATCCTCGATGAAGATCCAAGCGACGACTCCCTCGATTTCGTAAAATGAAATCTGTCGTCTTACTTTAGAGTAAGCAACTCCAAAGGAGAAGGAGATCCTCGAGTCGTCGAAGGCGAATGCCGAGAGTCTCTCCTTTCTCAACACAAGATGGACGACCATCTTTTTGGAGGAGAGAAAGAGAGAGGGCGAGAATATGAGAGAGAGAGAGTTGTAACCTTGTACAACTCTTAATGATGTACCTTGAAAAGCTACCCTAGCCCTCCTTTTATATTAGTTTAAGATCCAATGGATCTCAATCTATGGGACACATAGATCCAACGGTCAGGCTTGGTCTATGCAAAATCAATGACTATGATTGTTGTTGATTAAAACCAACAACATTTATTTATATTTAAATTAAATATATGTTGCAACATTATCAACACAATTTAATTTAACATAAATTAATTAAATAAGAGATTTATCAAGATAATAAAATGGAGATAATGTAGCCTCCTAAAATGGGGCGTCACCCATGACTATTTCATGGTGACACCACCTCATCAATGGTGGCTTATTATCTCCTTTTTACTATATCATATTATCTCTTAATAATTTATGATAACTACTATCACATAATTATCCACAAAATTAATTCCAAATTAATTTGTGAATATTTCAATCATGTCATTGAAAAATATGTGAATCAAATTCACAACCCAAACTAATTTGTAAATGACATTTCCAGTTACTTAACAAATGTGAATCCAATCCGCATTTAATAATTAATAAATGTTACTTACTAAGTTTCTCTCTCTTGTATATTATAAATCATATTTACAATACACAAATATTATTGATAATAATATCCACAATCTCTAATCCATGATAATTAAATCTCATTTAATTATTTTGGATAATCATTCTCACAATATGAATCGCATTCATATTATGCTTGATAAATAAATCACATTTAATCATCAAGTTCTTCTTGTTTGGATATAAATTTCATCAAATGAATTATTCTTGAACCCTTTCAAGAATAATGTGCTTTCTCTGCAGATACTTGGAGATAAGGACAGGGCGATTGTATTGTTCCACGTATAGTGACTTGGATGTTGAGATATCATCTCAAATCAAGATCTTACGAACCTCCCACAGATTCTTGATTAAATCAAGACCGTAAATCTAATCTTCTCATTACATCTGAATCTCATTCAGACCAATGTCCAACACTTGCACTAAGATCAGATTGCTTCTCTACTGAAAGGAGTCACTAAAATCCAGACCTGTTTCATCACTCCCTCGGAATGGAAGCGTCATGGATATACAGTCGTTTATGATCACATTACCCTCAGGTATTCTCAATACATGTACATCCTGCATACTGGAAGACCCATGGTCAGCCCGAATATCAAGATCAATTTTACACTGTCTTCTTCAGGGTTTGATCACTAAGTTTCTCATTTGATCATTGGGATTTGGTATCGATCATATACTTTCCAAAAACATATATCATACCTAGGTCTTGATCATATACTTTCCAAAAGTATATATCAAACCTACAAATTCAGTCAAGCTTCCAAAGCGAGACGATCGTGCACGGAATTTGATTCTTCCCAATATCTCATGAGTGAGTTCATGTCTTCCGGTTCAGTAACGAACCTGTATGATCCCTTTGAGAGATCGTATTACTCATATGCCCTTACATGTACACCAGCGTGCCGATGTATAGACCTTAGTTACGTCATCAACCTATTGGTCTGCCAAATGTACACACTCAGACATATAGCAATACATCTGTCTCCGGTCAGAGGATGCGTGCCTATGTTGTGACAGCAGTCAACATAGGACTTTGGTTATCTCGATCTCGTTAAGTCAACTCTTTGACCTAACTAATCTGACACCTCCGAATCACTATTCTCATGCAGAGGACCTACATCAAGAGGTCGGTCAGATATCAGCCTATGTGAGAAAGGATTGCCATCTCCTACTCAGGCTGGAGATCGCATCTTAACAATCATTTGACGGTGCTTGATGAGTCCTCAATCTAACTCTTTAGATATTCATCCAAGCACCAGCCTCTATGATTTAATAATTGAATCAACAGCTGTATGATCATTAAGATAGCCATGGTTCATAATCCTAATTGTACAGAAGGACCTATTATGAAAATTATTTATTCTTTATTTCAGATCAGGGAATGATATTCGCAATAACATTTATTACATAATGGCTCGCCGTGGGCTCACATGTCCAACAACATCATCTTCGTAATGTCATGCCCTGGGCATTTTTGAATTAAGTCCTTGAACCTCTCCCAAGTTCCATAAATTTCATTGGGAAACTAGGTGCAGCTTGTGATTTTGATCCATATTTGATTAAATCTACTCGATGGGTAGAATTTCTTTAAGATAGATTCATGAATGTAATCCATGTAGTGACCACTTCCCCAAAAATTTTCAGCCAATAAGATGCCTTATCCATTAAGGCAAAAGAGGGGCAGCATTCAACCGAATGTAGTCTTTACTAACCCAAGGATGAGACAGGTTGTAGCAGACTAACTCAAATTCCTAAATAAAGGAGTATGGTTCTTGATTTGGGTTCCTGTTGAACTTTGAGGGTAGCATGAGGAAATACAATTTGTGCTGGAATGCATCCTCGAGAGGGATCAATCTCATCCAGCTGTAGTCATTGTCAACCTCCATAAAATACATGTCATCCATTTGTATCTTCCTCTTGATTCTCAGTTGATTGTAACTACATTAACTTAGTTCTAAGCATTTCATTATATTGCTCTATTGCGGTCGATCGGGCAAGGATGGCTCACACTAAATAATTGTTGTCCTCACACTCATTCGGATTTTTCCTGGGAAGAATCTTGTCTTCTTCTTCTTGACCTTCAGACGTGGAGAGATCCTAATTCTATATGGGTGTAGAAGGATGAGAGATCCTACCAAAGATGAAGGTTTTCTTATAGGAGGAGAATTAAAGAGAGTGTTAGTTCGGGATAGAATAAACCCTAATAGTGACTTATTGGTCTTGGTCTTGGGAAGAGGGTCATCCCATGACCAAGTGGGTTAGAGAAGAGGGACATCTTAAACCCAAGGAGACATAAGATTTAAGGGGTTCTGTTAAATATTTGTAATGTACGAATTAAATTCATCACAGATATCCACATCTGATTTCAACATGAATGTGAGAAGATTACGACCGTAGAATAAAGAGAGATAGAATTCAACAAATGTCCAGTCTTGTACACACAAAAAGCAAATACAGATCAAACCCATTGAGTCACCAACTGGATAATTGTGATGGCTCGTTAGAGTTTGGCCTCTTATCTTTCCAATTTTAAGGATTATTTTCAAAAAGGTTTTTCCACTATAGCACTTAGTTGGTCTATGGTGATAAGTGGTCGAGGTATACTTGGAAATACCCGAAGATTCCTCACTTGAGGTAACAATATATCAATCCTCCAATATGGCTCACCACTATCAATCATTGTTTAACATGTGGATAACAACTTGTAGTACCAAAAATATTACCTGCTAGCACCGAAGTCCTGATAAGATGGTACCATTCCGTCATTGTCTCTAAGTAGTAAACTCTAGAGGGGGCACAGTCACTAGCAAGATAGCTTCAACAGTACTTCAGAAAACACAACACGCTTGTGGGGAGTTCCTATTCTATGCTAGTACTGGTAGATAGTTCTCTGATCATACCCTTGAGTAAGGTTTCTTATAGTTCGATATTCCAAGTAAGCATCCAAGGATTTGGGCCCTAATCTTTAAGTGTGGTGTGCCTCGCTTAGTTTAGATGGTACCGTGTCCAATGGTTGGCATTTGATATTGACAAAAATAATGGTTGATTTTCTTTCAATTATTTTAATAGACCTTGTTAGCAATCTTAATTTTAAGTTAGGTTATCACTTTGAGTGTTAATGACACAAAATATTCGTCTACTGATCAATCTTGATTCCTTTAACTTAGATGAGAAAACATGAGGGATGAGTCGAGAAAAACTGATGCATGATGAAATCAATGATGTATGCTCAGTTAGAAGACTTATAGTACTTCCTAGCATTCTTCATGTGGAATTCATAACAAAATTCAAAATTATCCTAAATGCATGCAACTGAGGAAAATGCACCTGAGCAGAAAGTTCTAGTAGCGTGATAGAATTGATTTCAGAATTTGGCTAAGTTTCGATCTATGGTGCACATAATTAGAGTGTTGTGTGTCCTAAAAGATATAACAAAACAAAAGCTAATAAAAATTTTTATACCATGAGTACATGTCCTATTTATATGTCAAACACACAACACTTGGGGCCTTGACCACCCTAGTAGGGGTCAAAATAGGTCCAAGTGTTCCATAGTTCAGTCCTGCTTAATTACAAATAACATGGTCCAAAGGGAGAATACATGGTGAGTATGTGTAGAGATAAAGAAAATGCAAGAGAAAATAAATGTGAAATAAATTTGACACAAAAATTAACATCACAATAATTAATTACAAAAAATAATTTAAATCCTAAAGAATGCGACGTTCGTATGTACATTGTATATGATGTGTGATTGTATTAAAGAAATTTTACATGATTCATCCTTCACATTTGAATAACCTATAATACTACGTTATACATATATAAACGTGCATAAAGAAGTATTCATATGAGTCATATACTTTATATAAGGATGTATGTATACACACAAATATTAGTATTTCATACATACATGCATGAATGCATGCATACATGCACACACACACGGACATACATACACACGTACATAGATACAATCAAGAATTTGTAGTTTCTTCGATCTCCTTTGTACATGCTTCCTTTATGTCTTTGTGTGTAACATTATATGGATCTTTGTAAGCGTTTCGCATTTCTTTGTAAAATTCGTGGTCGCTTTGTAATATTTGAGTGTAGTTTTGCAACAAAAAATATATTATCAGAATTGTTAACATGTAAAAAATGATAGGAAATTATAAGAAAATTTCAAGATTTATAAAAACCATTCTCGCACAACAAACGTAGAGTCACGTGCCTCAGCCTATGTCCTCTCCTTTTATTCTTCATTTGGACGCACCACCTCCTCTGTGGGACCTCTTCCCATACCACTCCTCTATCGTGCCCTCTCCTTTGTCCTTTCTCCTTTGTGCCCCATACTCCACAATCGAGAGATGTTGCGTGGATGAGAATGCTGGCATCACTGACCCTATCTCTGCATCTTCCTCCTTTGTGTGGTTCTCCACTGCATGACCTTTCCCCTTTGCACGACTCTTTCCTCCTACAGGTTGCCTCCTCCATGGTTTCCTCCTTCACGATCAAAAAGCTTATGATGAGGAGGCTGTTAGCACTATTGTCGATGAATCGAGAGAGAGGGGGACACTACCGTCGATCAATCGAGAGAGAGAGAGAGAGACTATGACAAATAGTATCACATTCTATACTTAGAATGTGAAGAAATGACAATAATGGAATTGTGGTTGTTAATTTAATTAAATTAATGCATCAATAAATTCAACCGTGAGATTAAAAATAGAAGGATGAGATGGATGTTCACCACAAAAGTGGTGAGAAACCACCTCATTTGAAGTTTCAATTGTATATAAAGTAGCATATAAAACGAAGTACAAAGCATATTGAGAGTAATGTGCAAGGGAAAATGGTTAAAGGGCCTAGAAAAGTTGGGAGCAGAGACTAGATGATGGTGCTTTAGAGATGAAGCATTTTTTCAATCTACTCTGGCTTTGGTGGGAATCTATATCCTTCAACAGGAACTCCTCCAGAAGGAGAGTAAGGCAAGCCGCTTTACTATAGAACATTGTCGATTGGTAAAGACGAATGAGGGACTAGAAAGCGGAGGGAGGGTTGCACGCTTCCTTCCCCTAGGATAAGACAGGAAGCAAGGGTGCAAGGGGTGTGATCATGGTTCTAGGCGAGGAATGGAAGGAGGAGTGGCCAACGACTGGAAAAGCTTATATAGTAAAAAAAATCGAAGATCAAGGGCCAGTCGAAGATTTCTCACCCCATCAAACTTAGCTGACTCGATTGCCGAGTGGTTTGGCTCATTGATTCTTTTGCTCATGATGCAAGATCCCCATGCCAAATGATTGGCACGCATCGACAACAATTGGAAAAGGAGTTGGAGTACCTACATTCTTGCATAACGAGGGTGTAGAGTACATTGGGCTTAGGTACTTGAATTCCATATCGCATCTAACACCGGTGTGATCATGCAATATATAAAATCAATCGACTTGGGTTGTAGCTTATGTGCGAGGCTCCTAGATCAGGGTGGTTCAGGTGGCTCTGACCTCTCCTAACGTGGGTTAGAGTGTCATCTAAGAGATATCTGAGAAGCACTCATTATATATATATATATATATATATATATATATATAGGGAAAAATGGGGCTGCCCCCTAGGGGTAGCCATCATGGCTGGCCCCACCTCATTTTTTTGGCATTTTTTTTATTTTTTTGGAAAAATAAAATCATGTATATTCATCCCTATATCCCTCCTATATGCCATTCGAATTTCGTCAGAAACAGAGACTCATACGACCTCAATCCATATGTCATTTTTTTAATAGTCGCAGGAATTTTTAAATCGACCCTGTCTGGATGGAGGCCGTGGGAGTCTCTGTTTCTGACGAAATTCGAATGGCATATAGGAGAGATATAGGAATGAATATAAATGTCGATATTTTTCAAAAAAAAATAAAAAAATTTGCTAAAAAATGGGGCGGGGCAGCCATGTTGGCTACCCCCCATCAACTCCATATATATACACGTACATATATATACATATACATATACATATATATACACACACATATACATATATATAGGATCGATCCTATTAGAGCAAAAAAATGTGAGAGCATGCATTCTGGACCACATGATTCTGTTTTCTCTCTCCTGGTCTTCTTTCTCCTGGTTGGATCATGTGGTCCAGAATGCATGCTCTCATGCTCTCACATGTTTTGCTCTAATAGGATCACTCCCCTACACACACACACACACACACACATACACACACACACACACACACACACACACACACACACACACACACACACATATATATATACACATACACACACACACATATAATGGGGTTGATCCCCCTGGGGTAGCCAACATGGCCGCCCCACCCCATTTTTCGTAATTTTTTTATTTTTTTGAAAAAATATCACCGTGTATATTCATCTCTATATCTCTTCTATATGTCATTCGAATTTTGTCAGAAACAGAGACTCCTACGGCCTCCATCCAGATAGGGTCGATTTAAAAAATCCTGCGACCGTTAAAAAATGACGTCTAGATAGAGGTCGTAGGAGTCTCTGTTTTTTACGAATTCTAATGACATATAGGAGGGATATAGGGATGAATATACATGGTGATATTTTTCCAAAAAATAAAAAAATGTGCGAAAAATGGGGTGGGGGCAGCCATGTTGGCTACCCCTAGGGGGCAGCCCCATTTTTCCCTATATATATATATATATATATATATATATATATATATATATATATATATATAGGGTTAAATGAGGCACACCCAGGGTGTAGCCAATTGGCTACTCCCACCCATATTTTTCCCTCATTTTTTATTTCTTTGAAAAATAAAAAATTGTATATTCATCACTATATCCCTCTAACAATCTATTAAAATTTTGTCAGAAACAGAGACTCCTAAGCCCTCCATCCATACGTCATTTTTTTAACGGTCACAAGATTTTTTAAATCGATCCTGTTTGGATGGAGGTCGTAGGAGTCTCTGTTTCTGATGAAATTTTAATAGAATGTGAGAGGGATATAATGATGAATTTACAAATTTTTATTTTCCAAAGAAATTAAAAAATGAGGGGAAAATAGTTGTGGGAGTAGCTAAGTTGGCTACAACTAGGGAGCATACTCCCTTTTCCCATATATATATATATATAATATATATATATAGAGGACGAGTGATCCAATGAGAGCAAAAAGTTGTGAAATCATGAGAGAGGTGATTCTGTACCACATGATCCACCCACGAGAGAGAAAACAGAATCATGTAGTACATAATCATTTCTCTCATGCTCTCATAACTTTTTGCGCTCATAGGATTACTCCTCATATATATATATATATATATATATATGAGGAAAATGGGGTTGCCCCCTAGGGGGAGCTAACTTAGCTCCCCCCGCCCTATTTTCTTCAATTTTTTTATTTTTTTGAAAATTTTTTCCGTGAATATTCATCACTATATCCCTATATTATATTATAAAAATTTCGTGTGAAACAGAGACTCCTACGGCCTCCATCCAGACAGTCATTTTTTTAACGGTAACATGATTTTTTAAATCGACCCCGTTTGGTTGGAGGTCGTACGAGTCTCTGTTTCGAATGAAATTTTAATGACATAATATATGGATTTAATGATGAATTTACACGGTTTTAGATTTCAAAAAAATGAAAAAAATTTGTGAAAAAAGGGTGGGGGAGCTAAGTTAGCTCCCCCTAGGGGGCATACACATTTTACCCTATATATATATATATATATATATATATATAGAGAGAGAGAGAGAGAGAGAGAGAGAGAGAGGGCTGATCCTATGAGAGGAGGCCTTTATGAGAGGATGAGAGCAGGTAACGTGAGTCGTTGGATTTGAACTTTGAGCAGCGGACGTGATTAAAACACAAAACCCATGCCTGCACACTATTTGACGGTACAACTCCCCATATATGCCATGCAAATTGTGGTTACTCCCCAGCTTTTCCTCAGAGGCCTCTTCGGCGCTCACGTAATGGCCGTGCGAAGTCTCCCGGATCTACGACTCCGTGAGCTCCCGTACCCTTGGTCGTCGTCCGGCGTTGCCGTCTTCTGCTTCAGTCGCCTCCGCTCGACCCAAGTCCGAGCTCCTTGCCCAGCGTGCACCTCCCAACATCACGTCTGAACTTGTGTGTGCCGTCTCGACTGATCTATCTCCATTCGAGCTCCTTGCTCGGCATGCACCTCCCACCAGCATCTCTTTCTGAACTCGTGTATGCTGTTTCGATCGATCTATCTTCCGTCCGAGATCCTTACCCAGCGTGCACCTCCCAGCATCTCTGTTTGAACTCGTGTGTGCCGTCTCGATCGACCTATCTCCCATCCGAGCTCCTTGCTCAACGTGCACCTCCCAGCATCTCCCTCTGAACTCGTGTGTGCCATCTCAATCGATCTATCGCCAGGCTTCTCACCCTTGCGAGCCCCTGGCCTGAGTGGGTTGGAGCCGATCTATCTCCAAGCTTGCTCGATATACCGCACTGCAGATTGTCGAAAGTTGCAAATATAGAATTATCTAAAATGTTTGGTTGATGCAAAACATAATCGTCAATGCCATTCATGAAGGTTATATCTAAAATTTTAAGAAATTTCTTTCAATTTTTTTTAAGAAATTTAGAACAGCAGTGAATAGGTCACATGAAAGCTACATTAACCAGATCCTTACTTTATACAAATTGTACAGATTCTACTTGAACTAATTACAAGGAAGCCCCGATTATGGAAATCATAATTGATTCCAATGCTGAGGCAATCTGTTTTGGGAGGCAAATTTCATTATCTTTAGGATTTACTCTACATATAGTTTATTAACGTTTTTTTATCATCAGAGAAACTGGGCAAACAATAATTACATAAAAACATGGGCATCAAGTAACTTCATTGTCCATACAACACTGGATGCTCTACACCATTCGCAAGTAATACCAACCTTGTAAATAGTCTGCATGAGTTGTTTTTAGAGAGGGTGAGTGGTGACGTATGTGTAAGAGAGGCAAATCCTTGTGTTAATATAGTTATAACAGTACAACTCGTGGAGCCTGGAGTTGACGAGAGTCAGGGCTAAAGTTCAAGCATTAACCCTTAGGTTAGCGAGAAGCTCTGAAACATATCGATCGAGACGGCACACACAAGTTCAGACGGTGATGTTGGGAGGTGCACGACTGGGCAAGGAGCTCGGACTTGGGTCGAGGGGGCGACTGATCGCTGAAGACGGCAACGCCGGACGACGACCAAGGGTACGGGAGCTCACGGAGTCGTAGATCCGGGAGACTTCTCACGGCCATTACGTGAGCGCCGGAGAGGCCTCTGAGGAAAAGCTGAGGAGGAACCACGATTTGCATGGCATATATGGGGAGTTGTACCGTCAAATAGTGTGCAGGCATGGGTTTTGTGTTTTAATCACGTCCGCTGCTCAAAGTTCAAATCCAACGGCTCACATTACCTGCTCTCATCCTCTCATAAAGGCCTCCTCTCGTAGGATCAGCCCTATATATATATATATATATATATATATATATATATATATATATGGCATATCCAGAGAGCACAGTGCCCATTTGGGGTTTTTTGAGCACCAAACGTGGGCTCGCCACGTGTATGTGATGGTTCTATTTAGAAGGGGACGGCTTTGGTAATAGCAATGTACTTTGCATTATTAACATAATAGGAATTCGAGTTAAATCATTTCCACAAAAATAGGTGGTCGGTTTTAGTAAGATAAAAAATACACATTTTAATTATTGTCAGCATTCGATCTATTTATGGAATGATCATTCCACGTATAGATATGTAAACTTCTAAATTACTGATTATAGATATTGATTACGTCAGTTACTAATGTCCATACAATAATTACCGATTACACATATGCATATTACTGAACGTATTATGAATGTTACTAAAGTTATGACTTTCATATAGCAATTACTAATTACAAATGTCCATACTGAATGTTACTGAACTCTTTGTAATTGTTACTGAACTCCCAATGCATATGAATGTTACTTGGCTAATTACAAATGTCCATACTGAATGTTACTGAACACATTATGAATGTTACTGAACACATTATGAATGTTACTGAACTCATTGTAATTGTTACTGAAGTTATAGTTACTAATATCCATACATCAATTACTGATTATGTAATTACTAGTGTCCATACAATATTTACTGATTACAATGTCCATATTACTGAACCCATTCTGATTGTTACTGAAGATATTATTTTATTATTACTGATCTCATAATAGCCATTACTTGAGAATTGTATATACATTACTGAACACACAACAAAAATTACTTGAGACTGTATATATATTACTTGAGTACTGTCTCTAAATTACTAAATTGTATTCAAATTAATAACACATATGGAAATTACTGACCATTTTTTATGGTTTTACCGACTTCACAACAAGCACTTACTTGACCATTGTATTCATATTACTGAAATATGTACCATATAAACATGTGCTATAAGATATAGATATATACATTACTGAACAAACAACAAAAATTTACTTGAGATTGTATATATATTACTTGAGTACTATCTCTAAATTACTAAATTCTATTCAAATTAATAACACATATGGAAATTACTGACCATTTGTTATGGTTTTACTGACATCACAAGAAGCACTTACTTGACCAGTGTATTCATATTCCTGAAATATGTACCATATAATAAAATGAATGTAAATTACTAACCATTGTTTAGATATTACCAATCTCGCAACAACTATTTACTTGACTATTGTATATATGTTACCGATTCCATTTGAATATGTTACGCACAATATATAAGATGTTTCTTATCGTTCTTACAAATAGGACGATGATCTATAAGTTACTTACGTAATTTAACAAGTTACTTATTATACACATCATGTTAATGATATTAATACAAAATTTACTTATATTAAAACAAAGAATGTGTGATTATATCTAATGATATCATTTTCAAAAGATGGAACAACAGAATCTCGTGTTCTGTGGATGTAAACTTCTAAGCAATCATATTGCTTTC